>JAFIRS010001276.1:0-396482 GCA_018342105.1 Gonioctena quinquepunctata | reverse complement strand
AGCAGCGCAACAGCGCACTTCCTGCACCAGTCCTGACGTCAGCTTGACAATTGGCCCAGTAAAACCGTTGCCTCACTTTCTGCAGGGTCTTCGTCACTCCCAGATGTCCTCCGGCGACTCCATCATGGATTTCCGCAGCACTTCCTCTTCTGTTCCTGGGAACAATTATTTGGCGTCTGTCTTCCCCACCAATATCGGCCTCCAAACACCGTTTCAGGATCCCATTGTCCAGAATAAGAGAGTTCCATTGTGCCCAATAGGACTTAACAGCCGGCGAGAACCTGCGACTTCCTCGCATGATGGTCTTCGATTGCCCTTCTTCCAGCTGACGACTAAGCCAAGGTCGGGGTCTCTCTGGTCTTTCTGATCTTGCTGTCATTCCAGTTGTCATCCATTGCCGCGGTTCTACAAAGTGTTGCTTCTTTCTCTTCTGCTCGTCGGCAATGTGAGCAATCATCTGGACATGGTCTTCGCGACAAGGCATCTGCATTCTTATGGCTAGTTCCGGCTCGATGTTCGATCTCGAAATCGAATTTTGAGTCTTCGATCCAACGTGCTACTTGACCTCAGGATTTTGAACTGTAAGAGCCATTTGAGAGCTGCATGGTCAGTTCTCAACAGGAATCTTCTTCCATACACGTACTTGTAGAAGTGTTCCACTCCCTCTTTACAACAGCCAACAGCTCTCGCCTGGTGACCCGGTACTTGCGCTCTGGTTTGCTAAGCGTACTTGCTGAAATAACCAATGACCTTCTCCTGCCCCTCCTGGATCTGAGATAGGACAGCTCCAAGTCCCACGTTGCTGGCGTCCGTATCCAAAATGAATTTCCTTTGGGTAGGGGATAGCTCAGTACAGGTGCGTTGATCAAAGCTCCTTTCAGCTTCCTGAATGAGTCCTTGACATTCTTCGGACCACTGGAACTTTGTTTGCCCCTCCGTGAGCCTGGTCAGTGGTTTAGCGATGTTGGCGAATCCCAGCACATATCGGCGATAGTATGTGCATAAACCAAGGAAACTTCGAAGTTGGTGAATGTCTTTTGGGATGGGCCAATCCTTAACAGCTTTGATCTTCTGGTCATCCACTGCTACTCCTTCCCCAGAGACAACGTGGCCGAGGTATCGTACTTCTTTTTGGAACAGATGGCATTTCTTAGGGCCAGCTTCCAATCCGGAGTTCCTCAGTCGCAGGAATACTTCCTCCAAGTTTTTTCACGTGGTCCTCGAACGATCTGCCGACCACAATTATTCGTCGAGATACACTAGAACGTGTTCCATGAGAGTCCCTTCAGCACTGTCTCCATCAATCTTTCGAATTTGGGGGGAGCATTACAGAGCCCGAATGGCATAACGGTGAACTGCCACAATCTCTGAGCCGATGGTAAAGCAGTCTTTCTCGATCTTCCTGAGCAGTTCTACTTGCCAATATCCACTCTTTCAGATCAAGGGTCGAGAAAATCGTGGAACCAGCCAACGTGTCTAGGGTGTCATCTATTCTCGGGAGAGGAATGTCCTTCCGTGACATTATTAAGTTGGCGATAGTCTACACAAAAGCGTGTCGATCCATCCTTTTCTTCACCAGTACGACTGGAGAGGACCAGGGACTGTCAGATGGTTCGATAACTCCTTTTTTTTCCCATATCGCTGACTATTTTGTCAGCCTCTTCCTTCTTGGCAAGAGGGGAAATCTTCTTGTGATTGCCGGATCGGTCGGGCACCCCAGTATCAATCTTGTGCTGGACCACATTAGTTCGACCTCCTTTTCCTTGTCCGGTATCGAAGATGTCTTGGTACTTTTTTTTTAGACGATTCGCCACACCACAGAGTTCTTTTAGGCCTTCTGTGTTTCTAGAGCTTATCTTCCAGGCTTTGAATTTTCTTTTAAGCTTCTCTTCCAGATTTATAGAATTTTCTTGAAGTTCTCTTCCAGGCTTCTTGAATTTTCTTTGAAGCTTCTCTTCCAGATTTCTAGAATTTTCTTGAAACTTCTCTTCCAGATTTCTAGCATTTTCTTCCAAAGCCCCTCGAATTTTGTTGCAGTTCTTCTTTCACGGATTTAGTAGTTTCTTCGAGTTTATTCATTACCAAACTTAAATCACCTCCGGGAACTTCGAATAAAAATGTTTCGGGTCCTCACCTCTTGTATAAGTCCTTCTGCAAGTCTTTCCTGGAGTACTTGCTTTTACCCGTTGTTTCCAGTTCCCTTTCCTCCAATTCCTGTTTCAATTCCCTACCTTCAAATCCGCAAGGCGCACTTTTCTTGAACACATTTTGTCTTTGACGAGGTATCAGTCTGTTTCACAGGAAAAAGTTTATCAGTTTGTTAAAAATTCACTTCGCGAATTCTTTTCCACGGGCCACCAGTCTATTGTCTGTTTCACGCGAAGAGTGTATCAGTTTATTTTCCCCACGCACAATTGTCCACTTCCGAAAACCGGGCCACTGTCTATTTTCTGTTTCACGCGAACAGTGTATCAGTTTATATTCCCACGCACAATTGTCCACTTCGCGAAAACCGGGCCACTGTCTATTTTTGGGCGTACAAAAGGTCTATCAATTTATTTTTCTGACTATCCACTCCACGATCACTTGTTTATTTTCAAAATCTCACTTCCGACACCAATTGTAACGTAAATAAACTTAACTTGGTTTAACTAATTTATTTAACACTTAATCTACAACTTAATTTATATTACTACGCCACTGTATAGCTCGATGGTATGGGCTCGTTCAGACTGTTCACTCCCTCTTGAGGGCTCTCTATTTATCTCCGATACAGCATTCTCGATGTTTCGAATTCTTCCAGTTGGCGACGGCATGTTCCAATTGTTTCCAATATTGACCGTTGCATTACGCGGAAGAGGGACTGGATGGTTCTCGAACATCTCCGGGGATGATCTCATCGCTGTCGACGGCAACATGTGAGGCGACAGGTCCGGCCTAGGTTCGTTACAGTACTATAGAAACAACCGTTAATCAAGAATTCTTTGAGTTTCATTTTGAAATTATTTTCCCTGTTCAGGTTTTTTATATCTTCAGGTAAGTGATTATACAATTTTGCCCCCTTATAGGATGGACAGTTTTCATACAGACAAGTTGAGTGTTTCTGAAGCCTTATCAATTCACCGTGCCTGGTGGAATATGAATGAAAGTCACAATTTCGATTGTAACTATGTATTTGTTTTTTGAAAAGTAGAATACATTTGTAAATATAAATGCAGGGTACGCACATTACTTTATTTCCAATAAAGTGTTGCCTACAAGATTCTCTGTACTCTATCCTATATATTAGCCTCATTACCCTCTTCTGCGAGACAAATATTTTGTTAATTTTTGTGGAGCAGCCCCAAACAGCAATATTATAAGAAATATGGGAATATACAATAGCAAAGTAAACATTTAAAAGTTGGGCTTTATTGAAATTAGATTTCAATTGTCTAATTGCATAGTACCCACTGTTAACTTTCTTGCTTACATGATTAATACCTGACTCCCAGGTCATGTTACCATCGATGTAAGTACCCAGGAATTTGGTGTTATCTGATGATTTAATTATTTCATCACCCACTCTAACCTGAAAGTTATCAATTTTTTTATTTGTCTTGGAATAGAACTGCATCAGAACAGTTTTTTTTTCATTCACTACTAGATAATTTCTACAACACCAGTTTTTGAACTCGTAACTCAAGGTATTCAGTTTTTCTTCGAGTTCCTCTGGATTATCAACATTCGCTGCGATTGTTGTATCGTCTGCATACAGAACTACATGATCTGTGCTTATGTGATTGGGCATATCATTAATGAACAGAAGAAAAATTAGAGGACCTAATATAGAACCCTGCGGTACCCCAAGATCAATGTTGTACTGCTGCGACTGACAGTTGTCAATTTTAACATACATCTTTCTCAGAGTCAGGTATGATCTTAGCCATGAGAGAAAGTTACCCCTGAAGCCAAGCCATTCAAGTTTTTTGCATATGATATCTGGGTCAATAATGTCGAATGCTTTTGATAAGTCAAAGAAAAGTGCAGCGACATATTTTCCTTTGTCAAGTGAGTCATAGATACACTTGACAAAGTTGTAAAATGCACCTTCCGTTGACCTACCTGGGCAAAAACCATGTTGATATTTAGATATTATATCGAATTGATCTAGGAACGCCAGCATTTTCACATAGACAGATCTTTCGATTATCTTACCTAGCACTGTTGGGACTGTTACGGGCCTATAATTTTCGATAGATGTTGAGTCACCGTTTTTAAAAATCGGTGTTACCGATCCAATTTTCAGTTTGTCTGGGAACTCACCAGTTTCAATTGAAAGATTGATCAAGAATGCTAATGGTTTGCAGATTTAATCTCTAATGTTCTTTATTATTTTTGTTGATATGCAGTCTACTCCCACAGAGTTTGTGTTCTTGAGGTTAGAAATGATTTCCAGTACATCACTAGGATGAACTGGAGTAAAATAAAAAGTATGATCTACATGCATAGTGATGTAGTCATTGAACGATGTTGACTCAAAGTTTGCATTTATTGTGCTCTTCGCTATGGTAGAAAAGTATGAACCAAAAGCGTTTGCAATTTTGTTTTGATCATTTACAAGATTGTCGTCTAGTAACAATGGACCTTTACATTTACGAAAAAAAAATCCAAAACTCATATAGGTCGATTATATTTTATATGAAACGTCCAATTGACTTAGAATGCCATCATATATTTTTTATTTCGAAAAGATATTGCGTTTCAAAGTGTACCCGTGACGTCACGTTCATCGAAAACTTCCCCCTCCATAATCCACGTTCAGAAACACGCATTACTGTTCTTGTCAAAAATATAGCTCACTGCTTGATATACACCATTAATATATAATTGAACACTGTTTATTGATAGACTCATCAACAAAAAAACCCATTTTAACAACGGTTTTCTTTATTTAAAACATTCAAAGTTTCTGAACGGGCCTTCCTTTTGATGAAGAGCGACCATTGGCAACACCGCAAATATTAAAGACAGTTCCCATTAAAATCATATTGACATTTGAGGTTATGTTTAATGTCTATTTTTATCAACTTATTAATTTCTCAATATCATAAACGATTTGGTGTGTTCATAATGAAACAAGGCTTCGTAAAAGCAGGTTCGGAAAATTTGCCAAGAGTGGATTATGAAATGATTGACTCTTTTTATTTATTTTTATGCTTTGTTTATGCAACGTTCCCAAGAACTGTGAACTAATAACTAAGGATTCAACACTAGCAAATCAATGAGCGCGTTTATGGAACCCCTAGTACAAGAACTAAGAACCATGACTAGAAAGTTGCCCAACTTTTAACTAAGAACTTTGGTTCTTAGTTAAAACGTTCGTGATTGTTTAGATATAATCAATCATAAATGCATTATACTGTGAATATATATATAGGCTTTGTCTGTTTGTATTATAATATAAATACATTCTTATTCGGTACCTGTTAGTGTTTCCTTCATGTGATGAGTCAAATATTTATTAAGTTTGAACTACTGAAAATATAATTAATAATTTAGAATGAATAGACTTGAAGTATGTTCATACAAATTTCGTAAATTTTTTGCAAAATTATTTACTTATTTCACACCAATTCTTTGTTGAGGGATACTAATCTATTTTTTACAAATACAGGCTTACATTTTCTATGGTAAACATTTTCCCTATGGTTACAAAGCTATAGAAAAAAAAATATTTCTGAAGATATTGGCATTCATGAAGAGAATGTGACAACAAACCTCAGAAAACTTTGACATAATACTGCACATTCTAGTTATTAAATTTTTTAAAATCAATCAAAATAGAAGAAATTATTCTTATCGACAAAGTTGTTAAAGAATTCGTCCACCGTTTGCTTCTGAAATAAATTGTATTGTGCCATTTGGAGTACCAGATATTAAAAATTTTACAGTATTGCATTTTTTCTATTCTGACCAAGTCATGGACAGACGAACAGGATCAGAGGGTTTTTCAATTTCCAGACAATAATTGAATTAACTTTCTTATAGCGAGCTCTGAAAGGGATCGGCAAATTTCTTTCAATTTCAGATATGTCAGGCCAATATATAAGCTCTTATAAACAATTTACCATCATAGGCACAGCTTTAGTGAAAATCTTGTGAACACTTGATTTACTCATATCAAAGTCATCAGCCAACCCGTATCTTTTTTAAACTTATCAGAACATCTGTATATTTAATTTACTCAATTTTGGTAATGTATTTCACAATGTGGTAAACATTTTCAGGGAGCCCCAAATAATATGACTCTTATTTTCTATAAGTGCAATAGATAAGTGCTGGCGCTGCTGTCCTTCGATATTTTCACAATCAGGATCGGATGAAGACTGACTAGGAATATACTCAGAATTTTTTTTGGTGGTGTTATTTTGGTGAATCGGATAATGTACTAGCTTGGCTACTGCTAGGAGAAGAACTATTCGAAACTCTTGAGTAAATATTTCCCATGGATGTAATGTCACTCAACACAGTTTTACTAGCTGAAGGAGTGATGTTTTCATTTGGTTTGGGTTTCTTCATAGTTGGTAGGTCATGTACCATGTACTTATGATGAAACATTGTCAGACCAATGTCATTTCAGGTTGATATGTGGACAGACATCTTGCTTCAACATAAATTTGGATCCCCTTGTTCTAGCATATTCCTAATTCGTAGTATCTTCTTTCAGCTGGAACCAAAGAACAATATGTTTATAGGACTGGATATAAAATACAGTACTGATCGATGATTTTGCAAACTTGCATTGAGTGAAATTAAAGATCGTTCCTTGATGTACTCACCTGGAAATGTTCTGCACAAAGCATATATTTCCGCTTTTACAAAGTTTGATTCACTTTCACTGGTGTTCAGACAACCGTGCACATAGCACTTTTTAGACATTCCCATAGTTATTAAAATTAGAAAATAATTTCCGAAATTTTTCAATACCAAACATTCATGGCGAGCTTGTTCATTTGCAGCAGTTCTCTGCATATCTCGTGTCTCGTATCAGTCGTATCAGATATATGCAAGAAAAAGAGCTGAAGAGAGAAAAACGATTGATAATATTCTATTCCGTGAAGCAAACGAACGAACCTATCAAAGTATCAAATAACAAATGTCATTACGTCACAATTCCATGATTCGCAACTCATACAACGATGCCAAATCAACTTTTAGTGAACGTGACGTCACGAAACCACTTTTTTCCGGATTATGAAAAAACTACCCATCAGAAAAATAAAATAAAAAATCCCAAGTGATATTAGCACATATACTTTCTAATTACAGTGTTTTCACATAGTGCATAAAAAGGTCCATTCCCGATTTATATTTTGCATTCCTCTTCCAGTTTTATTTTTGACTATGTTCCAGATTTTTTTTTGCTTCTGATGTTGGCTCATGTTTGCAAGAGCACCCTGATTGAATGCATACTTTGCTTCATGTATTTTTTTCCTATAGAGTTTTTTGAGGACATCATAATTTTTTTTGTCATCTACATTTCTTGATATCCAAAAAAGATTTTTCAAAGTGTTTCCCATAAGAATGATATCTTCGTTCGGCTCACAACAGTTTAACAAATTATTAAATTGTACAAAAATATTAAAAGTACCAAAAGCTGCTAAAACAGTTAAACGTTCGATCAACAATACACAAATTATTAAATGTAAAAAAAATTGGACAATTACAAAAACGTAGAATTAGGGAGACTAACAAAAACGTCAGCTTATTTGACAACTATCCAGAGGCGGAGCTTGAATTTGGAATTTTAGTATTAACTGATTTAATTCATCACAGCTTTGCGTTTTTTAAAAGCGAGTTGCCAAAACTGCCATAAACACAAACAAAACTAGTATCATTGAATAGGTTTCTTCGATACCTTTTAAAAGAGGTGTCGCTTGCCGTAGGGTTCCATTTAAAATTATTGGTCACAATGGCCTTGTGACGTCATCTTTGACGATTTCGTCATCTATCATCACTAGTAGGGAAGTTTACAACCTTTAATATTCAGTTTCCAAATTTCACTTGTTTATGTATAATCGTTCCAAAAATAAGAGGGGGGGAGGGGACTTTTGAGAAGCACTGTACATAAATCATCCTAGGTTTTTAAATTATATACTTAAATTCAATTGAATTTAAATTTCATATTGTCTTGTTATGTATACATACTGACCAGTCAAAACACTACGGTGTATGCTAGATCAATAACAACTCTATTCTATTCTATGTCAGCTAGGCACGACTTTGAAGTGAATTATGAAGTGATTATAAACAATCACCATATATTCACAACGAACGGGCTTCAACTAGAAAGGAATGCATCAGTATGGTATACTGATGGTTCCAAAATGGACGAAAGGGCTGGAGTGGGAGTAACGGGTCCTAATTTTAGGCTCTCAAAATCCCTAGACAAAGCCCCAACAATTTATCAAGCACAAACCCATGCTATAGAAATTTGCTCCCAAAAATGCCTTGAAAGAGGCTTTAGGGGGGGGGGGGCAGAGATCTATATCCTATCAGACAGCCAAGTAGCATTAAAAGCTCTAAAGTCACACATTTGTGAGTCTAGACTGACTTGGGACTGCAAACTCTCCCTAAGACAACTGGCTACGAACAATCAGGTTACTCTGATATGGGTGCCAGGTCACAAGGGAATCAAAGGCAATGAAGAAGCGGACATCCTTACCAAGGAAGGCGCAAACACTCAATTTTCTGGCCCGGAACCCTTTGTGGTCTTTCCAAAGCCCACGAAAAGTTTCGACGCTGGGAAGCTGACCAAATTAAAACCCACTGCAATAAGGTTCCCGGGCGAAGACAAGCGACAAGGCTTTTGAGCACATCGCCAAAGAAAGCTGAACAGCTTCTCGAGTTGGACAAGAAAGACTTGAAACTGCTCATATGAGGTATTACCTCAAAAAAATGGATAGACAGTGAACTGTGCCGTTACTGCGAGAACTTCGCTGAAACTGCAGAACACCTGCTTTGCGACTGCCAAGCTATGTTTTGCAAAAGGCTAAAGTTCCTCGAAGGGGTTTCACTAACGCCCTCAGACACCAGGAATTTAGCTCCCAGGAAACTGATACGCCTCGCAAGGAGTCTCGGAATCCCGGGTCTTGGATAGTTGAAGAGTAATGTACAAAAGACCTTACAGGTCGAGGCACGGAGAGCTGGAGAGCCATATCGACTCCCCTACAATCTACAATATCCCTGGGTTATGAAATAGTGACAAGGTCTGTATGAACATTCCACCCATATCTTTATGTTCAGTATAAGATGCTTCGTCCACTGGCTTTCATTCTTTCTCACCTCTCCTGCCACTCGCTTTTTCGACGGTATCTTTATTGCAGTGGCTGACAGTGATATCATATGCTAAGAAGACTCCCAGCAGCATCTTGACTAAACCGTACTCTCAACAGGAGCATAACGGGCACATTTGAGATTCCTAAATGCTGAATTAATTTTTTCTACTCTATGAAATATTGTTGTGAACGTTGATGTATGCGTGTGTCAATTTTTCAAAGCTCGAATGGCGGAGCAGATTTGGAAGAATATGGAAAAATTTATTGTCATTAAGCAACTTCAAATCCGATATAGGTAGTATGACTTTTCATGAGTATAACTCTGTTTATCAGAAACTAGAAACCGATTTGATATCGAATCTAGGTAGTCAGTTGATTTCCCGAATAAAATTGTTCTAGTACAATCAACTTGTCGTTGTCATACAAGCCTGTGGAAGAAATCGATTTAATTTTATTGAAGAAACCATTACGAATTGAAATTGTCAACCAAGTCCGATTTAAATGCTTTTTCTAAAAATATTTCTTCGGATCTCCCAAAAATATGTTCCGGCAACATTGTTCTGCGATTTGATTCGTTAAATAACGAAAAATACTATGATCTGATGAATACATTTGTTTTCGAGCTACTAGATACAAAGTTGAAATTAAAATATTATCAAACAATCTTACTCTACTTATTTTTTTCCCATAGTATCGTACAACAATGACCGATATTGAAATAAACTGTATCAAATGATCTGAGAAAAACAGCAGAATAGTTTTTAGACAAAAAGGTATATCCCATATACATCTGTATAAGTATAAGTCCTGTCCAAACTCATCCATCAACATAATTTTTGATTGAACATGAAGATACTATCCCCCGCCACCAATATAGTGCATTAATTAACGATAACGTCACAAAAGGGCTACGAACGGTTAAAATAAATTGGAATTTACATTCCAAACTTTGTTTGACTCCGTCTTCTACGTTTTGCAAGCTCGGCATTTCCAGAGTAAATTGTTTTGTTCTGAATAAGCATTCGCTTGAACTGTGTTCCCATCACCAATTAACCATTCGACGTCAATTCAAACTGAGTTTTTATGTGGAAAAAGTAGTTCAAAGAATAACTGACATTCATTGATATTGAGTAAATTATTATTTATTATAATTATTAATCCAATCACTAAATGATCAGAATGTAAAAATAACAATCTCCCGTACTTTATTTACTCTGTTATACTGCTGGCAAGATGTATGTTTTTCCGTAGATTGGAATAATCTGGATATGATTTTGGAAAAAACCGTAATTCATCAGCATTGTACGTATTTTAACTTGTACTTTGCAGATCAATACTTCAGAAATATGATGTATGCACCAGTAATCTTTCATGAAACTTCTCGATTATTCACTAGTATGGAACTAAACTCTCCTGTGAAGTGGATTCATTAAAGAAATCCCGAATGATTACGTTAAAATTCGACCTATGTTCGTTTCTGACAACGTTGAAATTTTGACCAACGAAAGAAATCCAAGAGTCAGATCATTCTTTGAAATAATTCTTATATAAGAACATCAACCTAAGAAATTATATAAAGAACTCAAGCCCATTACCGAGCAACGCAGCTCTGCGCAGCATTTTCATATGCCTATTCCCACCTGTACAGCATTTCGCAGCAGCAGAGCAGCAGCGAACGTGCAATAATCCTATTCGTGATTGTATGAGTTTTTGTGTTTGTTAGGAAAGACTTTTTTTGCATGATCGCCCACAGACGATTTGCTGGTTCTAGCAGCTTTATTGAAATGAGTGAGTTGAGAGCTTCTCAACTTACTTATTGAGAAACAAATTTGACAATTTTCAAATCATCAATTTTTTCCCATCCATATCAACTTTATATTCGCAAACAAGAAATTGCTTTAAATATTTCTCAACAAGGCGCTCCTTGCTGCGTATGCTTTGACGCGATGTGCAACAGTGATGCCAGCCAATGCTTTCCGAGGAATTAAAACTTTGCTGCGCCGCGCTGTGCTGCGTTATCCCGTTCTCTCGTTATCCCTTTATTCCCGTTATCCCATTATCCCATTATCCCGTTATCCCGTTTTCCTGTTATCCCATTTTTTCTTTATCCCGTTATCCTGTTTTCCCCTTATCCCCTTATCCTGTCATCCCGTTTTTTCGTTATCCCGTTATTCCCGTTATCCCGTTTTCCTGTTTTCCCATTTTTTATTTATTCCGTTTTCCCGTTATTCCCTTTCCTGTCATCCCGTTATCCCGGTTTCCCGTTTTTTTGTTATCCCGGTTCCAGTTATCCAATTATCCCGTTTTCCTGTTATCCCATTTTTTCTTCATCCCGTTATCCCATTTTCCCCTTATCCCCTTATTCTGTCATCCCTTTTCCCGTTTTTCCGTTATCCCGTTATTCCCGTTATCCCGTTTTCCTGTTATCCCGTTTTTTCTATGAAATAAAAAATAAAATTAAAATAGGGGTTGATCGTAGGAGGGTGAAACTTAAAAATAAAAATCTTGCCAAAAAATAGGGGTTGATCGTAGAAGGGTGAAAATTCAGGGTTGTATGTATTTTTGAATGGTGTACATAAAAAAAAAAAATTTTTTTAAAATGAAATTTTTAAGGATGATTTGTGAATCTAAACCATCCAGGGTGCCACCCACACTCATACAAAAAAATTCATTCAAATCGGTCCAGCCGTTTATGATACCGACTGTAGCGCCATCTGCCGGGCTGATTTATGAATCTAAACTATCCAGGGCGCCACCCAAACGCATACAAAAAAAATTCATCAAAATCGGTCCAGCCGTTTAGGAGGAGTTCAGTGACACACAGTAGAATTATATATATATAAAGATATATATATATATATATATATATATATATATATAAATAATGTGAAATGCACAAATTTGCGGAGTGAAACTCAACCTAGTGCAGAGTTCGGAGGCAGGAAATTTCTATAGGTCACCAACAAATGTCAATATAGGCCAATCCACAACATCAAAAGTAATATGAGAATTCGCGAAACAAAAGTCACTTCGCTGTAAAAAATATTTGCGTAACATAAAGTAACATGAGTATATCTCGATTTTCCAGAAATTATTGTTTCATTTTAAAAATTATAAATTTGCATCGATAAATGGTGTCAATTAACCGTCCCAATTTTTTTTTTCGCCTGGGCTTTAGCTTCTATAATCTACTCAGTTAGGACAGTTCTGGATCACTACATTTATTCTGTAGCGAATTGATCTTGAAATTGCAAATGGCATCACCTCTATGTGATACCTCATTTGAAATATATTGTTACGATGGCTCGTCAGGTTGACGAGAGTCTTATCGCATCACAACCAGCCCCGCAAGCACGAAGGGCTGATTTACCAAAACACAGCTCTATTTCATGAAAGATAGCACATACTAACCTGGGCGTACAGTTGCACATTATGGGTGGCATCACTCAATTACAACGGTCGCAGGCTAAAGCAAATTTCTCTCTACCTGGTTTTTTGCCTACCCACTTTTTCCGGGAAACATACTAAATAGTAACACTCCAAACTTTATTTTCTCAATTATCTACCTCAATACCTTCACTTCAGTTCCCGTATAAGCGTTCAACGCAGGAAATAGGAACATAGCTTAGATTTTAGGAAGCATTTCACTTAGATATAGGGCAAAGTCGCTAAGACCAGCGCGACGTCCCCCTACTGCCCCTGTTCTGGTGCGTACGAGACGTTTGGAGGTTGGTGTAACCCCATTTCCATATCACAAATCCCTGCCGCCCACTAGACCTTCTAGGACGACAAATTTGTGATATAAAGAAATGTACATATGTAAATGAAATGTAGATGTTCCGTACTAGTAACAGTTTAATAAATTATTTGAAGAAGAAGAAGATGAAGAGTCTTATCGATATCTGAAGCCAAGCATCGTCGGGCGTGGTTAGTACTTGAATGGGTGACCACCGGACAAGGAAGTTCCACGTTAAATGTCCTAACAACTGTAGCGTACTAGCATATTCGCAGCTGCAGGCGTCTTATCAATGAGCACGAGATAAGACGATAGATATGCCGTCCTTCGGAGGGGACGTTAAGATATGCCGTCCTTCGGAGGGGACGTTAAGATGGCGGTCCCGACGTTAAATAAAGAAGGAAAAAAAAGAAGGAATCTAGGGTTCGTGGCTATCAAAATACTGAACTAATTATTCTTCGTTAATTTACACTTCACAACACAAAATGATATCAAAGTCCGACAATTGAATAATTCAATCGAAATAACAATATACCGCGCACTCCAGAGAACTATGAATCTTTCGTATAAGTCACATTTTTTAGTAAAAACTTAACTTTCAAATTCTCTAATAGAGGCCTAATCAATGCCGATTCCGCCATAATTTTTTATATGAGGGTACACCATTAACGTACTAGAGAGCAAAGTACCGAGCATACCCGCTCGCTTCCTGACATGATTATACAAGTTGGAATGTTTTTTCGTACATTCTACGTACTGGTTTATGTCGCACGTTCCGGACTTTTAACCGATTACCGGACTCTTACCGATTAAGATCACCCCTCCTTCCGAAGAATCGCTCTGGAACTACCGATTGGCATATCGTCAGAGTCTATTTATCTCTCGCTCCCTTACTATTTCTTGTGTAGAATTTTTATGATACATATTTGGCTCAAATAGCAATATGTAGTAATGAATTCACATTTCAACGATATTCCTATATCAAGATGGCATGAAAATTTCATAAAACAAAGGCTACTAAAACATACTTTCTGGCGGTCAAGGTTTAGAAAAAAGATAGGTCAAATCATTCAGGATATCAACATAACGAATAGGACAAATCGAACGCAACAAATAACCTCGACTATAGGAAATGAATGTGTCGATTCGGTTCGTTGCTGGCTAATCTGACCATTGACAAAAAATAGCCTACATGTCTACCCATCATCAGGAAGAAATGAAATATGAAGACCTAGAATTAATAAAATAAAATAATATTAGCAAAAATGAATTTGTACAGCAATAAGATTCGGTTGTCATAACGATAAATACTCGATGAAAACAGGTGATATACTACATAGAAATGTTGTTCAAGGCAGAATTGCCAGACTGGCATATAAATCTGTGCTCTGAGGAATATAACTTTTTTTCAATGCATGTGCATGAGTAGTGTTGACAATCATGTCATATACCGATTCACTATTAGGAATCACTATAGTGAACAAAACAAAAAATAACAATAACCGACCACGCGAATGATTTGAGTTATAATCACCGATCTTCAACGATCGCGTATTATCAGCGATATGCAATAAGGTTTTCGCTGACAGAAATGTACAGGGGACTTATTTACCTACATGACATATGTATGTCAGTCTTGCTATAGCCTTAGATATCACCGGAGCTTTCGATAGAGTTTTGTACTAAGGCCTCACGTTTAAACTTCCATTCTATGGCTGGTCTCCTCAGCTATGCGCTTGAGTTTCCTAGTTTCCCTGAAGATAGATCGATTAATATTATTATAGATGTATTCTTTCTCAAGGCCCCATTCTGGAACCCACACTTTTTCTCCTACATATTAACGACCTGTTGAGATCTACCAACAATTCTGTCAATTTTTTCGCAGACGATAGCACATTACATACGAATGCCACCTCAGAAACGTCTATGACGTCCCAGGAACGCAGATCTGAAAAGAATTCTGGGGGGCAAAACTGAACTCCTGTTGATTCGTCTACCTAGTAGTTTTCTCAACATGGAGTTTCCGTTCTAAAGTTTTACCACCATTTACGTTTACTAAACCGGAAATACCTTCCATGAATTTCCTTGAGTATTCAATTTACCTCTCAGTACACAAAATTAATATACACACAAGTAATATAAAGTATCTGAATGGGTGAATTGTCCTTCAATACGAGTTTTCAGATAGAACCAACTTTGATTATCTCAATTCTTCCAGAAAATCATAGCAACTGCTCTGTGTTCCAGTTTTATTACGACAGTTTGTCGCGAATTAGTTGTGATTCTAGGTCTGAATACTGATTCCTCCAGACGTCATTATGTTACAACTTCGCGCTTAAATGAAGAATGAAAACGAAACAAATTGTCCAATTTGGGGTTGCGAAGGCGTAGGTAGCTTTCCTCCAGATAAAATTCCGTAAAAACAATAAATCAATCGAATTGTATTTTACTTCAGAAATTGCAAGCCGACTCCAGTATTGTGATTTCAGAAATGGGCCTCTTTTCCGTTTTAGTTATCTCCTCGGAATGAATGATGCTAGGAATATGGTGTGATTCTGATTTGCACACATGCATATGGATCCCAAAAATAAGGTACGAATAATATCGTTGAATTGGAACAAAGCTGTTATTTCATCAGACCGATGATTCAGTAAGCAACTAGCACAGGTAATTCCATAAATGAACTAGGTATTTTCATTTCAGTTATCGGCGAAACTAACTATGATTTTGCCGCCACCCTTTTCAATTATCAGTGAATTCAGGAATGGAATGAAATGAATAGTTCCTGAGACATAGTGTTATCCATTTCGGTAGTGAGAATTATAAAAAAACTGGGATATTAAAAAAAAAACGGAAATTTTACAAAAATTATTCATATGCAATAATAGGAACTGAGTAATATTAATTTCAAATACGAAGGAATGGCTCATAGAATATAATATATTGTATCAATATACAGAGTGGGCCATTGAAAACGAAACAGCGGCTCTGTAGGTCGGCAGAACCGAATTATACAAAAACGCTCGGACACGTCAACTACATTTTCGAGGGGGACATCGTTCGCGATGAAATTCACCCGAAACCATCCCTCGGAGCTGTGACCGCCACCCCTAAATTTTTAAATGGCAACAAGTGGCAAGTGATACCTCATTTGAAAGGTATTTTCCTTCTCAATATCAAACAACAAAAATAAATTAATTCTATGGATTCGTTTTCGAAATATAGGAACTTGAAGTTGGGAAATCACTTTTTATTCACTCAATCAATAAAAATAACATATAATAATGCAACAGTTTGAAGATAATTATCATTGTCAAGGAATTAAATGATCTGTTTACCATCAAATAACATGCAATTCCGTTTCGAATTTTTATTTCATCCTCATTTACTTGATCGAGAAAATTTAAGGTTCTTAAGAATCGATAAAAAGACGTTTTCTCGAATTTGACTCAAATGCGAGTACAACAAAAACATGTATGAGATACTTTTTTTCGCCAAATCGCAATTGTGGACGTCTACCAGTGTCAAACTGATCTTTGATTGAACGACATTAGAGTGAATTACTTGACTAAAGCTGCTGAATATCTTTCCGCAAGCAATAATGGTGTATACGATCGCGAAAAGAATTGAAATAATAACAATTTTTTTAAGAATGATGAGTGCGATAACCGTACAGTTAATTTGTTCAATGAAACGCATCCAGATAAACTTGTTACTAGAAAATAAGTTCTAGAATTAGTGCAAAAATTTCGTCAAACTGGATCAGTAGCCAACAAGAAACGAGACCCAGAACGTGAATTTCCGTTGAGAAATGAAGCTTTTGAAGTTGCACTTTTAGGACAAGTTCATGCAGATCCAACATTGAGCACAAGGAAATTGGCTAGTGTTACCAATATCAGTAGAACCAGTATCCGCCGAATCCTGAAATATTATAAATTCCACCCCTACAAAATACATTTGGTACACCAATTGAATGAAGATGATTTTGATAGGCAACAGGAATTTAGTGAAATTATGACTACGGGAATAGATGCTAATGAGAATTTCCTTTTCAACATCTGCTTTTCTGATGAGTCTACATTCTTCTTGAATTCAACTGTGAATCGTCATAATTGTCGTTATTGGTCAGATGCCAATCCACATGTTTTCCACGAAGTCCATACTCAAACTCTCCAAAATGTCTGGGCTGGTATTTTTGGGGACCGTTTGATTGGACCAGTATTTCTCGACGGTAACTTGACAGGAGAAACTTATTTGGAATTATTGAATGAATTTGTTTATCCACAATTAGTAGACATCATTGAAAATGACGATCGTTACCATGAAGACCACTTGATATTTCAACAATATGGGGCACCTCCACATTATGCACAGCCTGTTAGGTCGTTTTTGGATAGAATGTTTCCTAGAAGTTGGATTGGAAGAAGAGGCTCTATAGAGTGGCCAGCCAGATCTCCAGATTTAAGCCCACTCGACTTTTTCCTGTGGGATCACTTGAAAAACGAAATCTTTGCAACCGAACCAGAACCTCTGGAAGATTTACGAAGCAGAATTATTGAAGAATACCGTCGAATAACGCCGGAAATGCTACGAAATGTGAGGTCTCGTTGTGAACAGAACTTGTACTATTGTATGGAAATGGGTGGTAGACAGTTTGAACATTTAGTTCATTGACAATAATAATTATTGCAACAGTTGCTTTATCAGATATTGTTTTTATTGATTGAGAGAATAAACACTGATTTCCCAACTTCAAGTTCCTATATCTCGAAAACGAATTAATAGAATTAATTTATTTTCAATGTTTGATATTGAGAAGGAAAATATCTTTCAAATGAGGTATCACTTGCCATATGTTGCCATTTAAAAATTTAGGGGTGGTGGTCACAGCTCCGAGGGATGGAATGTATTTTAGGTGAATTTCATCGCGAACGATGTCCCCCTCGAAAATGTAGTTGATGGGTCCGAGCGTTTTTATATAATTCGGTTCTGCCGACCTACAGAGCCGCTGTTTCGTTTTCAATGGCCCACTCTGTATAAAATAACTCGAGTACAGCCCATTTCCAAAAAATTAAGGAATACGCGCCCCAAAGATTATAGGGCTATCGCTCTATTACTTGTCAATTAAAAGTTTTGGAAAGAGCCAACAATATCAAGCTTCTGGGATATCTAGAATGATCAGGTATTATTAGCGATGGGGAATATGGTTTTTACCCACCTAAATATTGCTAAGCTTGAAACATGCCGGACATCTCTTTATCTGGGTCAATTTTCTGTTGCAATTTTTGAATATACTGCCTGAGGAGGTTTATTTTTTTAACGACTACAACTCCCAAACATTCAAGAAGGATTTGAATGAATATATTCTTTGTATTCTACCAATCTATGAACATCATGTGGAGTGTATGCAATTCCATCTTCATCTCGCTTATATGATGTTTTTTCAAGAACCTCATAGGGCCATGCTGTTCTCGCGAACATCACAGGGCAATCGTTTGTGAAGCCAAAACTCGAGAAATTCAGAACTATTAAATTTCGTGAATTTTGAATAATTCGAAACGTTATGTTGCCAATACTTCTCATCGAGTTGTGATCATTCTGACGGGAAATGTCCGACGCACTCGTTTCTTAGAGAGTGATATCAAAATTTGGTAAAGTAATAAAGCTCACTGACCCATTTCCCTAAAGCAAGAGCTCAAAAATTATCTATCTTTAAATTTTGCTAGTTCAGAGGATATTTTTCTGGAAATATTCACCAGAAACATGTTTGCACTCTATTTCCGAAACTGCCAAAGATGAAATTGTGAAAAAAAAGGTTTCAAGAAGTTCGCCCAAAGTACACAGGAAAAAGATAATACTGGTTCTTATGGTTTTGAAGACTTTTCATTTGTGGAACCGTATGCGGTAGCTGAAACTCTACGAAAACGGGTGCAGAATAGACGGTCCAGCACAAAACAAATCTTTTTCGTTCTCACGCTGTCATTAGACCATACATGTTCAGGGTTTTCGTTTCTAAGAGAGATTGACGAATCATTAACTTATATGAACATTTCCAAATACATGGAAGAGGCCCAGTGGTATAGCCTCCTAGATCTCCTAAGTAATATTCGCTGGACTTGTTATCATTTGTGGGAATATCTATGAGATGATACTTTTTTTTGCGAAATGATTAAAAAGGCATTATAAAGCAAGAGAGTAGATCAGAAGTTCCACCAGGAGTCTGAAATCTAAGTGTGCAGAATATATTACAAAATGCACATAATTGTTATTCACTCCCAAACTATCGTGAACTATTTTTATCTAACGCGTAATAATGATTCACTGGAATATTTTTCTATAATTTTGTTTCTTAGTTCCTTTTTTCTCACGAATTACATTTAATCAAACATGACTTGAATTCATCCTCCCAACTTTATGAAAAGTTACCGTAAATTCCAGCAACCGCGACCCAATGAAATACTTGTATGATAAAATTACCCATCTATGGATTCATAATTTAAAGAAATATCATTGAAGATAGAGGACCACATTGAAAAAATTGATTGAGGGTGGCCCAGAGAGTGAGAAACGTCGGTTCTGAATTCTGAGAGTACCCAATCGAGACTAATGTGATATTTTATAGCGAATTAACGGCAGACAAACGAATTTCATGGAAAATTTGCAACAACTCTCTCAGACAAAACCAGTTTAAGAAGTTTCCAGGCTTGAAGCGAAGATAATTTTTGGGTCCTCGATACAGATTAAGGTTTTCTTTAGTCTTCGTAGATTTGTTGAATATTGGTAAAATATTAATTTTGGGCGGGTTTAACCCCAGCAGGCTACTCCTGGGTAAGGTAATACACGTACAAATCAAAGTAATTACCTGCTTGAGCATTTTATCAAAAATCTAATATTCTTCAACAACCAAGTTCATATAATTGAAAAGTGAAAGAAATTATTCATTCTTCGAAAAACTTCCTACCTAAACAAACATTGAATTTATTTTGCTTTCTTCCAAGCAAATGATTCAATAAACACAGTCAATATTGTTTTCAATGCATCTCTATACGTATAGTATTTCTAATCCCAATTGGACCGACAAAAAGTTTCGAGAAGGAATTTCTCTTCCACACGACAGAACTTTTTTATGATTTTACCAGGAACGCTTTGAAAGTAAAAACACTGGTAGTCTATAAATTTTCCATTTGCCGGGTAGTGCATATGAACACTCCTCGTAGTGCTCTTATTTTTATTGGCGTTCCAATTGGGATTAGAATAACTATACAACAAAATGTTTCGAATTTCTGTTTGAAATGGACCACCAACTCCCTGTTCAGGCATCAATGTCCTCTCAATATCATTTTGTTCGGATTAGTCTGCAATTTGTTTCTCACATATAATAAGATGTGAGAAAAAAATGGCGCCATTTCCAGACAATGCCAGCCTTTTGTACCAATTCATCAAATAATGTTCCGAAATTTTCAGAATTCATAAGTGCCACCCACATGTGATGAACTTTCGACAGATATGATTTAAAAAGTTCATTACTATTTGGCAAAGATAAAGCTCCCCTTTTGTTCGGAGCTTTTTTATTCTCATCCCCAGAAGAGTTCTTGAGGGTGACTGCCTTGGGAGCAAAAATGTTCTAAGTCTAAGAAGTCGTCGAATTCAGCAGTTCGAACAATTCTTTCATTACTTCAGTAGACTCCTTGTCACTTTTTTTTTTCTTTTAAAAATGATTTTAACCGAACCTCTCGCAGCGATCGGGCTCTGAGGCGCGCGCCTCATATTTGATTCAAATATGGAAATCTCAAACAAAAATTCAGATGTTTTTTCATTGGAACGTTTCAAACATTGTTTTCCACTCACCAGATATCTTTGCTAATAAAAAAACTTACTGTAATTTCATAGCCGAAGAATAAATCCGACTTATCGTCATAGCTATTAAGAACACTATGTCACGATTAATTCTGTTCCCATATTCTTTTCCGTCTTCTTGAATGAAAAAAAGAACCCTTTTATGTCTTAATACAATTTTTGTTCGAGATTTCCACATCTGAAAGAGTGTTTTTCAAATTTATTATGAGATTTTCATCTTTTTTCATATGAAGTATTGAAAAAACAAAATTGGTTTTCCACTGCCAAACAGAGTTTTAAAGTTAAGAGATCTCAATACAATACCATTAGAAAAGTGACCAGCCTGTACATTAGTTCCAGTGATAGAATATTCCTTAAAATTTAACCTAACTATATTTCAACTGCTTTCATATCACCTTCATCACATCACATCACATGTTAGAAGGAAGTACCACTAGAAAAGTGAAAATGAGACAGTTTCTCTACTCTCAAGAACAACCAGAATTCGTAGAATTTCTGAAGTTCCTCAAATCAAATCAAATCAAATTTTATTGCTTTCGATAAAGTACATTACAGGTGTTATAAATTGTATCTAAAATAAGATCCCAGTTAGAGCATAATGAGCCTAGGCAAATTTTGCCTGTCTTGCTCTATGCTCGATCTGAGGACTTTATAAGTTCAATGTACATTTTGTATTTATCATGTTAAGTCTGTGAGTAGATTATAGATTTAAAATATATTTGTTGAAGTTTTCATAATTCGAAAAATACTTTTTGTAGAGGTTTTATAGTGTCAAGCAGATAGGAAGGTAGGAGGTATTATTTTTTTTTTTTTTTTCAAGTGGATGTTGATTTAATATATGTAAAATATCTTTGGGTTTTTTAAAAAGGTTTTTTTGAACAATTGTGTGTTGAGATTCATATTTGCATTTGATCTGGTTATTCTATTTTTTATTTGGTGGAAATTTTTATGATTTGTGTACATTTTTTTTGAACATTGGTGGGCGAAAAGTAGTTTGATATTCAATATTTTTGTTTCCTGGTAGATGATATCAGTAGAGTAACCTTTGTTTTTTTTCATGATACTTTTTAGGATTGTGTTTTGTGTTGTTTGTAAGATATTAAGAGTGGTATTGAAAGCCCCGCCCCATATTGTGATGGAGTAGGATAAGATTGATTCGGCTAAAGAGGTGTATAACATCAGGAGGTTTTTAATTGTCAAAATGTCTCTCAGGGTATAGAAATTATGAATCAGGGCTCTTAGGCGTTTGTTGACATGCATTATGTGGTCTGTCCATCTTATATGTTGGTCTATGATAACTCCGAGGTATTTTATTGATGTTACTTTCTCTATCATAGGGCATATGCATGGGTTATTGTTTTTGCAGTGCATAGAGTGTAATTTCAAAGAAAAGTTTTCTGGTTGTTTTACAATATTTGGCGTAAACGCCACGAATTTTGTCTTCTCAATATTCAATGTAAGCTTATTCAAGTTCAACCATATGTGAATCTTTTGTAGATCTGTTTCAGCACTACGTTTGACGTCTTCCCATTTTTTTCCTGTGAAAATGAGGGCTGTGTCATCAGCATAACTTATAAGGTGTCCCTCTAAGCCCGCTATTCTTGCAATACTGTTTATGTATACCAGAAACAGTATTGGACCCAATACTGTTCCTTGTGGAACCCCTATTTTTACTTTTGAGTCTGAACTTATTTCGTTTGCAATTTTACTCTCTGAACCCTATCAGTTAGGTAGTTTGACATAACTTCGAGTGGTGAACCACGAATGCCGTAATGGCTTAGTTTATTGAGTAATATTTCATGTGAAACTGTGTCAAAGGCTTTGGCGAGGTCTAAAAATACTGCTACACATTTTGATGATTCGTCCAAAGCCCTGACTGCTATCCTATAGATATATCTTCAATGATTTATTTTACACCAGAAATTAATGGAGGAATGAAAAACGAAAATAGGGCACAAGACCACAGATGTTATGTCTACAAATATTTTCATGTTGACGTAATTTGTTTCATGGTAGAAATAATATTTGAATTATAAAGAAAGCAGCACATATCCTTGAATATACATGGCTGAAACAGGTGTCAATTTTGATTACGCCACCTTCAGTTTATACTTATATTTTCCTTGTTGGGGGGTGTCTATATGCGCTTCGCACTACCGCAGCTAAACAGGGACGGATTGGGTTCTATTTTATTGCCCATTAAAATATCAGACCTGCAATGAGACTCCGTGCAATTGTTAAATATGATTAATCGATTTGACACGCCAACCACCTATATGGATCAAAATACTAAATTCAAAAATATATCGAATAGGGCAGAGCTAAGAAGTACTAGTAACATTATTGAGAATGTTTCTGTTCCGACTGATAGTCATTTGATATTTCGTGAGATTCAATAATGAGCCATGGTAGTACGTGAATAGTGTATTCATGTCGTTTTGTAACAGAGTATATTTTCAAGTTATCAAAATACATTATGACCATAGCGTAAAGCGTAAATGAACAATAGAAGCCCATTGGGACCTCTGAGGTACTCCAAATGGCAATGTGAAGCTGTAGGTAACAGTTTCCAATGGATCACTGAGTGGATATTTTCTTTATAAAAGGAACTTTGCATTGTAGTTATAAGTACATATCGGAAAAGTTATTATTATGATGGTCAAATTAATGGAGACAAAACCTTTCCAGTATTCTCATAGGTTATGAACCCCTGCTAGGTGTCTAATGCCAGAATTCGACTAATGATAATTCACTATAAAAGATAGAACTTAAAAAATTATGTACAAGTCTAAATTTGCGACAGATTTTTTTTTCAGACTTGGACAGTGCAAGATATAAGAATAAATTATGTATTTTAGTGTTCCTAAGGGAATATCAAATTTTTCAATTCTAATTCACTATCACCATCAGATTAGGAGTCACTTTTTTAAAAAATTAAAATTTGAGTATAATTTCTCAATTTTTATTATTGGTTTTTTTGACTAATATTATTAAATTCGGCTATATTTTTCCATGCAGCATATTTAGGAGTATTATGTTTTCTTGAAATATGTTTTAATTGAGACCACAATAATTTTATTGAGTTTAGTACACAATAGTACGGTGGCAAACGGAGGACGGTATGATCATTTTCAAGTGCCGTTTGATCAATAAAATCTTCTTTTGTCATTATTTTTGTCCCCAATACTTTTATTATTTGTTGTTTTGTATAGATCCGCTCGTAGAATAGATCTGCTTCTAAACATTCTTGAATTGTAGCCTTTTTCTAATCTGTCTAAAATGATTCGAGCCGTTATATGTCCAAGCACTGTCAGTACAGTAGCAGTGATCGTTAGATACAGTTGTGCTCAGTGTATGCATATATTCGTCCTTCTGTCTCAGTGATTTGTGATTTATTTAAAAGGGACATCGCAAACAACGAACTTTTGGATAAACTGTGTCGAATGATGGAAAAAAAGGCGGCAGATCTTGAAAAAGAGCTGTGTAATGAGATTTCTGTTGCTCTAGCCGATAACTTGAAACAATTCAATGAAAAGGTAACCAACCTAAACGATACTGTGTCTAAATTGCAAAACCGTGTTGATTATTTAGAGAGTTCATTACATTACAAGAATTTTGAGAAGTTTGAACGTCACTTATACTTGGAACTATCTAACGACAAATACTGCTCAATCCCTCTCCTCAATTTTGAGGAAAAATTTGATAGTTTTTAGAATATATCAATACACTATTTTGAGAAACAGTTTCCGCCGAAAAAAATCAAATTTCGCAAAAATCGATGTTTGATGATTAAAGGCCTCAAAAAAATCACGCAAACACAAAAGACAACTCATAGATCTTACAAGAAATTATCACAAATACATTAAAGAAAATACAAAAAACCTTTTGCTTCATTCTGAGAAAACTTACAGCAAAAAAAACCTACTCTAACAGTGAAATCAGATCTAGTGACAACAAAAATAAAAGAACTGGCAACTGCTAAATTCTGAGTTAGGAAAAAGTTCTTCTCAAAATAATACTAAGCTTTCGAGTAGTCACAATGAAGACCGGTGTAACGAACTCAACAATTTTTTTATTAATGTTATTTCTTCTGATTCTGAAATCAATGAAACTCAAGTAACCGTATGCTTGAATAATTGCACTGCGGCTGATGCAGAATTTTTTTTTTCTACCCTACCGCTGAAAAGGAAATTCTAGACACCATCAATAGTATGAAGTCTAAGAATTCATGAAGTTATAATAACATATCATCCAAGCTACTCAAAAAGTTTATCCACGTCCTTCTACCTCATATAGTTAATTTTTTCAACGAGTCGCTGGCTCAAGGAATATTCCCATTTTGTCTCAAAAAATCGAATGTAATACCTCTCCACAAAACGGGAGAAGAAAAAGATTTCAACAATTACAGGCCGATCTCATTGTTGACAACCTTATCAAAACTACTGGGAAAAATAGTGCGCAATAGACTTCTATCTTTCTAAATGCCCACAAAATTAACTCTCCGAATCAACATGGGTTTTTGAACGAAAAATCTACTTCTTCAGCCATGTATGATATCACTCGGAAAGTCTATGAAAAGCTGGATTCCAAAAATTGTTGTGTTGGCCTACCTGCGACTTCAAAAAGCTTTCGATAGTGTGAGCTTTAATTGTTGGTTAAACTTGCTCACCACGGTATAAGAGGTACACCTCTTAATTGGTTTTCAAGCTATCTTTCAAACAGACAACAAAGGGCCAATCTATCAGAATAGAACAACAAAGTATACTCTACCTAGGGGGTATATAAATACAGGTGTTCCGCAAGGCTCGATCCTTGGGCCATTGTTATTTCTTCTTTACCAAAAAATCTGTCACATGTCTCAACAGTAATGTTCGCTGATGACACACTATTTTTGGTCGATTGTTCAGATGAGCAAGAGTGCACCAATAAATTAAACACAACACTATCGCTCATTAACCAGTGGTGCAGGATTATTAACATTGGCATGAACTTTTCTAAAACATATTGTATCCCATTCTCTCAGAGACCATTTATTGAGCGTGTTCCAATTTCTCATAACGTGAAATTCGAATCTCATAGTAAATGTCTTGGATTCTTCTTGGATTCCCAGCTCAATTGAAAGCAACATATTCAGCAACTCGATAGAAAACTGAGTATTTCTTGTTTTGCTTTGAGATCCTTGAAAGCACAGGGTCTCAACGCGGATACACAAAAAATTGTTTACTTTGCCAATTTCTATTCACATCTTTCTTATAAAATTAAATTTTGGGGTAAATCAGTAAAATGACCATCTGTTTTTGTACTTTAGAAAAGAGCTGTCGGAATTATCATAGGTCCTCGTCGTTCAGATTCATGCAAAGATCACTTTTCCCAACCGGGTATTTTAACTTTTCCGTCTATCTATATTCTTGAGGCTCTATGCTTCACTCACAAAAATAGATCTCTTCATATCTTCAATTCATCCTCTACGCGCCAACGCAACCAAATGGTTTTACTTCCTCAACATAACACATCGTTCTTCGAAAACAGTGTTTACTACTCAGCTAAATTATACAACATTGATTTTAGAAATATGAATTTTCACAAATTCAAACGATTAGTAAAAAAAGGCTTACTATTCAATCAATGACTTTTCCAACGATACAATTTGAGTACATCCTGGAATATATATATATATATATATATGTATTCTGTGCCAATGATTCATTTTGTTTTCTTTTTTTATTACGTCATGTTATACTAAGTTTTTAAATTATGCCAACGCATTTTTGTTACTCGCTCTTTTATACTACTGTATGTATAATTCTGTCTTTTATGTTGTATGTATATTAAACGCAGTGGTATCTGTTTTGTTAAGATTATATTATCTGTCACTACTGTTCACTTTCCTACAAACATGTCTTTTCTATACATCGCATTGTATCGTGGCTATCAAACTACGTTTCATCCAAATAATAAATTTCATGGTCTTCATTCCGATATTCCGTAATTTTCTCGGTATTTTCATTTCTCCTTTTTATCAACCATGTGCTTACCACCATGTGCTTTGATAGAAATTTTATAACTGGGGCTAAGATGTTTCAAAAATATTCCCAAGGTTCTTCCTAAACATTCCTCTATTATTGACTTTCTCTTCAGAGTCAAATAAATTGTCCAAATTGCGCAAAAAATGTTTCTTAAAAAAACAGTTAGTCCATTACAATGTTATGCTTCACGAAAAATTTTACCTAGAACCGGTGAATGTAATTGGGATTTTTTACCATTTTTAATCCTTTGCGACTCTTTATTTGCCATTTGAAGCAATCAATGTAAATACAAAAAATAAATATTTCTCAAAATACTCGAGATTAAGAAATTTGAAATAATATTCACATTTCGAAGTTGACATTACATGGTAAAGTAAAAATATGATTGTTAATTTCAATTATACTTCGAATTTACAAATATTTTTAACGTTGTTCATAATCCAATAAGTTATAAAAGTTTTCAACATTTAACTTTCACTGATAAAATATAATTTTAAGTGGAATCATGATTGAAAAGTAAATCATGGTCTGCACAACCTTGGTCTACAAATTTTAAGGTTTAGTGATCATTCTCGGAAGGTTTTGTCTCAAATAATTTGTCAACTTGAATACTTCAAGTGTATACCTTTGTGAATTTGGTTTGGTATTGCGTATTTGAGGTAAATTGATATCCATCAGAAAACAGGGTAAGTTCGAGATTTCGGCATTTGTCTTCGCTCAGTTCAGTTGGTAATTTTTGATAGTTGAATAGTTTCACCGCTTCTCTGTGTAGCGCTCACAAACTCACCTCTGACGTTACCATTCCTATTATCAATTCAAAGTTTAACATTGAATAATTTCCATTAAAATAATATTGAAGTGGGAATACTTCACACACTACTGTTTATACAACGTACATATTTCAATACTCATGAAATTATTTTTATCATCATGATCCCATTGTTGTAAATGTACCACGATGCCAACAACAAAGAAGAATTATATGGAATTCACTATTATTAAAAATCTGGTAGATCATTAAGTGAGCCAAAAAATATTTCAGAATTCTGACGTATGAAGAATGGAATAGAAGCTGTTGACGTTATTCATTTCAATATGGAAAAAAACTGCAAATATTGGAGCACCCTCATCATCTCCTGAAGTTGAGAGATTAAATCTAGGCTTGCTTTTCATAAGCTTGGCTCAAAATCAGGCAAACCTCAAAAAATCAAACATATGCATTGATAGAACATATTTTTCTAGAGTTTTGGCAAAGAATGATGATCTGGGATTGATGTACCTGAATATTTGCTTGAATGGAACTGTATTTCAATTTAGTTTTCAGTAAAATGAAATAAATTCCTTATTTCATATTGATGTATGTTTACGAAAAAGTTCGGAGCTTGTATAAAAAATGGAATATGAAGCTTGGATTGTTGATGGAAAGAGCGTTTCCATCAACAATCCAAGCTTCATATTCCATTTTTTATACAAGCTCCGAACTTTTTCGTAAACATACATCAATATGAAATAAGGAATTTATTTCATTTTACTGAAAACTAAATTGAAATAGCAGTTCCATTTCAAGCAAATATTCAGGTACATCAATTGCCTCAGATTCATCACTTAATCTCTTTGCCAAGGAAGCTCTAGAAGAAAATATGTATTTCTATCAATGTGAGGGAAAGTTAAAAGTAAATAATTCATATATATAATTCATGTTGATTTATTTTTATTTTGATCAAATTTCTGATGATTATAAATAACGTTGGGATACAAGAGTACTTGAAAAAAAAATCGAAAGACAAAAAACCCGTATATATATATATATATATATATATATATATATATATATATATATATAAATATATATATATATATAACTGAATTTATATCTAAATGCATAGTTGGATACTTTGCACCATGCGCTTTCCCATTTTTCGGTCTTCTCGAATAACTCATTTTGGTTTGAAACAAAAGAACACATAACATCACATAGTTGTACTCACTTTTGATACATATTACATAATACACTGTAAACAAGTCAACAACATTTCGAAAAGACCAAACTTATGCGGTGTTTTGAACTGTTTTCATTGGAATTCATCCAGGAACAATGGATATTGTTTCGAATCCCGCAGAACTGAATCGAATCAATTGTTTATTACTCATTCCCTGAAATTATCTTACTTCCACAGTGAAGGTGTTTCAGTAAATCCTGAAAAATACTGAATGAAAAAAACTGCATTGGTTGTATTAAATTCATAGTACTTTTATTATTTGAAAAATTCGACAGCTTTGAGGTGAATTTTATAATAGGTAATTCTTTTCCTGAATGATACCATTTAACATAGTGCATTAGGAAAAGAGTTAAACCAATAACTCACATTTTTTAATTCACTCTAAAGTTGACGGATATAAAAAAAACTGAAGATAGGATTTTCTCGCACTTTAATATGAAGTAAGGGCCAATGTATGCATCATTAAATTAGATTTAGAGATAGGAATTGGCTCTTTGGCCGACTTGCTGCAACCTTGGCACATGTATTGTGGAACTTTGTACGTGTTTCAGAGAACAATAAACTATTTCGCCTGCCTCATTCCGGGGTGTCAATTCTACCATTCTTCCAATTTGGCTTACACCTACTCATTTATGTATGTCATTATACTCGCTTTCGAGATTCCACAGAAAGTTCGGGGCCACTAAGGCTTTTCTCGTTCCTTCCCGGCTAGTGCCCAGTTTGCTCAACGCAATGAGGCAGTCCCACACTAGTCTAGAATTGATCTGGTGTGCACTGGCTGCCGCCTTTATGATATACATATTTATATATATATATATATATATATATATATATATATATATATATATTGTTATGTTATGTTATGCCAGTTATAAGTTTTAAAAGGAAAAAATCCACAAAAAAGAATAATTACTAAATAGTTATTAGTTTCAAGAGATTGTTTTGACATGATTTTGGAAGTTCTATTTATTTGTAAGCCTATGTATAATATGGATAGATAAAAATGTCAAAATACTATAACACAATCAATTTCATACACTGTCATAATGATTATAACCCATAATTGGTAAAAAGACAACAAAAAGTCTAGATTTACAAAATTTTCATGAATAAAAAGTGATCAACACATTTATAAATTTGAAACATACAGTATATGAAATTGTAGCTAACTGAAAGTAGCCAATGGTAGAACAGCAAACTTCTTGATGAGATTAGCCAATCACGGAATAGATGGTCATATGGAAAATTGGAAATTGTGAGAGAATAACAACGGGGTGATGTCATAAGCAATTATTATTGAAATATGTACATAGTAATAAGAATGGGAAAATAGTTGTATATATAAATTATATAAGATGAACCCAAACAGTGAAATGTGATAATTTGGTGGGCGAATTCAAACATTCAAATGAAAAAGAAGAGGAAAAATTGGTATCCAAGGGAGCAACAAACAAAGCCACAAGGAGATCGAAAATAAATTCACAAGGGAATGCCACGCAACATTTTGGGAGAAAGAAAAAATGAAATAATTCCAACATTAGAAGAGAAAAACCAATATTACCTTAATTATACAACATATCCAAGTGTCCAAAGCTGAATTCTGCATATGTATGGTTCCTGATTTATGGTATTGGAGTTCCTGATAGAGCTTGGAGTGAGAAAGGATCCAGTTTCAGGGCATATCTTGAACACTGACATCTCCAGCAGGTATAAAAACTTTAATAGTGCACATCCGGTCCATGAACAATATCACAAATAACGTATCTCACATCTGAAGAACTTTATTTCACTTTATTTTGAACCATAAAAGAAAAATTCACTCTCAAGGAAAAAGTGAGGTTCTGTCTATCTATCCATGATTTGATTTTAATGATTATCCGTGAATATTTGTAGATTCACATTAGTATAAGTTATTTGTCGTAGGCCAGGTAAAATTAAGTCTTCCTGAATAAAGGAAATAATTGCTTTTTGATACTTTGTTGTTTGTTTTCTTACAATGATCAACAATCATAACAATGACCATTGAATAAACTGAAATTAGACAGCAGTGGCTAGTGGTTCTATTGCCTGAACCGGCTATCTGAGATAAGAGGCGTACCAACTGTTGCTTAGCCGTGGTGAGAAAAGTGATAACAATTGGCAGCAGCGTGACGAGAGAACAGTGACGTTCGCTAGCAATTATTATTACAGCATAATATACATATACAGGGCGAAAATATCTATCTATATAATATCAATTTGGCTCACAAAGAATAGCAAAAACTATTAGCAATCTTCATTATATAATAACAACTATTATTATTCAATTCATCATAACATAACAATTGGCACCCAAAACGTGGGGCGAAATAATAACATAATAATTTGTTATATTATCATAACATAACAAAATATAACATTTGGCGCCCAACGCGGTGCAAAAATATAAATAATAATAATAATAACAAAATTCAATTATAAAATATTTTATACAATCCATCTTATATAAAATATATATATATATATATATATATATATATATATATATATATATAAATATATATATAAACTTGAACATTATGGAATACGTGGAATAGCTTTGGATTGGATAAAATCATACCTAAAAGACAGATCCCAAGCCGTGAGAATCAGAGACGAAATTACAGGCCAACATGTACAGTCATCAGCTATGGACATATCCTTGGGAGTCCCTCAAGGCAGTAATCTCGCTCCACTATTATTCATTATTTTCATTAATGACTTTGCTAAACTATCAACTCCAAACACCAAGATAATTAACTATGCTGATGACAGCTCAGTCTTGGTAACCTCAGGAAATTATCCAAAAATATGTGAAATGGGAAATTCCATCATGGACTCCGCAACTAAGTGGTTCTGTAATAGTAGATTGGTACTAAATCCAGAAAAAACAAATGCGATATTGTTCAAAGCTAATCAGAGTCTGGAAACCCCACAGAAGGCCAATCTGAACGGACAGGATATCCCCTTCTCAAACTATCTGAAATGCTTAGGTATTATCATAGACGAAACTCTTAAATTTGACTATCATATAGATTATCTATCAAAAAAACTCAGTACAGCCTGCTACGGACTGAGAGTTCTATCAAACAACTGCAATTTAGGCATCACTAGAACCTTCTACTTCGCAAATTTTTACTCTCGCGCCAGGTATGGTATGATATTATGGGGTGGCAGCATAGAAATCCAAAGAATCTTTAAAATTCAGAAGCGAGCGATCCGCACCATGAACAAACTGGGATACTTCGAATCTTGTAGGAATCATTTCAAAAAATTGGGATTGTTAACTATAGCCGCATTGTATATTTATGAATGTATTAAATTTGTCTTTAAAAATGGAAGTTACTTTGAAAAACATAAGCCATCAGGAGTATATACTACAAGACAAATAAACAACTATAATGTACCTGCTCATCACCTTTCCAAAACAAAACAAGGTGCACTCTACTCCACTATTCGCTTCTATAACCACCTACCAGAAATAATGAAAAAAGTGGAAAATTTTAATGAAATCAAGAAATTATTAATAGACACACTCATAAATCTGGAGCCATACGAACCTGGCGATTATATTAATCATACCTTTTAGCTAATTTTAAATGTGTTTTACTCATCTTATTTTATCTATGAAAATCTCAATTTATACCTTTGTACGCTTCTTCTACAGAAGATCTTCTCTATGATTCTTTCATGTGATTGGCTTGTAATGTTCCTCTTTTTACATAGTGCAATACATTTATTATTATTATTATTATTATTATTATTATTACAGTGTGACCCATTTAAAATGGAACCACCCCTGTAGAATACGCATTTTTCAATCATTTTCAACAAAAAATTTTTGTAATATTGAGCATCAAAAACTATATCTTGACACAAATTTTCATCACTTTAGTTTCATTTCCAAGGCACTCTATGGTTTTTTTTCTTCGTCAAAAACGGCAAAAGTTTATTAGGCAATTTTTGTTTTGAAATTTGACTACACCACTGGATTTGTAGTCGTGATAAATGAAAACCATGGAAATTTCATAAAAAAATATTAGTTAACAACGAAGTTACAACAACTTCAATTTTGGAAACAAAGTATTTGATTATAATTTTTATTTAGATTATAGACATATTTAAAATCTGGCAACACTGCCGATACAAAGTAGAACACCAGCGAATTTGTACAGCGAAAATCCGTTCTACAGTTATAACTCCTGAAAGTATGGTAATGTGAGCGATTTGTGGTGGAAGCGATTTTGTAATAAAAATCTGACTACGCCACTGGATTTGTAAATTATATTCCCTTAAAATAATTTATTTAAGTTTAGGTTATAAGTGTATTCGAAAATAACAGAAAATTAAAAATTCATTTTCAAGTTATGCAGTCTTCCATAGCCGATAAAAACGAAATGAACCGAATCAATTTTTTAAGTATCAAAATTATTTATTGAATGATAAAACAGAAAGCAGGACAAAAAATGTTCCTTTTAAATTCTGCAAAACTCAATTGAAACAAGCTTCTAGAGAAGGTATCAATAATTTGAGGAAAGGTGAACTAATACATTAGGCATAGGTATTGTACTAAATCAATAGTAGGCTGTGATTTAGTACACCACAAATCGCTCACATTACCATACTTTCAGGAACGGAATGAGCTATTGACTTCGGATTTTTGCTGTACAAATTCACTGGTGTTCTACTTTGTATCGGCAGTGTTGCCAGATTTCAAACATGTCTATAATCTAAACAAAAATTATAATCAAATACTTTGTTTCCAAAATTAAAGTTGTTGTAACTTCGTTGTTAACAAATATTTTTTTATGAAATTTCGATGGTTTTCATTTATAACGACTACAAATCCAGTGGCGTAGTCAAATTTGAAAAAAAAATTGCCTAATAAACTTTTGCTGTTTTTAACGAAGAAAAAAAACCATAGAGTGAATTGGAAATGAAACTAAAGTTATGAAAATTTGTGTCAAGATACAGTTTTTGATGCTTAATATTAAAAAAAAACATTTTTGAGATTGACTGAAAAATGCGTATTCTACAGGGGTGGTTCCATTTTAAATGGGTCACACTGTATATATATATATATATATATACATATATATATATATATATATATATATATATATATATATACGGGTTTTTTGTTTTTCGATTTCGATTTTTTTCGAAGTACTCTTGTGTCCCAACGTTATTTATAATCATCAGAAATTTTATCAAAATAAAATAAATCAACATGAATTAACAAAAATATTACTCACTTTAAAATAACTCGCTTCAAAGTAACAAAAATTGCATCGGCCGGGATTCGAAGCCGTGCCGCCCACTTGGCAGGCGAGCATCAGATGCTTATTATCAATTAAGTGGCTAACAACGAGGCAGCACTTCTTGACTTGGATTCTACTCCAGTTTACGTTGGAGGGAAAGAGGGTATGTCTATATTTCCCAGAAGGAATAGTGTCTTCTTTTCTCTTGAATATTCAAATAGTCATAAACAATTTCTTATATGTCGAAAGCGACATGCCCAAATTATCAGTATAATAAACACGTTTTCAGTATACTTCGTACTGGTACAAAACAAACATTGTTGGAGGCTGCATTCACCGTTGACCGGTTCGATGTTGGGTTTCTGTTATTATTTGTTCACGATCAGATTATAGGTAAAGTGAAGTATCACGGCCCCTTTATGCCTACTTATCTCTACGCCACTATTCGACTCGACTCAAGTTGAACACAAATCTAGTTGTTGGAATTAAGTGCAACACTACAATTTTCTTCGATAAGCTAGAAGGGTAGTGTACAAAGTTCATGATTGATACAGCACTCTCATTATTGAGGCTCATATTCATGATTGAGAAGAGTTTGTTTTGAAAAATATAAACTCATATTCATCCAGTTTCAAACCATATTTCCTTGACATCAAATGGATGACGAGTGATAAATTATACATGCTACTGAAAACGATTATGAGAATGACAATATACAAGGAGAATAAGAAAGCTCTGTTGATGAAATGCTGTCTGCACTGTAAAAGATATGAATATATTTCAGTTCATCAGTCTTTTGTATTTTTTCAATACTATTAGAATTGAATACTGTCCCGAATTTTTTCAAAATAATATCATTCTCTTTCAATATAGAAATGTGAGATGTTGATAATACAGTTTATATTCAGTGGCGAGCAAATTTCCTCAACATGAAATTAGAAAGTTTCAACGGTCGTTCTATAGAATCCTAAAACAATTCAAAAACTCGCTAATTTTCACAAATCATGTTGAGGCACAACATGATCGTTATTCATTCTTGAAATTTTCTATGGAATCCTTTAACTTTATTGTCTTTCAGTCCAGGAAACTTGATATAAAATTTAATACGGAAATATTGTCATATTTTATTCTTGATACCTCCTGATACGCCACTGAATAAAAATTGGAAAATTACTTTCTAAAATATTCGAAAAAATTTGCACTTGAGTTCGACCTTCATCAGTAATGTTGCTCACATTCATTGGAAGCCTCAGTTTCTTCTCAGTTGAAAATGATTTTTTTAATCCTTCCAGATTTCAACATGCATTTTTCCACGATTGTGTCTTGCGTAGTCGGAACCTTCATTGCAATCCTTTTTTCGTCTGTTGCGAGAGCATCCATAATCAGTTGCCCACCGAATCCTCTGCAAGAACAAGTCCATCCAGCTCTGAGACAAGTTTGTGACGCCATCGAGCAGGCAATCGTAGATATTTCGCAACAACAAGCTTGTAAGTATCCATATTTATGTATAATTTATGGAGGGAAAGAGAGTTTTGTTTCAATTTCGAAAAAGCCAACTCTTCCTGCAGCTGTTTCATGGTTTCCCAATCATCTGGACGTCCATGTGGTCTTTTTCAGATTTGAACCAAAACTCTCAAAGTACTTGTGCTTTCCGGCAAAAGACGAAGATGTGAAATGCACAAATTATAGATGCGACATCTATAATTTGCAGGAGGAAGCTCAACCTACTGCCGTGGGTAGGAAATTTCCTGCAACATTGATAGGTCTCCAACAGATTTGTCAGTATAGGCCAGGTTGAGCTTCCCTCCGCAAATTATAGATGTCGCATTTATAATTTGTGTCTTTTTATATATATATATATATATATATATATATATATATATATATATATACAGTGTGACCCATTCAAAATGGAACCACCCCTGTAGAATACGCATTTTTCAGTCAATCTCAAAAATATTTTTTTCTAATATTAAGCATCAAAAACTGTATCTTGGCACAAATTTTCATATTTTTATTTTAATTTCCAAGGCGCTCTATGGTTTTTTTTCTTTGTCAAAAACGGCAAAAGTTTATTTGGCATTTTTTTTCCAAATTTGACAACACCACTGGATTTGTAGTCGTTATAAATGAAATCCATCAAAATTTCATAAAAAAATATTGGTTAACAACGAAGTTACAACAACTTTAATATTGGAAACAAAGTCTTTCATTATAATTTTTATTTAGATTGCAGACATATTTGAAATCTGGCAACACTGCCGATACAAAGTAGAGCACAGGTGAATATGTACAGCGAAAATCCGAAGTCAATAACTCATTCCGTTCAACAGTTATAACTACTGTAACGTAAATAAACTTAACTTGGTTTAACTAATTTATTTAACACTTAATCTACAACTTAATTTATATTACTACGCCACTGAATAGCTCGATCGTATGGGCTCGTTCAGACTATCCACTCCCTCTTGAGGGCTGTCTATTTATCTCCGATACAGCATTCTCGATGTTTCGAATTCGGACGGTTGGCGACGGCGTGTTCCAATTGTTTCCAATATTGACCGTTGTTCTCCGCGGAAGAGCGACTGGATGGTTCTCGAAAATCTCCGGGGATGATCTCATCGCTGTCGATGGCAACATGTGAGGCGACAGGTCCGGCCTAGGTTCGTTACATTGCCCCCTTCTTAAAGACATTTCGTCCCGAAATTTCATCCTTGGAGTGTGACGATATCTGCATGACTCCCCATATCTGCACCGTGAAGTTCGATGGAAGTAACACTCCACGGTCTTCATGATCGGTCGTGGAAGAGGGTTACAGCAAACCAAAATCTTGACGCCGCTGGATCTGAATATCGCCTCCAGCATACTTCTTATGACTCTCCAGTCCAACCCATCAATACCACAGGACAATTTTGGAATTGCTAGATCCACCAGATTCTGGTCCACCATAGTATCTCTTAGTTTGGTGAGACTCTTCCAGACATCTTCATAGGACGGTTTATCTTGGGAATGCCTCTTGGTAACTAGGTAGTAGATGTTTCTCTGGCCTTTCTTCAACTGTAGCACCCCACCAACTTCTGGATTCTGCTCCCGCAGTGTTTGGAGTTGACCAAATTTCTTAGAGAACACTACGGCGATGCCCTGGACATTCGAAGATCTTCTGCCACACAGTGCGCTAGTGCGTAGTCAGCAGGCACCTCGAAAGGTCTCGTGACTCCTCTCTAGTAACCCCATGTAGAACTTTCTGCCCGTTTGAATACAAGGACATAAACTTCTCGAACGTCATATCATCCTCCGGTGGCGAGGGTGCGAACTTGGTCATGGTTTCCAGCGTAAGGGGCCAACCTGTTGAAATGGACGACCCTTGGTTTCCCTCGGGTGGCTTATGGATTCGGTACACAAGGTCGTTTATCCTTTTCACGATCTTTATACGGGCCTTCCACGAGTTCCGCAACTTTGGTGATAGTCCACGACGACGTTTGGGGTTGTACAGCCAAACCAGGTCATCAACCTTAAATCCTCCGCGTCGGCCTTGATGTCATAGGTCTTCTTCATTTTATCGCTGGCACTCTGGATGTTCAACCGGACTCGTTCGTGGATGTCGTCCATTCTCTGCCGAAGTTTGCTGACGTAGTCCTCTCCCGCAGTGTCTTGTCCTGGCGGTATCCCAAACTTCAGGTCACAAGGCAGTCGCAGTTCTCGGCCCATTATAATACTAGCAGGAGTTTGACCGGTTGACTCGTGTACTGCGGATCGATAGGCCATCAGGAACAAATGAAGATACTGGTCCCAGTCTCTTTGATGGTCAGAGACAACCTTGGACAAGTGGCGGTTGATCGTCCTGTTCATCCGTTCCACCATTCCATCGGACTGCGGATGTAGGGCCGTGGTTCTTGTCTTGCGGATGTTCAGCAGTAGACATATTTCTTGGAAAAGGTTGGATTCGAAATTTCTGCCTTGATCGAGTGCAGCTCCATTGGAATACCGAATCGACATATCCATCTTTCACCAAGACGTCGGCGACGGTGATGGCTTCCTGGTTGGGCGGGCATGGCTTCCGCCCACTTACTGAAGTAGTCCATTGCCACAAGGATGTATTTATTCCCGTGGTCGGATACGGGAAACGGGCCGGCGATGTCAATGGCGATTCTCTCGAACGGGCTGCCTACGTTGTACTGACGCATCGGGGCCTTGGGTCGTATTCGAGGTCCATTGCTAGCAGCGCATACAGCGCACTTTCTGCACCAGTCCTGGACGTCAGCGACAATTGGTCCAGTAAAACCGTTGCCTCACTTTCTGCGGGTCTTCGTCACTCCCAGATGTCCTCCAGCGACTCCATCATGGATTTCCGCAGCACTTCCTCTCTTCTGTTCCTGGGAACAATTATTTGGCGTCTGTCTTCCCCACCAATATCGGCCTCAACACACGTTTCAGGATCCCATTGTCCAGAATAAAGAGTTCCATTGTGCCCAATAGGACTTAACAGCCGGCGAGTAACCTGCGACTTCCTGCCATGATGGTCTTCGATTGCCCTTCTTCCAGCTGACGACTAAGCCAAGGTCAGGGTCTTTCTCTTGGTCTTTCTGGATCTTGCTGTCGTTCCAGTTGTCATCCATTGCCGCGGTTCTACAAAGTGTTGCTTCTTTCTCTTCTGCTCGTCGGCAATGTGAGGCAATCATCTGGACATGGTCTTCGCGACAAGGCATCTGCATTCTTATGGCTAGTTCCGGCTCGATGTTCGATCTCGAAATCGAATTCTTGGAGTCTCTCGATCAACGTGCTACTTGACCCTCAGGATTTTTTGAACTGTAAGAGCCATTTGAGAGCTGCATGGTCAGTTCTCAACAGGAATCTTCTTCCATACACGTACTTGTAGAAGTGTTCCACTCCCTTTACAACAGCTAACAGCTCTCGCCTGGTGACACAGTAATTGCGCTCTGGTTTGCTAAGCGTCTTGCTGAAATAACCAATGACCTTCTCCTGTCCCTCCTGGATCTGAGATAGGACAGCTCAAGTCCCACGTTGCTGGCGTCCGTATCCAAAATGAATTTCCCTTTGGGTAGGGGATAGCTCAGTACAGGTGCGTTGATCAAAGCTTCTTTCAGCTTCCTGAATGAGTCTTGACATTCTTCGGACCAGTGGAACTTTGTTTGGTCCTCCGTGAGCCTGGTCAGTGGTTTAGCGATGTTGGCGAATTCCAGCACATATCGGCGATAGTATGTGCATAAACCAAGGAAACTTCGAAGTTGGTGAATGTCTTTTGGGATGGGCCAATCCTTAACAGCTTTGATCTTCTGGTCATCCACTGCTACTCCTTCCCCAGAGACAACGTGGCCGAGGTATCGTACTTCTTTTTGGAACAGATGGCATTTCTTAGGGCTCAGCTTCAATCCGGAGTTCCTCAGTCGCAGAATACTTCCTCCAAGTTTTCACGTGGTCCTCGAACGATCTGCCGACCACAATTATGTCGTCGAGATACACTAGACACGTGTCCCATGAGAGTCCCTTCAGCACTGTCTCCATCAATCTTTCGAATGTGGCGGGAGCATTACAGAGCCGAATGGCATAACGGTGAACTGCCACAATCCTGAGCCGATGGTAAAAGCAGTCTTTTCTCGATCTTCCTGAGCAAGTTCTACTTGCCAGTATCCACTCTTCAGATCAAGGGTCGAGAAAATCGTGGAACCAGCCAACGTGTCTAGGGTGTCATCTATTCTCGGGAGAGGGTAACTGTCCTTCTTCGTGACATTATTAAGTTGGCGATAGTCTACACAAAGCGTGTCGATCCATCCTTTTTCTTCACCAGTACGACTGGAGGACCAGGGACTGTCAGATGGTTCGATAACTCCTTCTTTTCCCATATCGCTGACTATTTTGTCAGCCTCTTCCTTCTTGGCAGAGGAAGTCTTCTTGCTGATTGCCGGATCGGTCGGGCACCCCAGTATCAATCTTGTGCTGGACCACATTAGTTCGACCCCCTTTTCCTTGTCCGGTATCGAAGATGTCTTGGTACTTCTTAACTAAATCTCTTAGTTTGGGCTGTTGAGCTGGTTTTATATCTTTGGAAGAGATGGCAACTAATTTTTCTAGTTCTGTGGGCAAGTTGTTGGGTTGGCTAATCGTACCTCGTACACTCCGGATCACTGAGGAAACTGGCGAGCAGTGCCCCAATATTGTTCCTTTCTTCAAGGTCACTGGAAAATAATTGACATTCATGACCCTTACGGGCACAAATTTGTCAGCACGCAACAAGGTCTTCCCTAGTGCAATCCCTCGCCCAATTTTCTCATCATGAAGTTTGGGCTCGAACATCACCACGTTTCCACTGCTCGTACTCCCGTCCAGGTGAGCCTCAGAATGGTTTCAGCCCTCTCAGGTACGCTTACATCTTCAGCCAACAACACACGGATCAACCCCTCACTTCTCCCATGAAGCACCATCTCTTCTCCGTTGACACGTAGGACGCCGTCTTTGAAATCAATTCAAACCCTCTAGAATTCATGATGTCCATTCCGATGATTGCATCGTCTTCGATGTCCGCTACAAGTGCCTGATGTTTCACTTTAGTGCTGCCCAAAATTATTTCAATCGGTAGCTCGCCATATACAGTAGCTGGCTCCCTGTTGCTGTGCGTAGCTTCAAGTTGTCAGTTCAATCCGTTCCGGTGTTCTGGCAAAGGAAGGCCGAGAATTGTCCTAGTCGCAGCTGTATCTAGCAGCATGGTGCAAGGCTCGTTATTGATGAGACCGTCTACGAAGACACCTTTGTTCTGTCGTTGAAGGATAGCGACATATGCGTTGTTAACCGGGGCTTGCCGGACACATGCCGACGATTGCCCCTTCTCGTCGACCTTCTTTAGTTTTTCTGCATCGGAGTCGATGAATGTTGGACATTTGCTACGCACATGTCCAATTTTGCCACAATTCCAGCATCTTATCTGTCTTTTCTCAGGCAACACTTCCTTCATCACTTTTCTTATGGCAGCTTCCAAATTAGCAGGCTCCTGTAAGTCTTCCTCAATCATTCGGACTTTACTCTGGCTTTTGCAAGATTGTTTCGCTGCCTCGAATTCCAAAGCGCGTGCCAGTGCGTCTACGAGATGTGTTGGACGGGCTAGTGTCAACGCTTGTCTGGTTTCTTGGTCACGGAGTCCATCCAGGAATGCTTGAACCGCTAGTCGCTCCATTACATTTTCTGGTGTGGCTGGATATGCGAGACGAACCAAGCGTGCAATGTCAGTTTCGAATTCTTGTAAGGATTCGCCCGATTTTTGGCAGCGATTTTTCAGCTGGGAGTGGTATACGTGTTCCAAATGGGCGTGGCCATATCGTAATTCTAGATGTTTAATCAGCTGATCATAGTCCTCCTGTTCTTGGGCGGTGAGAGTTTGTAGAATATTTGTCGCTTCTCCACGTAATGCAAGTGTCAGTGCTACAGCTCTTTCCCCTGCATTCCATCCGTTTGCTTTGGCCGCTGCTTCAAACTGCCGGCGGTAATTTGCCCATGGAGTTTTCCGTCGAACTGAGGCGGCTTCATGGAAAGCTTCCCTATTTCTGAAATGATCTTGACATCTTTTATACCCTCTTGAACTTTATCCAAGTTCAAACTCAAGTCCAGCATTTCTTTTTCGTTAACCATCTCTGTGGAGGGCGCACTATTAATTCGTTGTTCCAGCTTACTGATCGTTTCCTTTATTTTGTCCATTTCTGCCTCGACCCCATCTTTGATTTTATCTACCTCCGTGTTCATTTGCTCCCTAATTTTATCTATCTCTGTCTCAACGGTTCCCATTCTTTCTTCCAGGCTTCTTGAATTTTCTAGAAGCTTCTCTTCCAGATTTCTAGAATTTTCTTCAAGCTTCTCTTCCAGATTTCTAGCATTTTCTTCCAGGCTTCTTGAATTTTCTAGAAGCTTCTCTTCAGATTTCTAGAATTTTCTTCCAGACTTCTTGAATTTTCTTCAAGTTTTCTATTATCAGACTCAAATCACCTCCGGAACTTCGAATAAAATGTTTCGGGGTCCTCACCTTCTTGTATAAGTCCTTCTGCAAGTCTTTCCTGGAGTACTTGCTTTTACCGTTGTTTCCAGTTCCCTTTCCTCCCAAATTTCCCGTTTCAATTCCGCTACCTTTAAGTCCGCAAGCCGCACTTTTCTTGAACACATTTTGTCTTTGACGAGGTATCAGTCTGTTTCACACGAAAAAGTTTATCAGTTTGTTAAAATTCACTTCGCGAATTCTTTTCCACGGGCCACCAGTCTATTGTCTGTTTCACGCGAAGAGTGTATCAGTTTATATTCCCACGCACAATTGTCCACTTCGCGAAAACCGGGCCACTGTCTATTTTGGGCGTACAAAAAGGTCTATCAATTTATTTTTCTGACTATCCACTCCACGATCACTTGTTTATTTTCAAAATCTCACTTCCGACACCAATTGTAACGTAAATAAACTTAACTTGGTTTAACTAATTTATTTAACACTTAATCTACAACTTAATTTATATTACTACGCCACTGTATAGCTCGATGGTATCGGCTCGTTCAGACTATCCACTCCCTCTTGAGGGCTGTCTATTTATCTCCGATACAGCATTCTCGATGTTTCGAATTCGGACGGTTGGCGACGGCGTGTTCCAATTGTTTCCAATATTGACCGTTGTTCTCCGCGGAAGAGCGACTGGATGGTTCTCGAATATCTCCGGGGATGATCTCATCGCTGTCGATGGCAACATGTGAGGCGACAGGTCCGGCCTAGGTTCGTTACACTACTGAAAGTATGGTAATGTGAGCGATTTGTGGTGTACTAAATCACAGCCTACTATTGATTTAGTACAATGCCTATGCCCAATGTATTAGTTCAGCTTTCCTCAAATTATTGAAACCTTCTCTAAAAGCTTGATTCAGTTGAGTTTTGCAGAATAAAAAAGGAACATTTTTTTATCCTGCTTTCTGTTTTATTATTGAATAAATAATTTTGATACTATAAAACTTGATTCGGTTCATTTCGTTTTTATCGGCTATTGAAAACTGCATAACTTGAAAATGAATTTTTAATTTTCTGTTATTTTCGAATACACTTATAACCTAAACTTAAATAAATGATTTTAAGGGAATATAATTCACAAATCCAGTGGCGTAGTTAGATTTTTATTACAAAATCGCTTCCACCAGAAATCGCTCACATTACCATACTTTCAGGAGTTATAACTGTAGAACGGAATGAGCTATTGACTTCGGATTTTCGCTGTACGAATTCACTGGTGTTCTACTTTGTATCGGCAGTGTTACCAGATTTCAAATATGTCTATAATCTAAATGAAAATTAATATCAAATACTTTGTTTCCAAAATTAAAGTTGTTGTAACTTCGTTGTCAACCAATATTTTTTTATGAAATTCTCATGCTTTCCATTTATAACGACTACGAATCCAATGGTGTAGTCAAATTTCAAAACAAAAATTGCCTAATAAACTTTTGCTGTTTTTAGCGAAGAAAAAAAACTATAGAGTGCCTTGGAAATGAAGCTAAAGTTATGAAAATTTGTGTCAAGATACAGTTTTTGATACTTAAAAAATTATTTTTGAGAATGACTGAAAAATGCGTATTTTACAGGGGTGGTTCCATTTTAAATGGGTCATACTGTATATATATATATATATATATATATATATATATATTAATTTTTATATTTATTTCATCTTCATATATATATATATATATATATATTTATATATATATATATATATATATTTATATATATATATATATATATTTATATATATATATATATATATATATTATATATAATTTATATATATATATATTTCCTAATTTCTTGACCACATATGTTTATATTCTTTATTCTCTCGGAATAAGGGCCTTAGTCAGTCTATATATTTTTTATTTCATTCGACGTTTCAACATTGTTTATGTCATCTTCAGGAAAAAATATAATTCAACTATTTCATTCATTTCATGTTTCATGATTGAATTCATTCATTCATTCATTCATTCAACAACGTTCATTCAATCATGAAACATGAAATGAAATGAAAGAATAATAGTTGAATTATATTTTTACCTGAAGATGACATAAACAATGTCGAAACGTCGAATGAATTAAAGAATATATAGACTGACTAAGGTCCTTATTCCGAGGAAATAAAGAATATATATATATATATACATATATATATATATATATATATATATATATATAAATTTTCATATTTATTCCATCTTCATATATAATTCCAGAGATATGCAATACAAAGTATTCATCTACATACTTGAAATCGATACTTTTCCACTATCGAATTTGTATTGTGGAGACCAAAATACGTATTTTTCGATATAGGTGGAGTTAAATGAGCTGATATTTACCATCAATTTATACTTATATGAAGGAAACTCAATATTAGTGAATAATACATACTATAATCTTACTCCTTCAATTAGTTGAAATATCTTCAAGTTTCTAGGATTTGACCTTTTTTCTATTTATTTATGATCAAGATACCTCATGCGGAAATGGAATATTTTCTGACAAACCAATCCTCTAAACAACAGAACAGCCACCGCGTCCGAGTTTCATGTGACACCGACTAGAAAGAGACATTTCATGGCGTTACTTTGATCTCGCTGATTGGTCAAGCATAATCGGTTGTTCGTGAACTAAATACAAAATTACTTGCATTGGAAACAATATTTGTCGCCCCTAATATAGGTAATTTAGGCATCTACTTCTTCTAATATTCTGCTAAGCGTCTGTTCCACACTGTCGTTTTGTGTCTCTTCCTGAGGTGATTCTTCGAAAGACATTGAGGTATTGGAGGCTGCGGCTACTTCTAATCTCCCGCAAAATGTCTATTCCACAAATATTTGATTAGTTTTGACCCAAACTTATGTGATTTAGGTTATTAAAGCTGTTTCCAGATAAAACAAGGATGATAATGTTTCTTAGTAAGGGCAGAGGAATAAATTGGTATTTTTGTTTTTTCTCAATCTGGTTTGAAATTGGTACATGAGGTCCTCGTTGGATTCCAAACACATTTGCTCAACAACATTTTTCGATATCTTGTCAATTTGACCCATTTTTCGGCACCACAGACAACTTTTTTTTAAATTCCCGCCAAATCTGAGGTCACGTGATATAAGTCGCCACGGATTTTTTTGTTGTAAGACTTGCAGAAACGAACCGTCAGTAGAGTTTTGCAGAAATTTCAATATTTGTTTCCCATATGTAGCCAACTTTATGACGGACACTGTATATATATTGGCTTTCCACTTCTCGATTACATGGGAAATGGATAAGTAAAGAACACAGTTTTCCTATTCTCTACAAATAAATAAATTTCACTCGAATTTGACATTGAGACACTATACAGAAGCATTAAGCATCTGAAGCTTTTGGTAAAGGACACATACATTGAAAACGAGTTGACAATGAGATAAAAATAACGTGAAACCAATTCCAGCTACACTTATTTTGCAAAGAGATGCCTATTATATTTCAATTTTGTTACAGTTGCTGGCCGATTAGAAGAGAGGAACACCAATATGAATGCTAAGAGGCAGGACGTTGACCACGTATTCTTGAGATTCGGCAGAAGATTTTAGAATATCAAATTGGCGTTTGGGAATTGATCATATTTTCATGCATAAATGTTGAAATAAATATACCAAAATTGATGCGAGGACTTATAAGTTCGAATAAACATATTTAAAAAACCGTCTGATTTTTCAAATCCTACATGGAAGTAACTATTCATTAAGTTTTCATGTATACCTATGTATCATAATGTTATTCAATAAATAATATCATATTTATAAATTAATGTTTATTGTCCTCCCTAAGAACATTTTTGGAAATATACGTATGTGTTATGTTTTATTGAAGAAGAAGGTAAAAAATAATATCCCACGTATATCTGGAATGCACTTGTTTCCGTTTTCTTATATGGAATCTCACGAATTTTCTGTACCTTCTGGATAGTAAACTGTTAAATTTCGATTTTTTTTGTATGCTAAAACTGTAATGCCCCTCACTTTGCTCAACCAACATCGAAATGTCTATGTGAATTGAGATGCTTGTCTAGTTATTTCACCAGGTATCTCACACAATGTAATTTTATTCTTAACTTCCAACGTTTCGAAGATCTTTACGCATTTTCTTTAGTTTAAACTTATTTCTCTCTATATACGGTAAAATAATCATCCGTTGCAAGTGAATTTGCACGGGTCTTGCACCATATATACAGGGTGTAACATAAGTACCATAAAATATTCAAGTGACGTATTCCTGAGACAATTCTAAGAAAAAAAGTCTCGGAGATACAGGGTGTTGAAATTGTTTTTTTTTTTGGCTTTTTAAAAATAACTTTTGCAAAAAATAAGTTATTTGCACGAAATTTGGTACCCGGGGTTTTTTTGACGTGGGAAATCATAATTTCGTATTAATTTTCATGTAACATCTAGAGGGCGCTGCGTACGCTGTCATTATTTATTTCAAATTGCCCTAACATTTTTGACAGTAAACTTTTGGTACTTTTCATGAAAAAACCTTATTCCCACACCTTTTCCAAGTAAAAAAGGTACACTTCCTCAACAACGCTGGAGGTGATCGTTTTCGAGATATTTACAATTTTCTATATCGATGCATGTTACTTAGCTCCTAGGGCGCTAAGTGAAGTTGCTGAGAACATTACAAAAACTAAGTATGTAGTAGGTCTCGTCAAAATAAACTACTTTTTTCCTTTGAAAAGTTTATCAAAAATGATTTGTTTTCGAGATACAGATTGTTGAAATTTTTCAAAACATGGTTGGTTTTTATCATAAATTTTTTGCAATTTTAGTTATTTTCATCAAACTTCATACGCAGTATACCCGGACAGACTTCTTCTAAACTGAGCATAATCAGTATAGCCAAATTTGATTTCAATAATTTTTGTCACTCTCCGCTTGCAAATTAAGTTAATTAAATCGAGTAGGCTATGAACGTTCGTTTATAAAAATAGAAGTTCGCTGTCACATTTTCAACTATTCATTGACAAATTCACAGTTCGGAGTTTATAAAGTGATTTTTTGGTACCATGCCCGACTTTACGAATGCTGAAATGGCTGATATGGTTTTTGCATACGGCTTGGCTGACGGAAATTTAACCGAGGCCAGACGCATCTATCAGGAAACGTATCCCCAATGCATCACTCCTTGTGCAGCGACATTTGCGAATCTTTTCCGGCGACTTTCCGAATCTGGAAGCTTTGAAAGACATTCTGCAGTAGGACGGCCACGGACTACAAGAACTGTGGAATTGGAGGAGGCGGTTCTCGAAGGAATTAGTGAACATCCAGAGACAACTACATGAAAAATTAGTCAAACTTTAAATGTGAGTCACATGACCGTTTACAGAATTTTAAAGGAACAGCAATTATATCCTTATCATATTCAGCGTGTCCAGGCACTTACGCTACGTGATTTTCAACCACGTATCGAATTTGCTCAATGGCTTCAAAGAAAAGTCGAACAACATCCCCAAATTTTATCGAAAATCCTCTGCACAGATGAGGCTAATTTTTCAAGAAATGGTATCATGAACTTTCATAACAACCACATCTGGGCGGAAGATAACCCACATGCGATAACGCAAACTCATTTCCAAGACAGATTCTCTTTTAATGTATGGGTAGGCATAATTGGGGATTATTTAATTGTGCCCTATTTCCTCCCCTTACGTTTGAATGGAGATGCTTACCAAAATTTTTATGAACACCAGCTTCCCCAGCTTATGGAAGATGTTCCCATTGGCCTCCGAAATCACTCTTGGTTTATGCACGATGGAGCCCCAGCTCATTTTAGTCTGATACCAAGAAATTTCTTAGACGTAGCATATCCCCAACGATGGATAGGAAGAGGAGACACTCAGCATTGGCCCCCGAGGTCACCGGACCTTAATCCCGTAAATTTTTTATTTGGAGACACCTAAAATCACTAGTTTATGCTAGCCCCATTGAAAACGGGGAAATGTTAAGGGATCGCATCATAGCTTGCTGCGAAACGATAAGAAACACTCCCGGCATTTTTCAACGGGTGCGGAATTCTTTGATGGGGAGAGCAGAATCTTGTATTACTGTTGGGAGTCGTCACTTTGAACAGTTGTTGTAATAGTTGTTTCGTTCAATTTTTATATGTTTAATTGCCTAATAAATAACATAGTACTTCTCCAAATTGTTTTTGTACAAACTCCGAAATGTAGTACTTTCTAATTGAATAATCAAACCTGACAATTTTTTTTTAATTTGGATTGATTAAGCAGTTTGATAATGCTCAATTTGAAAGAAGTATGTGTTTAAAGTTTGATGAAAATAACTGCAGTTGCAAAAAACTTATGACAAAAACCAACCAAATTTTTTGAAAAATTTCAACAATCTGTATCTCGAAAACAAATCATTTTTCGATAAACATTTCATAGGAAAAAAGTAGTTTATTTTGACGAGACCTACCACATACTTAGTTTTTGTAATGTTCTCAGCAACTTCACTTAGCGCCCTAGGAGCTAAGTAACATTGATCGATATAGAAAATTATAAATATTTCGAAAACGATCACCTCCAGCGTTGTTGACGAAGCGTATCTTTTTTACTTGGAAAAGGTGTGGGAATAAGGTTTTTTCATGAAAAGTACCAAAAGTTCACTCTCAAAAATGTTAGGGCAATTTGAAATAAATAATGACAGCGTACGCAGCGCCCTCTAGATGTTACATGAAAATTAATACGAAATTATGATTTCCCACGTCAAAAAATCCCGGGTACCAAATTTCGTGCAAATATCTTATTTTTTGCAAAAGTTATTTTTAGAAAGCGAACAAAAAAATTCAATTTCAATACCCTGTATCTCCGAAACGAAGCATTTCCGGACACAAGTTTATATAGACTGTTTTTCTAAATATTGTCTCAGGAATACGACACTTGAATATTTTAACGTACTTATGTTATACCCTGTATATATAAATGTGTTATGTATTTGTTCAAGAAACCTCTCTGATCATAGATCCAATCAAAAATATCCTACACGCAACATCAATTTGAATTACCCAGTACACTAATTAGTACTATCAGAAAAGCATCCATCATATGCCTCAATAAAGTTTTTCAATAAATTACCAAATAATATCAAAATTTTGAAGAGCCTTAGTAAATTAAAAAAAAGGAGTAAAGAAGTTACTCATTGACCTTGAGCCTTACTCCCTTGACGAGAATCACTTATATACACTCTCATAGCTCTAATCCCACACACATATTTAAATGTGATCGCTTCTTTTGGCGCTTATTTTCATTTTCTGTTTCTATACTATGTCTTTGTATAAGTGTGAAACATTCCATGAAATAATGAGTATTTATTATCATTATTATTATTAAATTACCTAGGATATCTATCACCAACCACGTTTTGTTTGAAAGAAAGGGTAAAAGGCATAGGTAAGTACTTATATCGTAACTAATTATTGTATAATTTTTAGTGCGTGAAAAAAGCGTGTTTTTTAGTTTTTTTAAGTACAAATTTTTATTTTTTACATTTTACTTTCTATTCTTAAAATAACTTTAACATATTATATTCTGAAACTAATAATTAGAGTCCCACAAACACACTCATCTGACCAACTATTTAAATCCACGAACATCTTGGACATCAGACAGCTGTATGCAAGAAATACGCTAATGCTTTTTAGCCAGAGAAAACGAAACATCCAAACTGTTCACCACAGGCACAACACGAGGAGAGCGCAAAAAGTACACTTACCGCGCGCAAGAAAAGCAATCGGCCAAAGATACTTCGCGTATACTGGACCACGGCTACTGAACATATTATCTGAACCGTTGAAAAACCGTATGTTCTCTCCTTCTTTTAAGAGACATGTAAAGCAATGGTTACTCTCTGTCGAAAGACAAACAATCCATGTCATAGTTAAGCCTGAAACCTCCTGAAAAACACTGTACAAATTAAATATTAGCGTATTCAATAAAGAAAAAAAATGGAAACTGAAAAAATAAGGTACACCCCTCAATAGTTCGTGCTTTGCCCTCTCATTAATCATTGTATTATCTGTAGATCACACACTTTGTAAGCAACAAACAAAATGACAAGTTCTACGGAACTTATTTGAGTATCTCTAATGTTTTTTCCCAAATTGTTAAGACTAATTCGTCATATGCACTGTACTGTAATTCTAAAATGGCGAATAAACATTATTATTATTATTATTTGAAGTTGGCTTAATAAGCATTTTTTTTATATATTAATTAAGTTATAATATTCACATATTTACAAATATATTACATACACCTAGTCTCAACGTATAATATTTTCATATAATTACAAGTAAGGTACACCAAGTCTCAACGTTATTATTCGCATTAGTAGGATCATAGGGTATTTATTGTTCTCTTCTGTTACACACACAAGGAGTCTTGTCTGTGACCTTTGAGCAGTCGAATACCTCAATCTGAAGTCCATTTAGCGATTTTACGCGACTCAAAGCAACGTAAGCTTGTCCAGAAGCAAAGGTCCCAAATAGATCACTGCATGATCCACCGTACAACCTTGCATCTTATGAACTATCGACGCCCAACTCAGAATCACTGGTAACATACGCCTTCCAACAGTGCCATAACTGTACTTGGCGGGGAATTGTTTTGCTATGTGCTTATAATCACATGTTCACCATCCTTGCCAAAGTTTGTTTTGATTAACGGAATGTCGGAGTCATACATTTGGTCACGACGGAAATAAGGCCACATGATTTCAGATATGAAACCAATTGTTCCATTGACGAGACCTGTCTCCACATCAATGTTTTGGGATTCCACCAGTTTTATTAATGTCCTTAGGTATGATAGACTAAACTATTGTTTCCCTGGGTCCATCATCAGATCAGCTCCACGATAACAAATTATAGTATTGTCATCAATACTACACATACCAAGTTTCATTTCGATACGACAATTAGAAGTAGGTTAAAATCAACTTCCAAGATTTGATTACATTCCACTATTCACCTCCTGGCTCCATCATCAGATCAGCTCCAAGATATTATAGTATTGTCATCCAAACTATACACATACATACCAAGTTTCATTTCGATACGACAATTATTAGTAGGTTAAAATTGACTTCCAAGATTTTATTATATTTTTCGTAACTCACAAGTCATGAATACGAAAGTCATGAATACGAAACTCGTCCGCCATCTTGAATTTATAAATTTTGACAAATAATCCGACCCCTCCGACCCCGAAAACCTTCACATGCCAAATTTGAATAGAATCGGACCATAATCAGATCGTCCGCCATCTTGGAGCTGCCATCTTGCATATGTGAATTTCGACCTTAATCACAGAGATCCAGATGCCATCTTGGAGCCGCCATTCTGATTCTATGAATTTTGACAGGAAATTCATAATCTTCGACCCTGAAAACCTCGACATACCAATTTTGAATCGAATCCGTCCATAAACACAAATCTCGTTTGCCATCTTGAAGCCGCCATTTTGATTTTTTCCCTAACAAAAATTTCATAATGCATTGACACGGAAACTATGAACATGTGCCAAATTTCAAGTGAATCGGACAACTAGATGTGGGTCAAATTTAACTTAGATTTGATTGTGGTTTTGATTGAAATTGACTTTATGTTGAGCTTGACATCAAAATATTAGTGAAATTACACTGTTTCATGTGATCTAAAATCAAATCCTATCTGCATATCAGTTAAACCAAGTTTTCACTCATAATCATTAATCTCCTCAACATCAAAAACGACTATCAGTGAAAAAAAAACAAATAAAAAAGGAAGAAATAAAAACTTCCTGATAAACATTCACCAGAACTGCTTTAAAGTTTAGGTGACCAGTGGCGTTCCAATTTGTTTCATCATAAGCATAAATAAACTAAAGGAGGCCATATACTAAAAATTGAATTTAGAAGAACTAAAACACAAAATAAATGACCTAGAAGCAGAAACCCGAACCATGAAAAACAAACTAGAAGTGGTGGGAGGGAAGAATAAATCAAATAACTTGGTTATTTTTGTTTTTGATAAGGATCCGGCTGAAATATCTCCCAGAAGTTAACGTTGATATCAGAGATATCAACAATATTTACTGCATGGAAAAAAATGAAAACTGTCCAATATAAATTATAGTTTAAAAAAACTAAAAAACACGCTTTCATAAAAAACCAAACTAAAAAAAATTGAAAATAAGAAAAAAATGTATTTTATTTAAAAAAAAGCGTGGGGTGCATGGTATCGCCTCGGCCAACAATTACCTGTGATCCGAGACATTTCTTACTTTACTGCCCTAGGTTTGTAATGTACTATATAATTATTGATACCATGCACCCCACGCTTTCTTTTAAATAAAATATTTTTTTTTTATTTTCTATTTTTTTTAGTTTGGTTTTCTATAAAAGCGTGTTTTTTAGTTTTTTGAACTATTATTTATTTCCCACTTTTTAGTGTGGTTTATTTATATAGAAGCGTGTTTATTTATTTTTTTCAAACTATTATTTTTATATTTTTTTTGCAAATTAAAAATGGAATAATCTTATCAAATTAGGTAATCATAATCTCCGACCCCAAAAACCCCCACATACCAATTTTGAATAGAATCAGACCACTATCACAAAACTCGGCCGCCATTTTAAAGCCGCCATCTTGAATTTTTCAATTTTCACAAAAGAATCATAATATTCGACCCCAAAAACCCCCACATACCAATTTTGAATAGAATCGGACCATAATCACAAAACTAGGCCGCCATTTTAAAGCCGCCATTTCGAATTTTTTTATTTTGACAAAAGAATCGTAATCTCCGACCACGAAAACCCTCAGATACCAATTTTGAAGCGAATCGGACCATAATCACAGAACTCGTACGCCATATTGGAGCCGCCATTTTATTTTTTTCCACACAAAAATTTCTCAATGCATTGTCACCGGAATTATGTACACCCGCCAAATTTAAAATCATTCGGACGTCTGGAAGTGGGTCAAAATCGCGCCCAAACGAGTCGGTTACAAACAAACAAACAAACATACAAGTGAAGCTAATATAAAGCGTGACCAGGCCAAAGATTATTGTTCTACTCTACTCTTTGACCAGGCGCTCAGTTTGAACAGCTCACATGCGTCGTCTGTATAGGCAACTTTTCTGTGTGTTGAGGCATAGCCCGGATAGTTCCGTCAAAAAGTTTACTCGCAATGTCAGATCAAAAATACTTTTAGAATAAATTTTACGAAAGTAAATGATATTCGTACTATATCTACTGGCACTGAGTACGTATATATGGGCTTTACCAAGTTATTGATTACGATCCGAACGAATTATCAAATTTTAATAATTGTCTCGTGGGGGAACCACCTTAAGTCCGTAGAACTCAGAACAGTTGCGTTATCGAGCGAATGCGGATCAACGTTCTCACGCTGCTTGCTGTTTTTTATTGGTGTCTTTGCGATTACCGTGTTGATTGTATTGTTTTCAAATCCATTTCGTAGATTGATATGCTTCAGTGTTTGAATCGCAGAACATCCGTGATATGATTATCACATATGGTGTAATGAATGAAAAAAAATACTGCAGAGAGTGTACGAACATATGCGAAAACATTTCCTTATAGAGTCGCGCCAATAGAAAAAAAATATTTAGTTCAACGGCTTCGTTACAGCGGCTCGTATTATTATGAAGTGCGACTAAATCTAAAAAGTTACTGTCCCCATACTGATAAAGGGAAAGTGACTTGGCTGCACTGCCGAGTACATTGTGTAGTGTCAGATTATTTGAAAACCATTTCTACAAAAAATAGGTTCGTTTTATATTTCTTAATCCTTCTTGCAGAGACAACCGACTGGATAATTTTCCGCCTGTTGTGTGTATCACTTACTTTAATTAATGAATATCAACAGAAATGCAAGGTTGGTTGTAATTTCAAACCATGTTTGACATAATTATCAAACTGGTTACAAATGAATCAAACTGGTTACAAATGAATAAATTGACACTAAATTACAAGATAACGAACTACTTACCCTTTACGTCATATACAAATGGTCTGCCCAACTTAAGGCCTTTGGATGTCGGATTAAACTCCCAAATTCCCGTATCGGAAGAAACAAAATATCTTGGTATAACGGTTGATCGCCATATGAGGTGGGACTTACAGACAAAAGAAATTGTCAGAAAACTCAGGGGATTCTTGTCGGAATTTAAGCACCTCAAAGATTTCCTAAACATAAAATATTTAGAAACACTATTTTTCTCCCTAATAGAGTCTATACTATCATATGGAATATTAAGTTGGGGAGGAGTTAATGACTGTTTTCTAAATAAAGTTCATGTTTTACCAAAATGGATCTTAAATATAAGAAACGGTAAAAAGGCATCTTTTCCCATACACTCTTTATACAGCGAATCCCAAATAAAAGATGTAAGACAGATTTTTTGTCAAAAAATAATTATATTCGTAAAACTAGGAAAAATTTAACTCACTCTACATAAACACCCCTACAATACTCGAAAAATATTGATGAAATTTTCTTCTCACGTTGCGAAAAAACTATCGGCTAACGAAATACCAATCACCTACCACCCAGAATCTATGTTTTATTACCAAACGACTTGAAAGATATAAAAAACTACCGAACGTTAAAAAAAGAACTGAAAAAATGGATGACCAAAGATAGACTATTTACCGAAATTGTTAACCAGAGAAACACATATAACTGAGCAATTTATGATGTATATAAGTGTGTATATGTACAGTGCTTCTCAAAAGTCCACTCCCCCCCTCTTATTTTTGGAACGATTATACATAAACAAGTGAAATTTGGAAACTGAATATTAAAGGTTGTAAACTTCCCTACTAGTGATGATAGATGACGAAATCGTCAAAGATGACGTCACAAGGCCATTGTGACCAATAATTTTAAATGGAACCCTACGGCAAGCGACACCTCTTTTAAAAGGTATCGAAAAAACCTGTTCAATGATACTCATTTTGTTTGTGTTTATGGCAGTTTTGATGGCTCATTAGTAGACATTAAAATTTAAATTCCATTCAGTACGATATTAATTACAGATTTAAGAATCAGTATCTACTTAAAGAAATTGCTCGAAGTGACCTCCATTTACTTCCTGACAGTGAAATATCCTATTTTTAAACTCTTCTCGTACTTTTGCAAATGTGTCTGCGGAAACAGCCTCACATTCTGCAACAATACGTTGTTTTAAAACGTCAATATTGTCAGGTTCAGTGGCGTAAACCTTCGATTTAAGGTACCCCCACAGAAAAAATCCAAAGGTGTGAGGTCCGGTGATCGAGCTGGCCATTCCGTTGAACCTCGTCGTCCAATCCATCTACCACGATACTCCTCATCCTAATACCGTCTTACTGCACCGTAATAGTGTGGAGGAGCACCATCCTGTTGAAATGTTATTTCCAAATGGCCGAATTCATATGGATTATCTTCCAAAATTTCAAGGATTAACGGTTCTATTGCCTTTTTGCAACAGCTCCAGATAAACCTCACCAGTTGAATTAGTATTTAAGAAAAGAGGCCCAACGATGTGGTTTCCCAGGATACCTGCCCAAACATTCACCTTCTGGGGAAATTGGGTATGTGTTTCACGAAACAGGTGAGGATTTGCGTCACTCCAATACCTCACATTCTGTGTATTTACATTTCCATTTAGATAGAAAGTACTTTCGTCACTGTTTTGACATAGTCTGGCTGTTGGTTAATTTTAGTTTCCATATTTTCACAAAATTCTAGTCTTCGGTCTGGGTCGTCGTCTGAGAGTTGATGAACCATTTTTAATTTGTATGGATGAAATTTGTTTTTTTCAACACCCTGTGTACTGTACTTCGACTGACTTCACAGGTAGATGCAACGTGAGTTGTTGAAGAAGTAGGATTAACTATTACTTCTGCCAGTATATCAATATTTTTCTCATCAGAAATTTGTGGTCTGCCAGATCGTTTCGCATCATTAATACTACCCGTTGTTTCAAACTTACAAAGAAGCTCCCTTAAATAAGTCCTCGAAACGGGGCGATCGGGAAACCTCTCATTAAAAATGCGTTCTGCTGCATGAAAATGTTGTCCAGTTTCACCAAGAATTAGGATCGCTGCTACTTTATCACCTAAAACACGTACCATTTCGCTTCTTGAAGCACTTAAACGTTCGGCTCACAACAGTTTAACAAATTATTGAAAAGTACAAAAATATTAAAAGTACCAAAAGCTGCTAAAACAGTTAAACGTTCGATCAACAATATACAAATTATTAAATGTACAAAAACTTGGACAATTACAAAAACGTTGAATTAGGGAGACTAACAAAAACGTCAGCCTATTTGACAAATATCCAGAGGCGGTGCTTGAATTTGGAATTTTAGTATTAACTGATTTAATTCATCACAGCTTTGCGTTTTTTAAAAGCGAGTTGCCAAAACTGCCATAAACACAAACAAAATTAGTATCATTGAATAGGTTTTTTCGATACCTTTTAAAAGAGGTGTCGGGTTCCAATTAAAATTTTGGTCACAATGGCCTTGTGACGTCATCTTTGACAATTTCGTCATCTATCATCACTAGTAGGGAAGTTTACAACCTTTAATATTCAGTTTTTAAATTTCACTTGTTTATGTATAATCGTTCCAAAAATAAGAGGGGGGGAGAGGACTTTCGAGAAGCACTGTATGTGTGCATATTAGTGTATTTGTGTATATCAATGTGTGTATCCATCATGTATATTTCATAACTCTTCTTTATTAGTACTGGAAAATTACCCCAATTGTGACTGGAAAATTACCCCGATTGTGACTTACCCTCTAATATATGTAAAATCCCAATGAGGAGATCCCATTTATGATGTAATATATTACCTGGATGTGGCAAACCCACAATTTTCTACCATGTTTACCAATTTTTAAAATTATTTTAACAAATTTAACCCATTTTAATGTCATAATTTCACTATGGAAATCACATACACAAGCAGTGACTTCTGTCACCCACCTGTTTATTCACAAGCACACTTGTATGTATATATTATGTATTATTTTTATTATTATGATGAATAAAGATATTATTATTATTAATATTTCTAAAGCGGATTCCTTGATAATCATTCGAATCTCTTAAAAAACAATGTTTAACTATCATATTTGTTTTCCTATATTCTATTCTCAATTGATTATTGTGAATGTGAGATTACATACAACGGAATGAATTAATGAGTTCAACCTTTTCTTTTATCTTCTAGGGCTAATGAAAAATATTTGAATGCTCATTCAAGGATCGAATATTTAGATCTCCATATTTTTTATGATAATTCAGTTTGAAAAATATTCATAGAATTATTGTGAGTTGAGGAAGCGCAAATGTTTTTTGTTGATCAGTACGCCGTTTTCGTCAAGAAAGTATATTCTGAATATTTTTTGTCATTTTCGTATATAAAAGTATTCGCAAATCTCGCCTATTGCTGATGTAAAGAATTGTTAAACTTCAAAAAGTACAAGAAAGTTTATTTCCTTAATTATTATACAAAAGTAACAGCACCCATTAGCAAAAAAAATATATCTGGAATTTTTTAAAGGTGAGACAAAGTGTAACTTTTTTTCAAATCTTCAGTATTTTGAGAGCTAATTGAGGTATCAACTTGTGAATACGTTCAGTGAACGAAAGATCTCGAGAATTGACCGCCGGGTCCGTGTTGTTCATAAACGAACTGATTTCAGGATGACTTAGCCAAATCAAATCTCTCGAAAAATATGTCCATATTTTACTGTTTACTGAAGAGATCACGAAATTGAAAACAAGTTTGGAACAACTTCCAATAAATATTATAATTCATAGTATTTACATTTAGATGAAAATCGTAATGTTTTCTAATATGTGAATATAAATGGAAATCTGGGAATATTCGTTTAGGATTCTGGACAAGACATAATGTTCTTTCATACAAATTATGTATATGTGATTGATACAATATGACTTTCCAAATACTGGTTGAATCTTGACGTTCTTATATGGAGCTGGAAAACTAGAAAACTAAAGACGGAAAACTTTTCCAAAATATATGTGAAATTGCTTGGAAAATTAATTTTGTTTGGTGTTTCGTAATTGAATGCTGATCCTAAAGAGCGATAATCCTTGGATGATGTTGAGAAAACATATTTATATGAACATGGGTCCGCAACCGTTTTATTTCCGAGATACAGGGTGTTGAATTTAACAAAAATCAGTTTTTTTCCCAATATCTCTAAATGTGCTGAGTATTTTTTTATCAATTTTTGTACTTGCAGAGTACGCATAAAAATACATGTTTCCAGGATAAAGGTTTTTCAATTTTCATCAGTGGCGTCCCTGCAAACATGCCTCGCCATATTTTTAATACGCCACTGTTCTTTTTCTAATTATTTTTATAAAAATGGTCTATCGACTTTTTTTTGTCCGGCGGAAAATGCATTCATTTGCTGGTCCCTATGCGATTTTTTCTATTAGTCTCAATTTCACAATTCGTGGTAACCAAAGCATCTAGGGAAGATTTTCATAATTTTATGGTATCTTATTTTGTTTAATAATAAATACTCACGCATAAAAATCCATTTTTGGAACGAACTTACTTTACGGTAGAAATTGTAACGTAAGAAAAAACCGTTATGCCCCCTCCATGCGACTTTCTCTCTCTCTCTCTCTCTCTCTCTCTTTCTATTATATACGAGTATGTGTGACAACTACACTTGGTCCTGTCAGAATTAAATGTCAACGCATTCAATTCCTATATAGGGAAATAGGGATTTTGAACCTACTACATACAGTGATTTGATATTTGAATTCAAATATACCTTTTCCAGCATGTTAGAAAGCCTAAGTTTTTCAAGTAAGGCAATGAATAATTTTATTGAGTCATTTTGTAGTTGGTAGAGCATCCGCGAATTTTGTGAAATTCAGTAGTTTAAAGTGCCGTATAAACCCCAAAGTATTGAAAAAGTGATTTATAAACTCCTTCGTTAACTTAAAAATAATCAAACAGTGTGCTGAAAGTGATCTAAATGCCTAAAAAGAGTAAAAATAGTGTTTCTAATACGATATCTGGCCATTGGAAAACTGCAGGCCATTGTGACCCTTAATAACCGCCGAGTACGGAAATTTCGACCGTATTGGTTCGCCAGAGTGAAAAAGTGAGGTTATGAGTTCAAAACCCACGGAAGTGGAAACAATTTCGCTTATAAAAAGTGAAAGGACACAAACAACCACAGCTGAATTGCTGGAAAAGTTCAAGAAGAATCCAGCGATGGAGGTGCAGATCGCAACAAAAGCGTGGATAAATTGAAAACAAAAAACCACAATGGATCACCCAGTGACAAAAACCGTGAAACTGGCATTATTTTACCAAACCAAACCACCGAAACTGATAAAAACAGTGTGTTGGCAAAACTCACATCGGAAAACAGCGAAATCGCCAGCTGTTCGGTACTAGAAGCCAAGGAACTCTGAAAAAGAAGATGCGAAATGATTACAATTCTAAATATAGTGAAAGTGTAAGGAATTGAAATTTTCTAAACGCATTATTAACGAAACAATCGTTTTTTTCAAATAGTACCTACCGACGGCCATCTTGCCATTCGATACAGAATTCAATTGCCAATTCAACGATATACATTATGTATCACTTTCTTTTTGTTCAAAACGTAAAGAGCCATCTAACAAAATGAAATCAATCTGAAAAAATTGGTAGGTAACATGACATCTATTCATTCTTTCAAACTTTACTTCAGAATGGTAACGATGAATTACCAAAAATAATCGACTTGACAATATGTTAACCTTAAAATAACTTTATATAACAAACTTTAATAAATCTCGACGAAACATGAAACATTTAATGTACAAACTATTACTCACAATACCATCATCCTATTTTCAATTGTACACCTCATCACATTTATCAGTTCGTGGGCAGGAATTTCCTGAAATGCGCGCTCAACTCTATCTCGCAAATCCTCCAAAGTAGTTGGTCTCCTCGAGTATACTTCAGATTTTATGTGACCCCATAAATAAAAATCAATAGGGGTTAAATCGGGCGATCTGGCTGGCCATCTGATTGGACCATTTGTTCCAATCCATATCTGCCCATAGGTGTCACTAAGATATTGCCGAACAATATTAGCATTATGTGGTCCTGCACCATCCTGCTGAATAAACATATTTTCCCTGATGTTCTCAGGTAAATCGTTGATATTATTTTGAATATCGTTCTCTAAGAATTGTAGATATTTTTGGCCCGTCAAAGGCCCATCGAAAAGAATTGGTCCAATGATTGTTGTCCCTATGATTCCTACCCAGACGTTGACTTCAAATCTTTCTTGAAAATTACCTTCTCTCAGCAACCTAGGATTTTCTTGAGCCCAATGCCCTGTATTATTCCTATTGAACATACCATTATTCGTAAACCTAGACTCATCTGTAAACAGTATCTTCGAGACAAAACCATTATTCCAATCATGATGACGCAAAAGCCAAGTTAGTCTCCGTTCTGGGTCATTTTCATATAGATGCTGATGCAAACAGTATTTATAGGAGCGATATTTATGTTTTTTCAATACTTTTCTGGCACTTTCCCTGCTGATCCCACATTCAATTTCCAATTCTCGCACTGAGGCAGATGGACAAAAATGAACATATGCTAAAACATTAGTTTCCGCTACTTCACTGACGATGAAGTGGATGTGGTTTTGATCAGCTGGTTCTTTCCTTAGCATCATTTCCACTTTCCTGAAATAAGTCCTCGATGGGTGCCGTCTTAACGGATAACGAACAGCGTATAGCATACTAGTTTCGACAGCGTTCTTTTGACATTCTCCGTATATCAATATCATATCGATTTGATGGTTTCGAGAATAACGATTATTATTTTCCATTTCAAAAAAACTTTTTACAAACGAAACGAGATGTCAAGTAAAATTGGTATTTCACGTTTGACATGACATTAACCACCTACTGTTTTCTATGATTCCACGGCTACCTTTTATTTCATCAAACCTAAACGGATAACTTATTGGAATTTGTAGGCATCGTATAAAATATTGTACAAATTCAATAATTGAAAGTTTTTAGTTTTGAACAAAAAGGAAGTGGTACATAATGTATATCGTTGAATTGGTAATTAAATTCTCTATCGAAAGACGAGATGGCCCTCGGTAGGTACCATTTGAAAAAAACGATTTATTCGTTAAAAATGCGTTTAGAAAATTTGAATTTTCGCTGTAGGATTTGATATTGATCTTATCGATGAAATTACTATTACTATGAGTTACTGATGTAAATTAGTATAGATTTAACATGATCAAGGCCTCCTGGGCTAAAAAAAAATTGTAAAATAAAAATTTGGTAACACTGTCGTATGTAATTTGAGCCGTAGAATCCGAAAAACATCAAACATACAGGGTGTTCTATTGGAAAAATCGAAGTTGGTAGCTAGTCTGACAACACCGGAAGTCGGCCATTTTGTGTTCATATGTCTGTCAATCCGAAATTGTGTCTCATATCTATGTACAAAATTTCATTCAAATCGGTTGATAAGTGAAGGAGATAAAGGCATGGCCCTAGTCTCATTGTCACCCGGTATAGGTATCGTATTGCTTGGTATTGCGTGACGATTTCTACCAGTCAACACCTATCTCAAGCCGCGTAAGGGAACTTCGTGCCTGACGGGGGTCCCCCGACCGCACACGTTTTTTTATTTTAAAAAACTCATTACTATTTTGAACAAAAAATACCAAAATCAAATTAACTGTTTCGCGCTTCAGCCCTCCTTCTCATTGATTCGCGTACTCTTTGGAAAAATTCCTGGAGTATTCCTTATAGCTTAACAGGAAACTATTACGCGGTTTCGCAATTCTTCCTCAGTTTGAATTGGTTGACTTTAAACCTAGGTCTAAAGATGTCCCCAAAGAAAATAACCCAGACTGTTTAAGTCTGGAGATCTAGCTGGCCATTACTCTGTTTCCCCACGACCTATTCAGCGATGATTATAAGTTTTGGTTCCTTTTAAGTGATTATTTGGCTCAAAACTTCCTGTTTCACATAACCTTATGTGGGTACTTGAAATCGTTCGAGCATCAGGAACCATTCTATTTGGGATGCGCTCTCAATACAGTCGCCTGGCTTCAGATGCGTTTCCGTCAGCAAGCCCATACAAGAAATGCATTACTGCTGATTCGGTATTTGTTTTTTTTTATAAACAAGTTTTTATAACTTAAATAATGTCACAAGCCACGTGTCTAGATAAAAAAATGTCAAAATTATTTACGTTCATAAAATAACGAAATTTGTTCTTGGCATACTGAATGTCCTACTCTAAATTCGCATAGGGACAAGCAAATGAATGCAGTTTATTTTTTTTGTCGAAAACCGTCCGCCGGACGAAAAAAAGTCGGAAGGCCAATTTTATGAAAAGATAGAGAACAATTATAAAAATATTATTTATTCAAAAAAAAACAGTGGCGTATTATTTTGATCAAAATTATTGCAGGGCACTGATAAAAAAAAACTCTCATCCTGGAAAAAATGCATTTCCATGCGTAATTTGCCTGTACGAACATTGAAAAACAATACAAAGCCATTTTAGAGATATTGGAAAAAAACGATTTTTTTTGTTAAATTTCAACACCCTATATCTCAGATATAAAGCGGTTGCGGTTCATATGAAGATTTTTTCTCAAAATCCTCCAAGGATTATCGCTCTTCAGGATCAGCATTATAAACACCCTGGACTGATTGAAAGATGTTTCACATGAAGGAACCCATAAACACAAGAAGGAAAAGGTTGAGGGTTCTTTTAAATTGCTTCATACACTGGGTGCAATAATTTTTTCCAAATAACACGCTGTACAGAAGAAATTGACCTCTAAAGTCGCGCAAACATCAAACGTAATCTGAATACGGTTCTTCTCAGCTGCAAAAGAAATAAATAAGCCGACATGAAAAAAAATATTCAGACCAAATTTAAGAAAGGCATAATTATTCTGAAATGAGTGTGTAAAAAATGGGAGGACAGGCCCCAAAATCTCCTTATTGTTTTACTGGTACAATATTCGATCAATTATCGATTACGGGTATATATTGTGTGGAACGTTTGCAGACTCGAACCTATTGCTAATAGACCGAGTGCAGTTAAAACACTAAAAATATGTCTTGGCGCCTTAAATTCATCACCGATTTCTCAGTCCCCTGTTGACATCCATTTTTGTGAAACCATACGATTTTGGCGATTTGGGTTAATTGATACAAAAGTCGATACAAGCATATCAAAAATGCCCACTTTTCCTTTTTGTATGTTGAAACCATCAAAATAGAGTAAAATATAGCAAAGATACCCATTTACAATACCTTTCCTTCTGTCTCACTATGGAATTATATTTAACAAAGGTCATGTTGGGGATCGATAACTCTTGTCTGGTTGTCGATAAATGGATTGTCTTTCCAAAAAAGTAGCGATGTGAAATATGAAATAGCATTACATTGATGACTTATCAACACTCCTTGAAGTGAAGATATCTGGAATGGTCTCCCCGAAGGGCCCTTTTTGTTCGTTTGTCACATACACACATACAGTGCTTCTCAAAAGTCCCCTCCCCCCCTCTTATTTTTGGAACGATTATACATAAACAAGTGAAATATGGAAACTGAATATTAAAGGTTGTAAACATTTTAATAATTTGTTAAACTGTTGTGAGCCGAACGTTTAAGTTCTTCAAGAAGCGAAATGGTACGTGCTTCAGGTGATAAAGTAGCAGCGATCCTAATTCTTGGTGCAACTGGACAAAATATTCATGCAGCAGAACGCATTTTTAATGAGAGGTTTTCCGATCGCCCCGTTTCGAGGACTTATTTAAGGGAGCTTCTTCGTAAGTTTGAAACAACGGGTGGTATTGATGATGCGAAACGATCTGGCAGACCACAAATTTCTGATGAGAAAAAAATTGATATACTGGCAGAAGTAATAGTTAATCCTACTTCTTCAACAACTCACGTTGCATCTACCTGTGAAGTCAGTCGAAGTACAGTACACAGGGTGTTGAAAAAAAAAACAAATTTCATCCATACAAATTAAAAATGGTTCATCAACTCTCCGACGACAACCCAGACCGAAGACTAGAATTTTGTGAAAATATGGAAACTAAAATTAACCAACAGCCAGACTATGTCAAAAAAATTTGTTTTAGTGACGAAAGTACTTTCTGTCTAAATGGAAATGTAAATACACAGAATGTGAGGTATTGGAGTGACGCAAATCCTCACCTGTTTCGTGAAACACATACCCAATTTCCCCAGAAGGTGAATGTTTGGGCAGGTATCCTGGGAAACCACATCGTTGGGTCTCTTTTTTTGAATACTAATTTAACTGGTGAGGTTTATCTGGAGCTGTTACAAAACGTAATAGAACCGTTAATCCTTGAAATTTTGGAAGATAATCCAGATTAATTCGGGAATTTGGAAATAACATTCCAACAGGATGGGGCTCCTCCACACTATTACGGTGCAGTAAGACGGTATTTGGATGAGGAGTATTGTGGTGGATGGATTGGACGACGAGGTTCAACGGAATGACCAGCTCGATCACCGGACCTCACACCTTTGGATTTTTTTCTGTGGGGGTACCTTAAATCGAAGGTTTACGCCACTGAACCTGACAATATTGACGTTTTAAAACAACGTATTGTTGTAGAATGTGAGGCTGTTTCCGCAGACACATTTACAAAAGTACGAGAAGAGTTTAAAAATAGGATATTTCACTGTCAGGAAGTAAATGGAGGTCACTTCGAGCAATTTCTTAAAGCAGATACTGATTCTTAAATCTGATGTAATTAATATCATACTGAATGGAATTTAAGTTTTAATGTTTACTAATGAGCCATTAAAACTGCCATAAACACAAACAAAATTAGTATCATTGAATAGGTTTTTTCGATACCTTTTAAAAGAGTTGTCGCTTGCCGTAGGGTTCCATTTAAAATTATTGGTCACAATGGCCTTCTGACGTCATCTTTGACGATTTCGTCATCTATAATTACTAGTAGGGAAGTTCACAACCTTTAATATTCAGTTTCCAAATTTCACTTGTTTATGTATAATCGTTGCAAAAATAAGAGGGGGGGGGGACTTTTGAGAAGCACTGTAAATGTTTCTTCAGGGAGAAGATAGTGGAAAACCCAGCATGGGTAATACAGCGATTTGGTACTAACACTGATTTGGTCAAAGCAGCATTACTTCGAAGGATGCGTTGAAGAGGTGTCATTAATATGTATTTCGCGTAACTAAAATTAATAATATGAAAAAATACTAAGAATTGTCAGCTGATAGGTATTTCTCTCCGCAACATGCACCAGGAGGAAAATTCAAGAAAAAAAATTATTTCGAAAAGCGAAAATAAAAAAGGGAGCCACAAAGGGGTCACTCGATTGATAGTCTCCATTAATTTTTTTTGTTCAAAGTAAATCCTTCACGATATATTTCCATTGACAAATTTGGTGAAGTGTAAATAGTTTTCTCGTGAACAAATATCATTGTCTTCATACCCTATAGATTTTAACAGCGTCTCCTTTTTCATTTTTGGTAATTGTTAATCACATCGGGGTCAGGAGTTATTCCCTCGACTGTTATTATCATTTTTGCAGGTGTTTTATAATGTTGAATCATTCAAAATAGTTTGGTAGTTGGTCGCACAGATAATTGTTACATTATGTTATCAGTTTTGTGAGTTCAGGAGAAACGCCGAACTAAAACAACTGTCGCGGAATATTCCATCATTTCGAAATTTGAACTTATGCAAGGTTGCACAGTAGCTTGAGTTCAGGCCGAACTGAAGCAACTGTCGCGGAATATTACATCGTTTCGAGTTGTGAACTTATGTTAGTTTGCACAGTATCAGATTTATTACACAATAACAGTTTTTCACTGGTGTTTGAGTTCAGGGAATAACCATATTCGAACAACGACCGCGATATTAAAACAGGTTATAGTTGTCCAATAAAATATTTGCAGAGCAACATTTTGAGTTATAAGATAAAATAGCCCCGGTACAGGGATTTTCAGAATATCATTAATCATCTGGTTCTTGAAGGTGATTTTATAAATAGCCGATTTTTTTGCTCCGTTAAGTATATAATATTTTTATTTTAATTTAAATGTTTTGGTGCCTCGCAGGCCGAATCCTAGCCCTGTAGTTATGACTTCCTCCAGCTATGTTTACGAGTTAGAGGTAGAAACGTAAAAAGGAAATTTGAATCAGTACCGGGTGGGCCTTCACAAAGGGGTGGTGCGAAGTATCAAAGTTGGGGTTAGTTTACACGTAAAGCTCAGGAAATAACTAAGTGGAACGTGGAAAGTACACATTTGAGATTGAAAAGGGTTAATTTGAAAAGGGGGAAATTCAACACAACCTAGAAAAATAACTTCCTGAACTCTCCCCGTAACCGTATTACGAAGGCGTATAAGGGCCAAACAACAAAATATTTTTTTAAATATCAGGAATTGTCACTTTGAAGTGACAATTGTCACTTTGAACTGACAATTGTCACTTCGAACTGACAATTGTCACTTTGAAGTGACAATTGTCACTTTGAACTGACAATTGTCACTTCGAACTGACAATTGTAACTTCGAACTGACAATTGTCACTTCTAGTAACAATTTTCACTTCGGTATGAGGATTGCAATACTCTGGACGGGGTTGTTGATGGCGAATAAGTTTCTGAAGTGTTATTTACATGTAGGGTTGCCATTTTTGTTGATGAGCAGTATGCTCATAAATTGACTGAAAACAATATTATTTCAGCAGTTGGCATCAAATGTCCTTTTGAGTGACAATTGTCACTTCAGCAGTATGCTCATAAATTGACTGAAAACAATATTATTTCAGCAGTTGGCATCAAATGTCCTTTAAGTGACAATTGTCAGTTCAAGTGACAATTGTCATTCAAAGTGACAATTGTCAGTTCGAAGTGACAATTGTCAGTTCGAAGTGACAATTGTCAGTTCGAAGTGACAATTGTCAGTTCAAAGTGACAATTGTCAGTTCGAAGTGACAATTGTCACTTCATATTGACAATTGTCAGTTCGAAGTGACAATTGTCACTTCAAAGTGACAATTGACAGTTCGAAGTGAAAATTGTCAGTTCAAAGTGACAATTGGCATTTCAATGTGACAATTCCTGATATTTAAAAAAATATTTTGTTGTTGGCCCTTATACGCCTTCGTAGATTTCCCTATGGCTCATTTATCCGAAACTCAAAGAATAGACATTCTAATTATGATTGGACGCAGTAATAAAACAAGAACTCAAAAGGAAGTTTTAGACCAGGGCTGAAGCCTCTGAAAATGGTAAAAAGTGAAAAGAAATAATAGTAGGATGAAACCCATTGGAAAAGAAAGAGAATATAACAAAAATGAAGGGAAAAATAATTTACGGGCGATCTGAGGTCGGGAAGTGGAAGGGGGTGAGTTTTTAAGGATAAAAAACGGTTTATCTCGGTTTCCGGCAAAACTACGAGTCCTTTGGAAAAAAGTTGAATGGCAAAGTTGTAGGTAATAAGAAGATCTACAACTTTTTTTCCACACTTTTTTCACATAACCCCAAAATGTATGTAAAAAATTCAAATAACCAAGTTTTTGGTTTTTTATTTTTATCTTTCCCAAAAAAAAATTTTTTCACGAAATTTGGTGAAAACTTACCTTTTCATGTCCCAAACACACTGTAATTTTTTTGATTTGAAATATTTATTTTTTTCACCTTATTTTGACTTATATCGAAAAAGCACCCCAATTTACAATCAAAAATTCTCCCGTCAAAATATCAGCTTTTTCAAAAAGCTCGGTGGGTTTTTTGTTCGTTGAAATCTCTCCTTCCTGATGGTATGAGAGAAAATATACATTACTATGGTAAATGTTCTCAGAAAATGCAAAGAAACGTAAAGTTAATATTTAATAAGACATCTACAATATTTTGAGAAAGTTGTAGAATCTTTAATTTATACGCGTAGATGCCTATTTTTATACCTCCGGAAAATTCCCAAAAGGTATTTTGAAGGGGAAGGGGTAGGAGGGTCTGGGCCTTACTACCTGTTATTTCTTTGCATTTTCTGAGAACATTTACCATAGTAATGTGTATTTTTTTCATAGCATCAGAAAGTAGAGATTTCAACGAACAAAAAACTCACTGACTTTTTTTGAAAAAGCTGATATTTTGACGGGAGAATTTTCGATTGAAAATTAGGGTACTTTTTAGATATAAGTCAAAATAAGGTGGAAAAATAAATATTTTAAATCAAAAAAATTACAGTGTGTTTGGGACATGAAAAGGTAAGTTTTCACAGAATTTCGTCAATAAAAAAGTTTTTTTGTAAAAGATAAAAATAAAAAACCAAAAACTTGGTAATTTGAATTTTTTACATAAATTTTGAAGTTATTTGAAAAAAGTGTGAATACAAAAGTTGTAGATTTTTTTATTACCTACAACTTTATTTCCTGATTTTTTTCCATAGGACTTGTAGTTTTGTCGGAAATCGAAATAAACCCTTTTTTACCCTTAAAAACTCACCCCTTCCACTTCCCGACCTCAGATCTCCCGTAAATAATTTTTCCCTTCATTTTTGTTATATTTTATTCCTTCTCCAATGGGTTTCATCCTACTATTATTTTTGTTGGTTTCAAAAACTATCGACCCTGGTCTATTTGTGAAATGTTTAATAATAAATATCCTGGTCAACACGCAGTTAGCAAAATAGAAACAAAATTCCGGGTAACTATCAAAAAACCAGGTCAAAATGTTAAATTGGATGAGGTAAAAAGTTAGATGTACTGTTAGCGATTGAGGAAAATCCGCATATGACAAGTAGACAATTGATGCCGACAATGATGTAAGCAAATCATCGATATTGAGAGCTTTACATAAAGAAAAATATCATCCTTATAAAGTTCAGTTGGTTCAGGTGTTGAATGAGGATGATCCTGATAGAAGGCAACAATTCTGTGAACTGATGATGGACAGAATGGAAGCAGATTTGCAGTTCATAAACAAAATTGTTTTTTCTGATGAAGCTGCTTTTTATTTAAATGGAACGGTTAATAGACAAAACTGTAGATATTGGAGCAGATAAAATCCTCATTGGTTGTGTGAGGCTCACACACAATATCATAAAAAAGTGAACGTTTGGGCTGGTATCATTAACAACAAAATTATTGGTCCTTATTTTTTTGAAGGCACAGTTGATGGTGAGGTTTATCTAGATTTTTTTATGAACTTTTTACAGCCTACATTGAAAATACTTTTTCCTGATGTTAATTATCCAAATGCAATAGATAGATCAATTTGGTACCAACAAGACGGAGCTCCTCCGCATAACAAACGTAGAGATTATTTGGATGAAGTTTTTCCCAATAGGTGGATTGGAAGACGTGGAACGATTGAATGGCCGCCTAGATCCCCCGATTTGACTCCTCTGGATTACTTCTTATGGTATCATTTGAAATCAAAAATATATTTCAATAGACCAGACAATATTGCAGATTTAAAAGTTAGGATAACGGAAGAAATTAACAACATAACCCCTGAGGTCCTACAAAATGTTGTACGAGAATTCCAAGATCGACTTGCTTATTGTCAAGAAGTGAATGGTGGTCATTTTGAACATTTAATTGTAAAATAAATTGAAAAATCTTCCTAAACATATGTGACATTATTTCCTTCATTCTACGTAAAGTATCAAAATTTTACATTTTCAAAATAAATTTTTTATTCAAATTTGAAAAACTTAATATTGCTGAACAGAAAATGGAAATCCCTTTCGAACAAGGTGCCACACGACCTCCCTTCTTATTTGAAATTTTTGAGGGGGTGTTCATAATTCAGAGGGGGTGCAAGAAGGGGGTAATATTTTCATACTGCAAATTGTCAAATTGACAATAGAAATCGACCTGTTTCAGGTTTTTTAAAACAAATACATAATAACGCTAAAAATGAATTTATTCCATACCTATGGACCGCACTGTATATTGCCTCCTAATAATAATTTTTGCGAAATGGCATTTCCATAACTCCAAGCGTTTCTCTTTGTTTGATCAACTCAATTCAACTATTTAGTATCTACTTATAGTCTGGTCAACAAGTGCTTTTTGGACCATTATTTTTCTATGGAAACGGAAAATTATGAGTGAAATGTCATTCGATTCGTAATGGCAATTGGGAAAAAAATTGTGATTTTAAATTTTTTATAAACCATATAAGACATTGAAAAATAAAAAACATAAATAAATCATTGAATTTTTTTTTTTTTCAAAATAGGCTGATTGTTTTGTTTTTTTATTATTAAAAGATACATGAAAATTATTTTTTCAAATGTTTTACTCCCATTGTTTGAATAATTGTTATAAACAAATGCATTGTTCATAAGATAATTCAATTTTTTTTTCATTAATAAAATCTATTTAAAAAAAATAGTTTCTTAAAAAAAGTGTATTGCTTAAAATCGACTTTATATTTTAAAAAAATTTTAATAATAATAATAATAAAAAATTGCTGTAAAATTTTTTTGACGATGGATTATTGTTTATTCATGTATTTAGAAAGTACCTGCATTTTTTCATTCCTTAATATCCATATTCAATTGGTTAAAATTTTTTTGTTTGTTTAAGCATTCGATACGGGTGACGCGCATGCAAACCTAACAACCACCCGTGTTTTCACCGCTCAATTAAAATTAGAAATATCGGTGGTGCAGTTCCGGAAGTTGAGAAATTTCCTGCTCTCTTTGGATTTTTTTTCAGATTTTGGATGTCTACAATAGTTTCTGAGGTATTTGCAAAAAACCAAACCACTCTTTTTTTTTATTAAATTGTTTATAACTTTTGCAATTTTTGAGAGTTTTTTTTTACTTTTTTCTAAATGCTATTACGAATCGAATGACACCTCACTCATAATTCTCCGTTTCCATAGAAAAATAATGGTCCAAAAAGCAGTTGTTGAACAGACTATTGGGTAACAGCAAAAAATTCAGTAATCAAACCAATAAAAAAATACAAAATAAATGTGTTTATAAATTACGTTATTGAGAACCTACTCAAAGTCTATATAAACTTAACAATGCTCATGTACACAAAATTCAAGTATTTTATGTCGTTTCTGACCAAAGAAGACATATTTTGAATTTATATATGTGTATATATATATATATATATATATATATATATATATATATGTATTGTTGTGATGGGATTGATTTTGAGTTGATATATTTTTCTATATTTTAGATTTGTTTCCAAGATTTTATGAATGAATCCCTATCATAACAAAATGAAAACTCCGGCTATGTTATCTTACTCCTTTTCACCTCTTTTTACCTTATCCCAGCTCAGTCGGTACGCCTATGAACAATGCGTCATCTCAGAAGTCGGTTCTGTGGTCAGTGGTGCCAACTTGACGAATGCTTGATGTCAAATAAACTGCTTAGTGGGGAGAAATGTGGTTAAATATTCTCAGATAAACAAAGAATGCAGAAGATTGTCAAATATCTGTTTTTATTGAAGTAAAACCTTAAAACTGACCTACACTGCGTAAACTAACTTATGGAACTATAAACAGTGATTTGAAATGGTGAAATTTGTTACGTGTGATCAATGCTTGTTAAATGAATGTTCGCAAGTTATAAAGAGTTCGTTAGACTCAAAAATAATTAAGTGTTCAAACGAAAAGCACACAAGTGAACAAATAAACAATACGAGTTTCTGAACTTGATCGTTGCACTTAAGTCAGTTCTGTGTATGAAATACCTTGTTATTCCTCTTGTTTGGTGTTCTGCAGCCTCTTTGAAGTATTCGTGCTACTGGAAAATACAGCTTCCAGCATCAAATCAACTTTATTTCCTGAGAATTGGCATTGACAGGATTTCTTGTTCTGTTACTAAGGTGAGTGGAATTTTCTTTTGTGTTTATTCTCCACTTGATGTTTGAATTAATTATACCGTTCTTTGGAGGGTTTTGCTTGTTCTTCTTCTTACAATTTACTAGAACTTTTCTTCCAAAATTTTCATACGTGATTTCTTTTTTCTCAAATTTTCATCTCCTCTCCAAACTTGTTATTTTTTCCCATGGTAACACACAACTTTTATCTTTTTCACAGATTTTGGAATTTCTTGCTATTTTCTACTTCATTATTTGTCATTCTAATCAATTTTGATGATTTTAATAATGAAATCTAATCCTAAACCTTATATACTATGTACAAATGCGTATAAAATTTATTTTTGACAATTTTCTGCATTTATATTTTTTACTTTTTTCCCACAAACTCTGTCGATATCTCATTGGTGGGTTTCCTGTTGATGAGATTTGTCATAAGGATGTTCCAAAAAGTTGATCTACTTTAAATATAATGTTTTCTATACATTTCAATTCTCATATGATTTATTGTGAATTTTCATGAGATATATTGTTGGTCACATACTTTTGACTACAGAAGTACTTCAGGACTGACCTCCTTGATACATATGCATCGACTAGAGCAGATAAGCTTCCAGAATAATAAAAAGGTAAAGAACAATTGCAAAACAACATAGCATTAACCACGATAACTAAATTACCTAATAATAATAATTATATTATAAGTTTAAATTTAACATTAATAATATATATATAAATATATATATATATATATATAAATTCAAAATATGTCATTTTTGGTCAGAAACCACATAAAATTCTCGAATTTTGTGTAGATGGATTCTCTACGATCTTTATATATGAAATCATGTTTTGGACGGAAATCTATACTTCACTTTGGTAGAAACATATAACCAATATACAATCGAAAAACATTTGCAAAAATAACTATAACATTGAATATATCATGTCACATATACCTCTTTTACATTTTAAATTCAAATAAAATCATTTAAAAAATAACTTTTTTTTGTAATGTCAGCTACTTTTTTCACATGTATTCATTTCCTTCTGTATGTCTCTATGATAAACTGTAAATGTTCCTTGAGATCATGTGAAAATATCTGCACTGAATAATATGTTTCTGCTAACAACATATTATTAGGTTCTCCAACTCAAATATACTTGTCGAAACTCATCATTGATATATTGTTATAGAAATCGAGATGAAATAACATTTTCAATGAAAGTCGTTTCATAAAAGATTTTCCTTTGGAAATCCTCGCTTCTTTCCCTGAAACTCCCATTCCAGGGGAAAGACGTTGCGCAGAAACAATCACTGGATATCGTAAGCGCGATCAGGCAAAATATGGATATATAAGCGGTTGAATCAAAAATGAATCACAGAGTTCGCAAAATATCTTGACCACGTCTACTGAAGTGAGTGACAATTTTGAATTGCATCTCTAGATCTCGATATAACTCATACATACTCTTGAACTTTTTTTTACTTTTCAAAAATTATGAACTAGTTAGCAGTCGACCGATAGTTTTGTTATTTATCCGAATCTCTCATTCTCTGAAAACTTTTAATGTGTAAAAGATGTTCTTCCATTTCCCTGAATCAGTTTTTCAAGTTGAATTCATCATTTTGTGAAATGTCGCTTAGATTGGGAAGGAATATATATGATTGAATTCTACGACAAAGATGCATATTCCAAATATGTTAGCAGAAATATGTGTTAATTGATAATCATTTTCAATTATTCGTTTGGACTGAAAAGGATATATTGGGCAGTTCCAAATTATATCTTTTTTTTAATCATCCTGAAAACAGTTTTTTTTTTTAGTTTTAATTAGTAATCGGGCAAATAGATGAAAAGAGCTGAATATTTTTCACATTTTTTTCATAATAACGAAGGTTCCAATTCATGTCCCCTTTGACACCTTCGCCTGCTGATTTTCAAATAATTTCCCAAGATAATTGAGGACGATATTTTTCTTTCAGATGGACCATGTAGATAATGTTTCTTTTTCCAAATGTACCAATACATCTTTGTTATTTTTCGATAAACATTTAAGTCGAATAAGAAACTTCGAGTTGATGTGTACAAAAAGATGATTGAATCATGGGTACAGAAGAAAAAGTTAAAATTTTGAGAAACTTCTGCCTATATTCATTCAACTCTTTGACAAATAATCGAATCGGATATGTAGACCAATTTGGGGAATAAATGATTTGTTTTCAGTCCGCTATAGTGAGAAATGTAGACGTGGCGATCCAATAATAGATTCAACAACTTTTTGGGTCGAACTGTTACATACTCGCACTTGTCCTCTCAATATTTTTCATTGGGGAAGTTCTCGGTAAAATCCTGCATCACGTCAATTCAATACTCGAATGTATCTTAGAACGGTTATTGCAGAGAAGTGCAGATGTACTATATATCAAAACAAGGAAATGTAAGGAAAAATTATATAAACAAGGAGATACCTATTTCCCTTCGAAATGAAGAAATTGAAAAGTTGGTTGAATTGAATTCGGTACGGTATTTACAATATAACATGTTGAGATAACCCAGTTTCCAAACTCACTCAACGTAGTTTCCATACCATTCAGGCTTTCGATTCCTTTAAACTCGAAAACAAATTCACTCATAAATCATGTACATACTTGCTATGAACACCATTTGTGAATCTGGGGCCCTAATTTGGTTGGGTGTTAGTAGCTTCGCCAAAATTAAGGACCATCATTCATGTAATCGTGTTTTTACTCAACTTGCTTTTAAAAAAGTCGATTCATTATCATTATTTCCATTCAAATTCAAACTTTTGTTGAACTCATTCTTTTGGCGGGTAAAAATCAATATAATAAAAAAGTTAATACATCTTTTACATAGGTTAGGTCAGTTATTTTCCTAATGTCATGCTCGAAACTCTAACGGATTAATTGAAAATTGATGGATTCATGAAGTAAAAATAGCTACTATTCGACCACCACTTGTCTAGTAATTATTTCACCTGATTATACATTCAACAATTCGATCAAATATATCGATATCCTAATTCTTGAACTCTGAATAACATTCAAGTTTTATTGGATTGGTAAATTTTACGTAAATATAAAGGGAAATTTCCTTTCGCCGATTCGAATGTAGAAATAACATATATTGAATAAAAAAAATTGCTGGACCGTATCTACCTAATGCCAACTGAAACTATGAGAAAATCCCTTACAGATTCCACCATGTACACATCTACAATGGTATCTTGCATCGTAGCATCCCTCTTCGCAGTTGTATTGTCTTCCAGTACAAACGCTTACGTGATCAGTTGTCCAATAAACATGCTACAAGATCAAGCGAGTAGTGGTTTGAGACAACTCTGTGCAGCTCTGGAACAAGCCATCGAAGATATGCCTCATCAAACAGCTTGTGAGTATTTCATTACCTCAGTTTCTTTTCATCTGTAATATATAATACATATATGTAAGTCATATGACCCAACATACACCTATTATTATAGGTACTACCCCGGTCCTGGCCTTTCCACAAATATTTGTTTCATTCACGAATAAACCAAAATATGTTTTCTCATTAGTTTTTTTGGACTTAACTCTTCCACAATCTGAAAATGAAAAACAGAGGTCAAGAAAATCCCGTGTAAGAAGTGCAAATGAATCTGCTTATACCGATGAGATACCGAGTTTACTAAATGAGTCTTGTATTGAGAAAATAATTCAATTTGTCAGTTACTTATTGCATTTCAGATTTGTCTTTAGAAAAAATAAGTTCGAATTGAATCAAATGATACTTTTCTGTACAAAACATTGACGTTTCGGGGAGACTATATCTGCGCCCATTCTCAAAACCCAATCTAACCAGATATTTGTTATATTCAAACGAATTTTGTCTAGTCACAACTCGAGTTCTCTATCAACAGAAAAACTTATCTGACAAACTATGGTAAATATTCATTTTAGTCTTTGACTATTTGCTGGACAATCTAAACCTAAATGAAGAGGTATTTACCTAATAGATTATTGGTCATATCACTCAAATATCAATAGAATGGTATTAATATAGAAATGATTACAGAACGACCACAATTCTCGTGAAAAAAATTGAGGATCATATATGCAGACAAGGTATTCATTCCTCAATCACAATTTTCCCAAAACAAGCCTGAATTCTAATACACAACATATGAAGGATAAACTCAATTCCAATCCAACATACATGAATGGTGAATTGAGATACAATCAGCTTGACAAGATTTTTTTTTTCAGATTCTGGAGTATTGGGAGATTCCAATACTCTCTCAAGTGGAAAAAGAGTTGACCACAGCTTCTTGAGGATTGGAAAAAGGTTCAATTTGTGAAGTAGGTTAGACATAAAAATTCCATGTTGATGTTATGATTGGTCATTGTTTCACTACTTATAAAAATATCGAAAGATTTGAAGAAATAAATATACCTAACCTTCATAGATATATGTCTTCTTATTTATCCCATCACTTAAAACGTATTGTAATGATATAGGCTTGGAAGCACTGAAACATATCATAATAACTCCGATGTAAGACTTCTGGGTATAACTCTAGATCCCTCTCTTGATAGAACTGCCACATCGAACAACTTCGTTCTAGTCCAGATCATCCCTGGTGCTGAAAGAAAAGGCGCAAGGTTAATCTGAACAAGAATATTGAACAGAAGCAGGTCAGAAAAAGCAAATATGATACGGAGTTTCATGTTTTGATATTGGGTGGTTTCTGTAGTTACCATTTATTCTGAAATCACTCTGGCTGAACAAGCATTGAAAGAACTTGTCATCAATTGACGATCAATCAAATCTCAATCAACCAAATTTGATAATATTTACAGAAACTAGAGTAAAATAATCCTTCTGCAGAAAAATCAGGGGTACCTATCAGATTGAAAAAATATCATCACCGTTATGATCAATTTGAGGAAAGTCAAAGCAAAATTAAACTAATTGATGAAACAAATCTTGAACATGAAAATGACAGATCAACTTTTGAAGACAGTCACTTCAGAATCAAATAATTTGTCACAAAGTCCTCTCATAGAAAATGCAAATAATCAAAGTACCGATAATAGTACGTCTCAACATATCAAATTACCAACAATATTTTTACGAGTTTTCCATGGGATATACAACCAGTAGCTTACATTTCGTGACACTTTCAATTCCCAATTCACGAAAACAAAAAGTTACCAAATATCCAAAAATTTCATTATTTACGTAGTTCGTTGATGCAGCTCAGGTGATTGTCTCATTGGAAGTTTCAGAATTAAATTATACGTAGCATGGGATTAGTGAAGAAACGTTTCAAAAATAGGAAACTCATTATAACAATCATGTCAAATTTATTGTCGAAATCAAACCTATGAATAGTCTTATACTGAACTCAGACATTTATTAGATAGAGTTGGGATACATTAGTTGGGATACAGCAGAAAAACGTGGCAAATAATCAATGAGACTTTAAACAGAAATCCTAGTAAATATTCCTTAACAAGCATACCAATAACAGATACCGATAACATTGCTATTTCAGACAATGAACGAACATCAAACATATTTAACAAATATTTTGTTGAAATAGGATTAAAGATGCAAAATAATATAAATAAAACCCTGTCGAACACCAAAAAAACCAATACCACCAAATGTTTTAGATACAACAAGAAATGAGATCATCAATATTATATCTACGCTCAAATTCAATTGTTCACCAGGTCCGGACAAAATTTCAGCAAAACTCATTAAACAATTTAATAACTATCTAGTAGATCCACTGGTTCATATCATAAACATATGTTATGAAAGCGGTGAAATTCCACATGAGTGGAAAAAAGTCTAATTACTCCTGTTTATAAATCTGGTGAACGGAAACTTATCGCAAATTATCGACCAATCTCTGTGATCGACAATTTTGCAAAAATTTTTGATCACAGCATCAAAAAAGACTGATAACCTTTTTAAACAAAAATAACGTTATTACTGAAAGACAATATGGATTTTTGAGTAACTCTAATACAGAAAAAGCAGTTCTTGATTTTGTGGAAAAAACCGTAAACGCCTTGGATAAATCAGACAAATGTCCCGCTATCTTTCTTGATCTTGCCAAGGCGTTTGATACTATATCTCACGAATTACTTTTGGAGAAGCTTTATAATTATGGGATTAGAGGGCCTATTAAGAATATTCTACAAAATTATCTTCACAAGAGATCACAGAGAGTAAAGCTTGGAGAATATAATAGCAACCCATTAGAAATAACAATTGGTGTACCACAAGGAACAGTCTTGGGTCCAATCCTGTTCCTTATTTACATAAATAGTATCGGATATCTGGAAAAGTGTAAAGGCCATATAATATCCTATGCCGATGACACTACTTTGATTTTTTCTACAAAAACATGGGACGAAGTTATAAATAATGCAAATAATGGACTAGAACAAGTTAAGAAATGGTTAGACCAAAACTTACTGAGCTTGAATATTAAGAAAACAAAGAACATCTCATTTTTTTTAACAGCAAATGATCAACCGACATATAAAAGTAGTATTCTTGTACACGAAAATGATTGCCAAAATCGTTCAACATGCTATTGCCCGAAAATAGAAAAATGTAATAGCATCAAATATTTAGGTGTCATTATAGACGAACATTTAAGGTGGGAAAAGCATGTGGTATCATTGACAAACAGGCTTAGACAGCTGACTCGAAAAATGTATGAATTGAGAGATATTCTGAATAATAAAACACTAAGAATAATCTACCATTCCTTGGCTGAATCCATGTTAGGTTATTGTATTAAGGTATGGGGCGGGTTATTCCACAATAATTTAATACAACTCCAGTCAATGCAAAACAAAATTCTAAAAATCATATTTAAAAAACTTAACTGTATGAGCAGTTGCAGATACTAGACATTAGAAGCTTATATGCCTATCAATGCCTGGAATGGATGTTCCACAACGTAAGTTGTTTCAGAAATACCAGATCACTAGACAAACTTAAAATATATATACCAATGTTCAAAAAGAGTCATACACAAAGATTTATTTTCTTCTTTGGGCCGAAACTCTATAATATTCTACCTCCTGAAATGAAGACAATAACAAAACTCCATAAATATAAAAAACAAACAAAACTTTTTGTTCAAAAAAATCAAACAAAAATCTATCAAATATTAATTTAGTCGATGTGTTACTCAGTACCCACCTATTCTTAAGAACATCTCACTCAACAATAAGTTAATCTTGCCTTCATTGTACCTAATATATTGTATATAAATGTCTTGTACTCATCAAAAAAACTATCACCATCAATAAATTTCTGTACAATCTCAATGTTTCTGGAGGATTGCAGACAAGCACAGTATGCTTAGGTGCAGATTTGTGGTCCAATTAGAAACTTTAAGATGAATCACTGTATACCATGTTATGTACACTTTTACTCTGAATAAATCTGAAATCTGAAATTACTTATTTCTTATTTCTTTTTCCTAATTGGATAATATTAGCAATCGTAAATGGGAAAAAAAAGATATGGTCGAGGATTCACCTACTAGGGATGATCTCATTCAATTTATAATTGAAAGCTCTGCTAGAAACTTGACATGAACAAATTCGAAAATAAACCTCAAATCACAAATAATTCGAACACTAAACTAAATTTTCAAAATATGCAACAATAATCAAATCAACATCCATGTGCTTAATGAAAAAATTCACTTTTTTAACAATATATGTTTATTGTACATAAGAACAATTTTCTTGTTACAAACACAGGTAAAATTATAAATAACATGAAACATACACCTATAGAATTTAAAAACAGCCCAATAATAACAATGCAGGCATGTGGGTATATACATATAATCAAGGTTAAAATAGGAAATCTGTTGTATAACATTCTTCATTTAATAGTATAAAGTAAACATTAATATGAATCGCCATAAAACTCTATTAAACTATAATATGCCTAATCACTAAGTAGTTTTTTTGTCATTTTTTTTAAATATTGTACCTTTTTTCCTTAATTTCACAAGGTAATTTATTGTACATTTTCACCCCATTATAGATCATGGAGTTTTTCACTAGATTTCTCATGGGAATGGGGAGCTTTAAACTATTTTCGTTTTGACGAGTATGATATGGGACATAATTTACTTCGTAATCTAATATCTTTTTGCGGATTAATGAAACTGTTTCTAATATAAAAATTGACACAAGCGTAAGGATCCCATGTTTAATGAAGAGTGGTTTACATGAGTCCCTAAATTTTATTTTACACAGGTATCGAATTGCTCGCTTCTGTAGTATGAACACTGACTGAAACAATTGGTTGTTACAGACTCCCCAAAATGATATACCATAACGCAGATGGGACTCCACAAGTGCGTAATAACTGATTTTGCAGCCGCAAATCCCATTTCATTAGAAACCACCCTCGAAACATAACAACCAGATGCCAATTTTTTGTTCAAGTTTCTTATGTGCTCATCAAATTTCAGATTTGTATCCAAGTAAATTCCCAAAAATTTTGCTGTGTCCTTATTGACTAATATTTGACTACCTATATTCACATCCGGAATCACAGTTTTGAAGGTAATGGCACTAGTCTTTTTGGTATTCAGTGAAAGTAAGTTAGAATCACACCAGTCTTTGATTGAGACCATGTCACTACACATTATTTCGTGGAGTCTATCGTTATCTTTATGGTGCCAAAATATAGTTGTATCATGCAAATAATTGTAAGGTAATTTATATATAATAGAAAAAGTATAGGACCCAGTACAGAGCCCTGGGGCACTCCACACCTCATGCCAATTGTATCTGAGGTAGTGGATAATTTTACACACTGCTTTCTATCAGAGAGATAAGATCTGAACCAGTTCAATGTGACTCCCCTAAATCCACATCGATTAAGTTTCCGCAGCAGAATGTCGTGGTCTACGCAATCAAATGCATTTGAGATGTCACACAGCACTGCTCGACAACATTGCAAACTGAAGCATTTGTCTAATAGAACCTGTCACTCATATATATCATCTGACTTATTAATCTGTGGATGGACATCATTTTGTACTTGTTGAATTATGAAACCTCAAATGAATTCGCATTCAGTATTCTATTACTCGTCAGAAATTCCATAAATCTTTTCTTTACTAGTTTTTCAATTAATTTTGCAAGTGTGGGAATTAAAGATATCGGTCTGAAATTGCCAAACTTACCATCGAAAACAAGAGGTATTGAAGTACGAAAACTCAAGCTTTGTACAAATTGCTTGAAACCTAATGTCTCAGTGAAGAATCGTCAAAGATGACGTCACAAGGCCATTGTGACCAATAATTTTAAATGGAACCCTATGGCAAGCGACACCTCTTTTGAAAGGTATCGAAAAAACCTATTCAATGATACTAATTTTGTTTGTGTTTATGGCAGTTTTAATGACTCATTAGTAAACATTGAAATTTAAATTCCATTCAGTATGATATTGATTACAGATTTAAGAATCAGTATCTACTCAAAGAAATTGCTCGAAGTGACCTCCATTTACTTCCTGACAGTGAAATATCCTATTTTTAAACTCTTCTCGTACTTTTGTAAATGTGTCTGCGGAAACAGCCTCACATTCTGCAACAATACGTTGATTTAAAACGTCAATATTGTCAGTTTCAGTGGCGTAAACCTTCGATTTAAGGTACCCCCACAGAAAAAAATCCAAAGGTGTGAGGTCCGGTGATCGAGCTGGCATTCCGTTGAACCTCGTCGTCCAATCCATCTACCACGATACTCCTCATCCAAATACCATCTCACTGCACCGTAATAGTGTGGTGGAGCACCATCCTGTTGGAATGTTATTTCCAAATTGCCGAATTCATCTGGATTATCTTCCGAAATTTCAAGGATTAACGGTTCTATTGCGTTTTGCAACAGCTCCAGATAAACCTCACCAATTAAATTAGTATTTAAAAAAAGAGGCCCAACGATGTGGTTTCCCAGGATACCTGCCCAAACATTCACCTTCTGGGGAAATTGGGTATGCGTTTCACGAAACAGGTGAGGATTTGCGTCACTCCAATACCTCACATTCTGTGTATTTACATTTCCATTTAGATGGAAAGTACTTTTGTCACTAAAACAAATTGTTTTGACATAGTCTGGCTGTTGGTTAATTTTAGTTTCCATATTTTCACAAAATTCTAGTCATCGGTCTGGGTCGTCGTCTGAGAGTTGATGAACCATTTTTAATTTGTATGGATGAAATTTGTTTTTTTTTTCAACACCCTGTGTACTGTACTTCGACTGACTTCACAGGTAGATGCAACGTGAGTTGTTGAAGAAGTAGGAACTATTACTTCTGCCAGTATATCAATTTTCTCATCAGAAATTTGTGGTCTGCCAGATCGTTTCGCATCATTAATACTACCCGTTGTTTCAAACTTACGAAGAAGCTCCCTTAAATAGAGTCCACGAAACGGGGCGATCGGGAAACCTCTCATTAAAAATGCGTTCTGCTGCATGAATATTTTGTCCAGTTTCACCAAGAATTAGGATTACTGCTACTTTATCACCTATAGCACGTACCATTTCGCTTCTTGAAGCACTTAAACGTTCGGCTCACAACAGTTCAACAAATTATTAAAATGTACAGTAAAAGTAAAAATATTAAAAGTTCCAAAAGCTGCTAAAAACGGTCGATCAACAATACACAAATTATTAAATGTACAAAAACTTGGACAATTACAAAAACGTCGAATTAGGGAGACTAACAAAAACGTCAGCTTATTTGACAACTATCCGGAGGCGCAGCTTGAATTTGGAGTTTTAGTATTAACTGATTTAATTCATCACAGCTTAGCGTTTTTTAAAAGCGAGTTTCAAAACTGCCATAAACACAAACAAAATTAGTACATTGAATAGGTTTTTCGTTACCTTTTAAAAGAGGTGTCGTTTGTCGTAGGGTTCCATTTGAAATTATTGGTCACAATGGCCTTGTGACGTCATCTTTGTCGATTTCGTCATCTATCATCACTAGTAGGGAAGTTTACAACTTTTAATATTCAGTTTCCAAATTTCACTTGTTTATGTATAATCGTTCCAAAAATAAGAGGGGGGGAGGGGACTTTTGAGAAGCACTGTATAATAATTCACATGAACCAAATGTCACGCATAATCAGAGTATACCACCGGAACAAACAAATTCCGTAACTACACATTATTTACAATTTGATACAAAGGAGCATTATATTATGTTATCTATAGCAAAAATACTCATTACCAATAAGCAGGGATGTTACCACGAATGCAGAGTTCTTCTTATTCTGGAAGTCAACTTCATTACAAAGCGCTGTGCGAAAAATTGGTCTTGTTTCAAAACAACTCGAATTTTCAGTCTTCTACACGAATCAATTCCAAAACGAATTCAATTCGTTTCAAGTCAATTATCATTTTCAGTGCTCGAAACAATAACAGAAAATATTCCAACAAAATTTCCCAACATAAATCAATTCCAAATTACCAAAACAAAAAAGGAATTAGAAGAATTCCCAGAAATCTAGTTTTGTTCTAAGAAAGAACAGCAATGTGAAAATGATTTTTTCCATTTTCGTAACTGAAATGTGACATTTTTCAATACCAATTAGTGAGAGAAGTTGTACTTTTAATCACTAGTTATTAAAAATATTTTTTTCACAAGTGATTAATAGTGTTATAGTCAAACCATTTACAATTGCAGAGCATAAAAAACAAGTTTCCCAGTCTTGAGGCGGAATCCTTTGAGCAGCAGAGGCAGAGATAACTAATTTGATTTAGATATTTAAATATTTTAAAAATACGTTAAAATAAAAAAATATGCCATAAACGAGGAAGTATGTATCAATAGTGAATTGGATCATCATAATTTCATTTTCCCATGGTCGAAAAAAAGCCATATTTTCCATCAAAACACCACACAACTATAGAATATTTTAAAACCTATTTCGATCCCAGGCCAGAGACGCTACTGGCTTTAAGTTACTCAAATCTCCTGAAACTGGTGATTTATTAGTCTCAACGTACAAGCATTATCATTGGCTTGCGGTCACTCAAACAGCTGTCACTCAAACCCACGTTGACTATCGGCTCTCTTGATCTTTTTTTAATCTACCGTTCGCCGACGGGGACTGTTTACGAGTAGTACACATTATTTTTCGTTCCGTTTCTTCGCATATACGCTCGTGTTAGCGAAGTGAGTTTTTGATTTGCTCCCTATAGAAACAGCTTCTGCAATTGAAAATGGTTGAACTATATATCTATAGATAGGTTTGTGAGAGATCGAGATAGGTGCTGTTTATTAGTGTGACTTTTGGTTCTGTTTTTGAGTGCATATATAGTAGGGAGTGGTAAATAAATATTTTTTTTATATTGAATAAATCTGCTTCTTGATATAGTAGAGTTGTAGAAAGAGTCTGTTTTTTTTATACATATGTTGATGAGACTATTTTGTGTAATTCGTAAATTTTTCTGGGCATTATTGCTAAGTCTTCCCCAGTTTGTAATACAATATCTCAAGAGAGATTCTACTAATGAATTGTAAATTAATAGTATATTTTTTCTGTTCAGAATGTCTCTTAGTAAATAAAATGTGTGCATCAGTTGTCGAGTTTTTTCGCAATGTAAGTTGCATGTTCGTCCCACTTCAGAAATTGGCAAACTCGATTACGGGGCAACAACAATTTAGGGGTTCACATGAAAGTTCATGAATACTTAGATTATCCGTCCTAGGTTGATCTACGCTATTCAGGCTGAAGGTTATACATTTACTCTTTTGGAAGTTGAGGCTGAGCAAACTATGATTTAGCCATAGATATATGGAGGTCAGACTCTTATCAGCTTTTCTATACAGCCCGTCCCAATATTCCTCACTGAAAACGATTGCCGTATCATCTGCGTAAGTTACTAAGTGGCCTTGAAATTCTTTCATATTTGCAATTTCATTGATATAAACCAGGAACAGCACAGGACCCAGTTTTGTTCCTTGTGGTACTCCGCAGTTTATTTTGATGGATCACTCAATATGTTATCAATTTTGACTCTCTCTCTCTCTGTTAAATACGCTTGTAACAGTTTTAATGCAGGACCACTTATACCAACCCTATTAAGCCAATCCAAAAACATATTGTGAGGAACAGTATCAAAAGCTTGGTCCAAATCAAGAAACACAGCCATGCAATTTTTTTTACTTGTCCAAATCCACCACTATCTCCCGAATAAGATCTATAACCGTATTTTCCGTGCTAGTATTTTTTTTAAAACCAAACTCTCTATCTGTCAGCACTTTATTGGTTTTAAAAAAGTTCATCCGTCTATTTTTGAGACATTTTTCAAAAATGTTTGCGAAGTAACTGATTTAAGATATAGGTCTATAATTGTGAGTATTTTTATAATCCCTGTTTTAGGATAGGAGTAATTATGGATTATTTCCATTGACTTGGGTGGATCACTCAATGTGTTATAAATTTTGACTCTCTGTCTGTTAAATACGCTTGTAGCAGTTTCAATGCAGGACCTTTTATACCAACCCTATTTAGCCCATCCACACAGAGAAAAAAAAAGTATTGAATCAAACAAAATATATTCCAGTCAGATTTGTTGTTTCAATATGGCGAAATAAGCCTATTATTTCAAAGAAAACGATGGTTTATTTGGATTCCAAGAAAAATATTTGTTTGATACAAGAAAACATTCGATGAAGTCAAGTGTTATATTTCTCTCAACCAATTCTTTCGGTTTATTTGATGCAAGAATAATTTATTTCGTCTGAGAATGTATTGCACAATGGAACCATATAAATAATTTTGTATATTCGAAAATATCAAATACTCAACTGAAACAAATATTTACTTGAATTTAAAAACATATTGTTTGGTCAAAGAGTTACCGTAAATATTTATTTGATCTCAGAATTGTAGTTTTTAATAATAATATTTGAAACAAAGAATAAACAAGGTGAATTAGGAAATGATAGAATTGGTTCAAAATTATGGAATACTTGTCTGAAGAATGTGAGTTACTCAAATTAAACAAATATTTTCTTTAATTGAGAAAACATATTATTTGGTTCAAAGACATGTCCGTTCGAATCATAAAAAAATATTGTTTTTTTTTTCAATATTCATTTAATCTCAGAATATGTAATATTGATTGAAAATATTGCTATTTGAACCAAACAAATGATTAGGAGAATTAAGAATTGATAGAACTGGTTCAAAATATGAAATATCTGACTATATAATGTGGGCCACACATTTGAAATAAATATTTTCTCAAATTGAGTAAAAATAACCCTAGATTAGATTAGATTTGTACGGGGCTTATGGGCTAGAAGCCACTTCTCTGCGACCTTTGCAGATCTAATGTGTATGCCCTCATGTAATGTTAGAGTTCCCTATCTAGACCCGTCCTTGTTAGTAGACTCCATAGGCCAGACCTTGAGACCTCCATGTATTGGGAGGGTTGTGGTTTTTCCTCTCCTATCGTTGAAAACATTAGCCTTGTTAGCAGAGCCGGATTAAAAGGTGTGGAGGCCCTGGGGCAACAAAGGAGTGGAGGCCCCTAATTATTTTTCAAACAAGTTTTTTTTTTATTTATTGCGGAACAAATCAAATTATTTCGACACGAGCATATGTAGGTATAATAAAATACAAGAAATAAATTAAATTACAGCGTAAACGAATGGATTCTTGCGAGCTTTTTCGACGAAAAATCATTGATGATTTCGGTCGAATCCAGCATCCGGAAAATCATTCTCATGCTAAGAAGCGATAACTTTGATAGGCGGCTTTGTCTCATCGTAATTGGCCTATTTTTTCATTTTGGAAAATGAGCGCTTTCCAGTCAATTTGACATCATCACATTCTCAGTTGTAATATCACAAGGAGTGAAAATAATTCGACAGATTTTCGAAAACTTGTTGCCAGGCAAAAGACAAGAGAGACCAACTGGCTCGAGTGGCTATTGCCAACAAGTTTGAGAAAGAAATCTAGATAATTATTTTCTACTATATCGAACTCTCGTGTGGTATTCTTTAGATTATTTTTTTATGTTACGATCATAAACACATTTCCTTGCGAAATTATATAATGTACTAAACCGGTTTTGATTCATTTCACACTTTTAATGCCAATTGATGACAGACGTCAAATTAAAAATATAGGTTGTCAGACAATAAAAACAAAATACCTCAAATTATTCCCGCGACAATTTTCTAGGTAGAATATTCCCACTATTGATTGGCCAAAACGTATATGAATTATTTGAATTGAATGTTTCCATTGGTTTCTAGCAATGTCAAAAAATAATCACTGTAATTTCAATGTTTAAGAATGTAGCTCTGAAATTTTGGTTTTCAAGAATTTGATAGTAGAACATCTTAGATTGGTCTTTTTGATAGTCTTTTTTCAGAAGGATTTACATTTGTTGCGGAATGTTATCCTTCTCTTAGACTCACACTTTCAGATTTCGGGGATTTCTCTGTTACAAGCGCGCCACTCAGCGGACACTTGTCAACGCCAATAAATAGGAAAAACAGGTATAGACGGGCAAAGTGTTTATAGAATCGGCAGAAAAATAGTCAACAGAATTTGAACTTTTGTTCTATTATGGAATGCGCACAGGGCTCTTATAAATAATTTGATGCAATCATATTCATAAATTGAAATATTATTTTCTTTTGCTTATGATTATTGAATTTCATTGTGTATCTAGATCGCTTGTGTCATTCGAAGAATACAAATACAAAAAAATATATTTTGTTTTAAATTCAATTGTTCTTGTTTTTACAGCTAATTTCGATACGATATAATATTTTGTATAATAGTATGATGTTTTACTTGGTGATTGTTTCTCGCATATACACATGATTCATCAGATCGAAGATTAATATTAAACATGGATTTTGACAAGAATACGAAACATGTTTTCAAATGTTTAAAACGAAAAATGAGAGGAAAAAGTGGGAGAACTGCTCTTTCGTTGTCAGATTTTTTATATATAATTTTGCATATCCTTCGGTATTTGTTAGGAAATGTTATCTAAAAATTTATATTGTGGAGGCCCCTCTCTTGTGGAGGCCCCGGGGCTGCAGCCCCGTTTGCCCCCCTCTTAATCCGGCTCTGCTTGTTAGGCCTTCACAGTAGCACAGTATGTGCGCTGAGGTTTCCACCTCCTCCTGGCAGAACTTGCATGTGGTTGTGTCTGCCAGCCCGATGTTATTCAGATGTTTGTTGAATGTACAGTGCCCTGTCAGGAGCCAAACGATGATCCAATGACCCTAGGAGTTCATTCATTTTTCCCGTAGATGGCCCTTCTTCGGAGTTATTTACCTTTGGATAGTGTGCCACGAAAACGATTTTTTTGTGATAACTTCCCTACTCCATCAATTTTTATCGAATTTGATCAATGAACCTCGTAATTCAGTGCTGTTGTTGAAGAATTACGTCGACCACTTTATCTCATCAGAGAAGCCAAGGGTGGACTAGCGTTTTTGTAATTTAGAAAGAAACAAAAAAGTTGATCAGATTAATTAATAGATAAAAGTCATGTTGTCCACCGATGGCTTTCCAGGTGACAAAAAATATATTTGTTATTTTTTTAAACAATCAATTACTATGTACAACGAAGGAACTTCATAGAAGTTGACGAAATTATTTGTAAATTAGCACCAACTCGTTTCAGAGGCAAATAATTCGAAAAGGGCACTCTCCGGGAAAGATGTATAGAAACCCCAGTGTAATTTTAGCTAATACTATGTTCCCGAAATATTGCCAATATTTGTGGAGTTACTATACCCTCTTTGATAACGGACCATTCATATGGACAGGGGTTAAATAAAAAAACCATTGTTTGGAATATTTATCATATTTATGAAACGACAAATAAAAACCTATTTTGCAATTACTATACTGTTTTGAACATCTGAAATGTCCAGGTCATTATATATCAAAAGTACAAAAGAAAAACTATTCTTTGGTTTCGAGGAGTTTCGTGGTTTCACTTTTGGAACTAGAAGGGGTTGGTGACGCTGAAGATGAATCTTCAATGTATTTTAGAAGATTAGTACATTCCTCCTCTTCTATTCTTCTTTATTTGCTTGGTGTGTCATCCAAAATTGATTCATTTATAGTTTCATTCTCTGTGATCTGAAAATTCATTGAGTTTTACATATTGCAGTTATTTCATACCACAACCTGATATTCGATATTCTTCAGCCGTTTGCGAAATATCGCTTCTGAAAATCGCCTATTTCTGGAAAACGCTTTTAGAATCACATATTTACTCTTAACACCTCAAATCTTCTTCGTAAAACAAACTACAACCAAATCACTTCACTTGATTTGGTTGTAGTTTGTTTTACGAAGAAGATTTGAGGTGTTAAGAGCAAAATGTTAAGAGTAAATATGTGATTCTAAACAGCGTTTTCCAGAAATTGCCGATTTTCAGAAGCGAATATTTCGCAAACGGCTGAAGATATATTTTGAATGAAGGAAATTTTGTCAGCTCTTGTAGGGCTAATAGTTTTCGAATTATGAGCGAAAAACCAAAAAAAGTAAAAATTCATGGCCTTCGGGTAACTTCAGGATGTTTACCTCCTAACGACTTCAAACTGAAGTCAAAAATTCTGCCCTCCTCCATGCACTCTATAATCATTCGTTGATTGGATATTCCGTACTGTTCACTTCAACTGATCAAAGAAAATGATTAAGTATGTTTGAAGTATTATGCACGATCATTTCCGCGATTTACTTGCAATCTCTTTTCAGGTACGTTCATAATCCACCGCTGAATGTGCTTTATACTTATGTGGCCTTTATGAGTTGATATGAAAAAAAACATGTTCCAGACAATTTTTGATGAATTTAAATATAAAGAATTTATTAATAATCTATAGATCGATCTCGTATAAGATATGAAGATATTCGAAATATGACGCGGGTAATCATGTAGTCATGAAATATTCTTCCTTTATAATAACAACGACCAGTCCATGCTATATTTCATCCATCAAAGACCACTATACGCGGCGGATCAAATCCGCATTGTTCTTACACGAACTGACATCCGGAAGACTTAGTCCTTGCCATGTCAAATCTAAAAAAAGTCTGCTCATGTTTTACTGTTTATTACGATCAATGTACAGATCACGAAATTGTAAACGAGTATAGAACAACGTCCAATAAATATTATAATTTATGGTATTTACATTTAGAAGGAATTCATATTGTTTTCAAATATGTAAATAGAAATGGAAATATTGCCAAAACTGAATGTGTCATCTTCCATATTTCTGAAACCCGTCACTAACAATGAATTGATCATAGAAATGGGAACTTTGAAGAGCAACACTGCAAAAAACAGGTCAAGATTTTCTGTCAAATTAATAAAGTTCATTCATATTGATATCATTCAATCCCCGACTCACATTATTAACCTAACATTTACAAACGGTGTAATCCCAAGTCAATGGAAATAATCCATAATTACTCCTATCCATAAAACAGGAGATTATAAAAACTTTTGAAAAATGTCTCAAAAATAAACTGATGGACTTTTTTAAAACCAATGAAGTGCTGACAGATAGACAGTTTGTTTTGAAGTGCTTTACTATCTATCTGTCAAAATCTCAAATTACAATTTTTCTACGAATACAATACTTTCTCTCGAAGAAGAGTCGCTCGAAAGTAGATAAACCATAATAATAATTTTTCTTCTCGAATATTTTAATCATCAGGTTGTGGTATGAAATAACTGCAATATGTAAAACTCAATGAATTTTCAGATCACAGAGAATGAAACTATAAATGAATCAATTTTGGATGACACACCAAGCAAATAAAGAAGAATAGAAGAGGAGGAATGTACTACTCTTCTAAAATATATTGAAGATTAATCTTCAGCGTCACCAACCCCTTCTAGTTCCAAAAGTGAAACTACGAAACTCCTCGAAACCAAAGAATAGTTATTCTTTTGTACTTTTGATATATAATGACCTGGACATTTCAGATGTTCAAAACAGTATAGTAATTGCAAAATAGGTTTTTATTTGTCGTTTCATAAACAATGGTTTTTTTATTTAACCCCTGTCCATATGAATGGTCCGTTATCAAAGAGGGTATAGTAACTCCACAAATATTGGCAATATTTTGTGAACATAGTATTAGCTAAAATTCCACTGGGAAGATGTGTTTCTATACATCTTTCCCGGAGAGTGCCACTTTTCGAAATTATTTGCCTCTGAAACGAGTTGGTGCTAATTTACAAATAATTTCGTCAACTTCTATGAAGTTCCTTCGTTGTACATAGTAATTGAATGTTTAAAAAAAAATAACAAATATATTTGTTTGTCACCTGGAAAGTAAATCGCGGAAATGATCGTGCATAATACTTCAAACACACTCAATCATTTTTTTTGATCAGTTGAAGTGAACAGTACGGAATATCCAATTAACGAATGATTATAGAGTGCATGGAGGAGGGCAGAATTTTTGACTTCAGGGATAGGTTTGAAGTCGTTAGGAGGTAAACATCCTGAAGGTACCGAAAGCCATGAATTTTTACTTTTTTTGGTTTTTCGCTCATAACTCGAAAACTATTAGTCCTACAAGAGCTGATAAAATTTCCTTCATTCAAAAAAATATATCTTCAGCTGTTTGCGAAATATTCGCTTCTGAAAATCGCCTATTTCTGGAAAACGCTGTTTAGAATATTTACTCTTAACATTTTGCTCTTAACACCTCAAATCTCATTTGTTACGAATCCAAGAGAGCCCACCATCCGCCAACAGCTGTTTCATGGTTTCCCAATCATCAGACGGTTGTGGTCTCTTTCAAATTCGTATCAAATATCTCATAGTGCTAATACCTACCGGCAAGTACAAAAATATGAAAAGCATCAAATTATAGATAGTGACACCTATAATCTGTGTGTTGAAGCTTAGAACTGTTATCGTGGAATTTTAATGACACGAAATTTCGTGCACATTAATAGGTCACCAACAGATGTCAGCATAGGCCAATCCACGACACCAATAGTCGTACTCCTAGTGCGTTCAGAGTAACGCAAAACAAATAACGAGAATAAGATAAATTTCTTACGAATCCAAGAGAGCCCACCATCCGCCAACAGCTGTTTCATGGTTTCCCAATCATCAGGACGGCTTGTGGTCTCTTTCAAATTCGTATCAAATATCTCATAGTGCTAATATTCCTACATTTCACTAACATGTTCGACAAATGAATTATTCATTTGTGAATTTGTGTATTTTGTTAGGTTGGGACTACCCTTGTATCTCCTACTACAAACAAATCGGATTTCATCGTCACCTTGAATAATCATAATGAATATAGATATTTTGGGTAGAGGTAGAGATGAGGACGACCACTTGAATAGAATATATGAGGAAGGGTTTGTATCGTTGATAAACGATCAAATGGCTGGCCAAATATAAAAGGTATTGTTGAATCGCTACGAAATTTGGTTTTCGGGGGTTTTTGGAGTCGCTGAACACGAATCTGTAGTCAAATTTTCCAAAAACAAGATGGCGGCCTAAAAATGACAGACCATTCCTTCCAAATTCGAATTAATCGCTACGGAATTCAGTACTCGGAGATTTTTGAGATCGATGAACCCGAATCTGAAGTCAGATTTTCCAAAAACAAGATGGCGGCCTGAAAATGGCGAGCCATTTCCTCCAAATTTGAATCATTCGTTACAAAATTTGGTACTCGGGAGATTTTTAAAGTCGCTGAACACGAATCTGTGGTCGAATTTCTCAAAAACAAGATGGCGGCCTAAAAATGGCAGACCATTTCTTCCAAATTCGGATTAATCGCTACGAAATTTGGTACTCGGAGATTTTTGAGATCGATGAACCCGAATCTGAGGTCAAATTTTCCAAAAACAAGATGGCGGCTTAAAAATGGCGGGTCCTTTCCTCCAAATTTGAATCATTCGCTACAAAATTTGGTACTCGGGGATTTTTAAAGTCGCTGAACACGAATCTGTGGTCGAATTTCTCAAAAACAAGATGGCGGCCTAAAAATGGCAGAGTCATTTCCTCCAAATTTGAATCATTCGCTACAAAATTTGGTACTCGGGGATTCTTAAAGTCGCTGAACATGAATCTGAAGTCAAATTTTTCAAAAACAAGATGGCGGCCTAAAAATGGCGGACCATTTCTTCCAAATTCGAATCAATCGCTACAAAATTCAGTACCCGGAGATTTTTGAGATCAATGAACACGAACCTGAAGTCGAATTTTCCACAAGATGGCGGCCTAAAAATAGCGGGCCATTTCCTCCAAATTCGAATCATTCGCTACAAAATTCGGTACTCGGGGATTTTTGAAGTCGCTGAACACGAATCTGTAGTCAAGTTTTTCAAAAACGAGATGGTGGCCTGAAAATGCCAGACCATTTCTTCCAAATTTGAATTAATCGCTACAAAATTTGGTAATCGGGGATTTTTGAAGATCGCTGAACACGAATCTGTAGTCAAATTTTTTCAAAAACAAGATGGCGGCCTAAAAATGGCAGGACCATTTCCTCCAAATTTGAATTAATTCGCTACAAAATTTGGTACTCGGGGATTTTTGAAGTCGGGCGGACCATTTCTTCCAAATTCGAATCAATCGCTACGAAATTAGTAATCGGAGATTTTTGAGATCGATGAACACGAATCTGAAGTCAAGTTTTCCAAAAACAAGATGGCAGTCTAAAAATGGCGGACCATTTCCTCCAAATTTGAATCATTCACTACGAAATTTGGTACTCGGAGGTTTTAAGGTCGCTGAACACGATTTTCTTTTGATAGAACGAAAGAATATATTAATACATACATGTATTTGGGATATAGTAGATTGGGAAAGCATGGTAATACAAAAACACTCAGAATATAAATACTAGTTCATTGAAAATTACATTGAATATTACTTATGTGTTAAAAAAAAATACAGAATGACGCTTAGACTTATAGAGTCCAATTGCTGTCCGAATCACTATCATTATTGTTTTGTTTTTCATCCGCGGACAATGCGACCTCCATGACTTTGTACACTTCATTCGCATTATAATGCAAATGATTTTCCAATTAATCGAACAACTCCTGTCGCGTGAAACCAACTGCAACCACTTCACTGCTTTTCCGAGAGCCTGAAAAATCAATTCAACAGTGAGACAATAATACATAATTAACAAAATAATACTACTTATGATACTTAATGCAATCAAACTTAATGCTCGTACCGATTCTCGCCAAATTCAATTCCAAATATCCATGGCAGATACTCAATGTATCCAAAAAAATATAACACCCAATATCTCAAAATTTGCAAAAGTTAAGTGTGCAAAGACATTTTTTAAAAAAAAAATTTAAATGATTTGAACCCCTTAAGCGAATTCTCCAAATATGCAACATTTAAAATACCAACTTCGAAATTTGCGAATGTTAGCGATCACAGACATTTTTCGAAAATTTCAAAGCTTTAGAAAATCTTATCCCCTTAGGCGATTTTGGCCTAATTCAATAAAAACCATCTTTATCCCCTAGCCTATTTGTATAAAAAAATTAGCCCGATATCTTAATATTTCCGGAAGTTAGAGCGACCAGAAACGAATTTTGAAAATTTCAAAATTTCGAAAAATTCAAACCTTTTAAGCAATTTTTTTCAAATTCAATACCAACCGTCCTTATCCCCTAGCCTATTCGTATAAAAAAAAATAGCCCGATATATCAAAATTTTCGCAAATTTTGATATATCGGGTTAGAGCGTGCATGCATCCGGATTTTTTTTTCTAAATGTGATTTCTCGAAGAAACAAAATTCACCGTAACCAAAGGGGCAATTTGGAGCAACTGATTTTTGGTGGTATATTACTGAAGAGTATAAAGAATAACGTGACACTTGATTGATCGCTGAATTATTAACTTTCACTCAATGTAAACATAACTTTTTTTCGCCGCGGGCACGAGAATTAACAGTAGATGTTTACATTTTTTGTTGATCGTTGTGTGGTTTATATGAAAAATCCCAATGATATAATAAATGTACTTACTTCCAGGAAGAGATTCCATTTTGAAGAATTCAAATTGCTCAGTTCTACTACAAGTTATTTCACTGCAAACACAACGTAATTTTTAGAACGTACCGCACGACCGATGCTACCTGCTCGACGTTCCGGCCAGAATGGTATCCCAACGGCTATATATAACACCTGCCACTTCCTGACCCTGGAAGGGACGTGGAAAATACCCATCTATAGCTCGTCCAGTATTGAAACGACCACTTTGGCCTTCTCCTACCTAACAACCAATTTTTCCCGAAGATGCCCGAACCATTGTCTAACTGTGGCTATAAATAGAAATTCCATAGGCGTACTAAATCATTTGGTATAGGCGATTCACGAGACGTAGAGATCCTATAACTTTCCTAACACTCCTATTTCTTTTTCCGCTACTGAATAGTAGTTACCACTGGGAATTTTGGCAAGGTAACGAGTAAACTATTGCAAAGTTGAATAAATAACTGCACTACCTATTTATTAATCAAACAAACCTAACCTTTCAAACGCTGCATGCCGAGACACTGGTAAGATTTGCCGTAGCACAGCAAATCGTGTCCACTCGTGTTTTCCCCCTCTCTACCTACAAAACGGTCGTTTCAATACTGGACGAGCTCTACCTAGCCCAACACTTAGAATTCCTTTAATATAAACTTTATTTTTCGATTTTGGCCAGCGATTTGGGATTTGGGACCACTGTGCGACGGCACAATCATCATCCTGTTTGGACCATATATTTGTCAGAGGAAAGAATGAGAGTGATGAAAAATAATGCCCCCTTCAATAATAAAATTATCAGTTATTGATCAATATCCAGTCATGTTTGCGATACGAATCGCACATAATGTACTAATAGAGAAAGAGTTTACTGATTTATTGCACAAACTAATTGAGAATTAACTCATGTGACCTAGGTCACATGAGTTAATTGAGAGATGGGAAACTTTAACTGCTTCGACGCTGAACTTGCTTTTGAAATAGTTTTCAACAAATTGACTCACAAAGCTACGATGGCGAATTGGTGCCATCCTACCAGCATATTTTTTTATTGAAATCTCAAATGTTTCATTTTTTTTCTCAAAAATAGGAGATTTTTGTTTCATGCATCCGTTTTCCATTCATGGAGAGTAAACTCTGCGTTTAACGAAAGTGACTAGAATCATGGATATCACCGATGAACTCATAAACCGATATTTCTTTCTTGGTTTGAATTACGAAGAAATAAAACAATATTTGCAATTAGTACACAACAAGTTCATCAGCAGAAGGGCATTGCAAAGACGTCAAATTTGAAATGTTTCCAAAACGGTGTGGTAGTTCAACAAGAAAGTGTTCATAGCTTTGAATATTCTTGATCCTGAAGGAGTCACCCTACGCAGGAGAAAAAGATTGAGGAGAAGAGCATATAGGTCCTAATTTTTTGATGGCACATCGATTCCCACGATAAACTGAAACCTTATGGAATCGCAATTAATGGGTGCATTGATGTATATTCACGAAATTTTTCATGACTTAAACCTACATTCACCAATAGATCCAATTCTGTTCGTGACCTTGGTGTCACCTTCGACCAAAAATTATATTTTTCAACACACATAAATAAAATTACCAATGAATGTTCAAGGGCTTTAGGTTTCATTGTCAGAAATACTCGTGATTTCTCGAATAAGAACACACTGCTACTGTTATATAATTCCTATGTCCGTTCTAAAACAGAGTATGCATCTATCATTTGGTGTCCATATTATAATGTCCGTTCAAATAATCTTGAACCATAGACGCTTTATGAAATATCTCTCTTTCAAAGAAGATGATGCGTACCCTGCTACAGGAATATGTAATACCGCTTTACTAGAGAGACATAACTTTACCTCTCTTGCAAGTAGAAGGAATACATCTGCTCTGATTTTTCTTTATAAGGTGATCCATCGCCAAAGCAACTGTAGTGCTATTTTGAGTATGCTGAATTTTCATGTTCCAAGAGTAAATTCAAGCCATTACACTCTATTTTACCTCGAATTCTCTAGAACAAATGTACAGAAAAACTCACCCTTATTCAGAATTTGCAACAACTTCAATGCTGTCAATGACAGTTGTGACATTTTCTCTTGCAGCATTGCTTCATTGAAAAAAATCATTTTTTGATATTGATTTTCCTTTTCTCTAGTTTTTGTATCATGTCTCATTTCTACACTATTGTTGTATCTTTACTGATTCTCAAATTATTTATGTTTTTTTGTTTTTGTACCTGTGATTTTCCCACCCTGTGAATGGATTTCTGTTGGGTGGTGTACGATAAAAAAAAAAAAATTATGTCACCAATAATCAATAATAAGTGGTTATTTCATGAATACAGTCGAATTTAAGGGGGCTGCCCAAAATGATTCGAAGGGGGCTGCCCGAAAATGGTTATATCGAACAAAGGCAGAATTTGAACGTAATTGAGTGCAATACTGTTTATTTATGGACGAAGCACAGCAAAATCAGAGAATATAATTGAGAATTAGTATTAAAAAATTGTCAATTCAACAAAAATGAGGAGAATAAATTTATTATGCAATTGCGATCTGTGTTTGAAGCAATAGTAATGGTATCGAGTTATTTATGTCCTTCTTTATTGTGTTCATAACTGTAAAAAAAAATCCAAAATCAATTTTAATAAAAAATATACTGGTAACATGGCGCCAATACGCCGTCGGAGAAAGCAGCAGAGATCAACAAAGTTAAAATAAAAAACAAGAAGAAACCCTGAGCAACTCCAGGAATAGTTGATAGAAACTCGTTATAAACAATTTCAAAGACATATAAAATAACCAGAAGAAAAATAATCAGGAAGAATATACAATGAAAAAATAGAAAGAATAAATTCATAAAAATAGCAAAATGTTAATATTTCAAATCAGAAATATGAAAAAGTGAAGGTTCATCCAAAAATATATGGAAAGAAATGAACATTTTACAAACAATTATAAAACAGGTACACGAATAATTAAGTCAATCAACTGACAAACACGAAATCTAAAAAAATTTCAATGAATTTTTCTCTGAAGTAGGTATAAGTAGGTATTAGACACCCTCAACTACCGACGAAGGAAAAAACCTATTCACAACTTTGAAACATAACACGTCACCTGGTCCTGTTAAAAATGGGGAAATTAAAGAGACATCCAACTATATTTCCGAACCAGTCCAAGTAGCATTTTAAGTGGACGGAACGTAGCGGCCACGATTCTGGAAAACTTTGAAGTGTTTGACCACAACCACAGCCACGTAATATACACGGTTCTATCACGCGGCGGCTACCAAAATGGGGAACACTTTTTTGGTGGCTGCTACGTTCCGATCTACGTTCCTGGATCTCAGATAGCCACATTCCAACCACGTTGTGGTCACCTGGCAAAAACGTGGATATGTAGTGGCCGACACTAGACACGTTAAACAACTGACTGCGTTTGTGTAAATAATATGTAGCTCGATCTCTGTTCAGCAACATATTTTTGTGATAAATGTTTCTCATTCTTCCATTTTGCCTGATTCATTTCTAACACTCGATCAACTATAAAAATATATAACATACAAACGCGTAAGTAAGTATATTGAATTTGGATACTTCTGATCGGGATAAAATTAAAACATTGAAAGTTTTATGTGAAATATAGATGTTGTAGCTCGATTGTGAGCACGCGCCATCTGAATACCTTTATTTAAGGAAAACATTATAATTTTGGAAATAACTCCTCTGAAATTATGTACTTGAATCTCAAACATTGTTTTATCATTTTGGTTAGTTGAAACAAATACTTACGTAACAAATTACTACGTTTGATGCAGTGCTGATGACAAATAAATCTTTATTGAATATTTCGATCATTTCTCTTATAATGGCGACCCAGCATATTACTATAAATATGGCGGCTTTTGAAGAATATAGCTTTAAAGTGACAGAAAGTGTAAATATACCACTATAAAGCTCCCCCCCATCATAAAGTGCTTGGTGGAACTAAATTATTATTTTTTCCACCACTAGAAAGTGGCACCCACGTCGCAGGTCCATGACTCACCACTTCAAAGTTATAACCTAAAAATTACAATAGGTTTTATACCTTCGAAAGGGGCGAACACGTCGGGCTATTATAACCTGCCACTTCAAAGTTTTAACCTCGAAATTGGGGATACATGTTCATTAATTGTTAAAAAAGGACATGTAGCAAGTATACTGGATTTATGCAGCTCCAATCAAGAATTATCAAGTATCAAGTAACAATTATCAATTAACAAGTAATTAAAATGATGGCATTTATGCAAACAGAATTAACAATTAAAGTATAAGTATTAAGCAGGAGTACAAGTCAGAGATCCAATCTATTTAAATTAACCTTTTTATACAAAATCAAGAAAAATTGTCTATTGAAAACGCATAACCCATTTCATTTTGAATGAATATCATTCACGTTTCACGTAACAGGTAAAACAAACTTTTCACAAAATAATTTGAGAAAAGTGTTAGGTTAGTTTTTGTCATCGCGCTGACCAATCCACGGTCACTTCAAAATTGGGGATTTTTTGAAACCTAACCTTTCAATTGAATGAATATCATTCACATTTCACGTAACAGATAAAACGAACTTTTTGTAAGCCACAATAAAATAATTTGAGAAAACTTAGGTTAGTTTTCGTCATCGCACGGACCATTCCACGGTCACTTCAAAATCAAGGAAAATTGTCTATTGAAAACGCATAATCCATTTCATATTGAATAAAATCATTCATGTATCACGTAACAGGTTAAACAAACTTTTTGTAAGCCACAATAAAATAATCTGAGAAAACTTAGGTTAGCTTTTGCCATCACGCGGAATGGTGAATTTTGAAGGTTATTGTAATTTGCAGTACGTGGCAACCATCACCACATATCACAATCAAGTGCCTGCCACATTGAAGGTTTTAATGAAGTTACTAAAACGTCACCGAAACTATCTTACTCTCTTGAAACTGACTGTGACTTCGAAGTGATATTCAAGTGGTACAGAATGCTTACCGCAACGGTTATTTTCCACTTTTAAGTTTGAAAACCTTTAAAGTGATTTGCTCAGTGGCCATAATGTTCCAGACACCTCAAATGACACTAATAAGTTATAGAACTGTGGAGTGGCTACCATAGATGAGAATTACGTGACTACAACCATACACATATAAAATTATAGTTATTCTTACTGTATAGTGGTATATTTAGTGGTGATTACGTGATAACCACCGAAGTCGCAGTATCAGTTTCCCTCACTATAATGCTGCTTGGATACCACTGCATGCAACAGGAACCTATCTAAACATTTTGTAGTGGCACATGTAATACCAATTTGCAAAAGTGAAGACAAAACAAATGTGTCTAATTATAGAACGATATATTTAACTTCCGCTTTTTCGAATTTTTTTAAGAAAGTTATGAAAAGTCTCTTCGTGCTGTACCTACAAAAATACAATATAATTTCTGATAGACAATACGAGTTCAGAGAAAATGTTTGTGGATAGTAAACTATGTCTTACATATTTTTTCACATACATATTCTACATGTCACCCTCCTCCATATATTTCGACTAATAACATGTTATTAGGTACTAACATGTTATTAGGTACTAAGTAAAATATTGACAGCCTCTTCTATCTTCATCCTCAAATGTATCAGGTTTGTCAGGCAAAACCCCAAATTATATGAGAAGACTGCTACAGAACGCAGTCATAATACAAGAAATGGTGATCACATCAAATGTCAAATTATAAAAAATCCCCTCATTATAATGCATTCTTGCTTCAATAAGTTACCAAATGTAGTCACAAGAATAGAAAGTGATAAGATTCCATGAATGTATTAAAAAATGTCTTTTAGAGAAATGCTATTATAGTTATCAAGATTTCCTAACTGACAATCTCACAAATAATTTCAATCACTGTGTTCCCAATTTTAATTAGGATCAATTTTGTGAATGTTGTAAAATGCTCGCATACCTTTTATGTATATGTGTGTATATATATATATTTTATATATATATATATATATATATATATATATATATATATATATATATATATATATAAACCTGTGCTCGTTTTTATTTTTTAGTATTTTTACTTAATTTTCTTAAAACTGACTTACCATATATACCAAGTGTATCAAAAACGGTGAATAAAAATTATTATTATTCTTATCGCTCGAAGTTCTGGAAAATAATGACTCTGACCACATCCTTGAACAGCTGTGGGTGATGTTAAGAATACAAAACAATTGTATAGGTCTAGGAGGAGTGTACAGGCCGCCGCACACCAATGTATTAGACTCTATTGCTGCGCTTGAAAACACAATTTCTTTTCTTTACCCATCAGTTGATGAAATTATGCTTGCAGGTGACATAAACCTGAACATACTGAATACAAGTAATAATAATACAGCTCAGTTTTTATATTTCACTGAAGCATATGGCATGTCTATAATGAATAATGAACCCACCAGAGTAACAGAAATCAGTAGTACCTTAATTGATATAATCGCAGTCACCAATAAAAATATGGTTGTGAGTACACACACCCGGAACGCAGATGATATATCGGATCATTGTTTGGTATACTGTCTACTACAGTACAAAGTTAATAAACCCCAACCACTCTTTAAAACCCACAGAGACTATAAATATTTTGTTTATGACGACTTCTTAGATGATCTACGGTTAATGCCTTGGTATGACATTTATCAAACTGACGATATAAATCAAATAGTATCTTTATTCAACACATACTTACTAAGTGTCTTCAATGTGCATGCTCCTGTTAAAACCGTGAGAATAAGTAAGCCGAAAGCCCCCTGGCTAACGGATACGCTCAAAATAATGATAAAAAGCAAAAATCTAGCTATGTCCAAATACAAAAAATCTAAGAAACCTGAAGACTGGAACACCTACAAAAACCTCAGAAACATGGTGACCGCTGCTACTAGAACTAAAAAAAAATAATTTTATTTTCATTAAAAATCAGCAAAACAGCAAAAAACTATGGAACACGTTGAATTTATTAGAAATAGTCTCGAAAAAAAAATAATAAAAATGAAATCCCAGAAAACCTTAGTGACCCTAATATAATTAATAACCACTTTATTAAGTCAGTAAATGATTTGGCTTCTGCTCCATCTAACGAAATATTGAACCATTATAATTCTCAATGCCCTCCCGAACATAAACTGGAATTCTTCAATATATCATATAGGACCTGGAGAGAATTATTAATTCAATTAAAAGTAATGCCACTGGTACAGACCAAATTTCCATTAAAATGTTGAAAATATGTATACCTTTCCTAACTCCCATTCTAACTTATATTGTCAATACATGTTTCACGCATGGAGTGTTTCCTGAAATATGGAAAAAAGCCATGATTTTTCCGATAACTAAAATCTCTAACCCCTCAACACTAAACGATCTACGTCCAATTAATATTTTACCAGCATTATCAAAGGTAATTGAAAAAGCGGCTCATGAACAAATCTATAGATACGTAAAAGCACATGAAATACTACCAGCTCACCAATCAGGTTTCAGACAGGATCATAGTACCACTACTGCTCTTCTCAAGGTAACAGATGATGCGTATGATAAACAGAGGCTACTATTTTTCTCTCGCTGGACTATAGCAAAGCTTTCGATACTATGAATCACACCCTTTTAATATCTAAGTTGCACCACTACGGGTTTTCAGAAAATGCAAAAAATTTAATTACTTCTTTTTATCAAACAGAAGCCAGTGTGTGCAGGTTAAAAATATGAAATCAAGTTATTTGAACGTATCGCATGGCGCTCCGCAAGGTTCTGTACTATCCCCACTCCTTTTCATTTTATACACTGCTGATTTTCATCGAGTTCTAAACCATTTTCAAATACATACTTATGCCGACGACACAAATCTCTACTAGTCGGCCAGAACTGAACATCTTTTAGATCAGACATATTTGCATGATGAAGAGATAAAACAGCTGGTTTCAATGTCTAAAAAACACTGTCTCAATATAAACCCCACGAAATCTTCTCTGATTGTATTTGCTAGTGAAAAAGATAGGCAAAAGGTTATAGATAGCGTATCGATTGAGGTAGAAGGGCAAAGGATCGAGTTTTGCGAAAAAATTAAATGCCTTGGTTTAGTTATTGATAATAACCTGAAATTTCATAACCATGTAAGCAATCTCATCAAAAGAGCATATTGTATAATGAAAGGTCTCTATTCCAATAGACATTTTTTGGGAAGAAATTTGAGAATCACCCTGTGTGACACTTTAATTTGATCGATTTTCCACTACTGGGACATTCTATATGGTCCATGTCTTGATGGGATACAATCAGGAAGAATCCAAAAAGTTCAGAATGCATGCGTGAGGTTCATATTTGGCCTAGGTTTCAGGGTACACGTCACACCTTACATCAATAAACTTGACTGGTTAAAAATGCACAACAGAAGAAAACTTCATCATGCCACATTTTTACATAAAATTTTCAGGACAAAAACACCGTTCTACCTCCTTGACAAACTCCAATGCAGACAAGAAGTACACAGCAGAGGCCTTCGATATATCACTGATTTGTCAATTCCCCATCACAGAACTGTTTTCTTTGAACGATCTTTCTCTTACCACTCCGTTGTCCTGTATAACTCCATCAGTCAAAACATTAAAAGCTTATGCTTCACAAATTTCCGACGTAAACTTAAACAATATCTCCGGGATGAACAGCGATAGTCCCATTTTGGCAATTCATGTTACCAGATTATCTCCTCTTACTTTTTTTTTCTGTATTTTTCTCTACTTATTGTTTTTTATCCTATTTTTATTTTTTATCACAGATCATATATTATTATCATTCATATCATTACTATGATTATTATTTTTTATTATCATTGTTATTATAAATGTACATGACATTGTGATTTGAATCACACTTGGTTGAGTGGAAGAATATAGCTATGAGCTAAACTCCGCCAAGTAAAATAAAGTCCATTTATTATTATTATTATTATTATTAAGTCAGATCTACTCTTTGGAAGCTATTGCATTGAGATGTGGGATAGAAATTACAAACATTCTCAATGAAAACCGTTTTATGAACGATTATTCTCCGAAAATCCTTTGATTTTTTAATTTTTTAAGGCATGACATGTTTTTTGGTTTAACCAGCTCCTTTTCTCGAAACCGCATTTCAGGGGGAAGATATTGCGCAAAAACAAGCACTGGATATAACGTATGCGCGATCAGACAAAATATGGATATATAAACCGTTGAATCAAAACACATCTCAGAGTTCATAAGATATTTCATCGACACTACTTCTATCAAACTTCCACTCAAGTAAGTAAAATTTTCATATTATTATTATGAATTGATTATCTTGATCATGAATAACTTATACATTTCTTTTATTTTTTCAAAATTATGAAATATTATCAGTTGATGGATATTTTTGTTATTTGTTGGAATCACTTCTCATTCTCCGGAAACTTTGTATGTGTCCGTTTCTCTTTTTAGTTGAAATTTGTGAAATGTCGCTTCGATTTGGGAGGAACTTATTTCAGTGAATTATACGACGATAAAACGTATATGCAAATTATTAAAAAACATGGGAATATGTGTCAATTGAACATTGTGTTTTCGTTTTATATTCAATTGAAAACGAAATATCTCCAATCACTCATTTGGACCGGAAAATAATATTTTGGACAGTTTCAAATTGGATCTTTCTTATTAGTCTTCGTAAAAAGTAATCTCGAAATTTTCTCAATTCTAATATTTTCTTAAATTACCACAACCTATTGCGTACTTCTCATAAAAGGATACAATGATATATGTTGGCATATTTATAGCTTTAAATAAGTTTTGGAGAGTCTCAGAGTACAAGCATTTTGAACTGATTGTTTTGTTCAAATTCATTATTTTAATGTCCTATTTGTTTGGAACAAATAAAATCAATATAATCAAGGCAGAGTTTGTAAGGGCAGTAGAGTTACAACTAGGGGTAACTTCACATCACATCTTCCTTCACTTCACGTATAGATTGGCAGGTCTCCTGAATGAATAGGTTATAGATTCATATACACGGTAAACTGTTGTTTTCTTCTGTCATCTGTTTCATTCATAAAGTCAAAATAGCTACCATTTGACCACCACTCGACTACTATAAATTATTATATACTATAAAATAAAACATTCCACTATACAAAATATATAGATATCCCAATTTTCGACTTCCGAATTATTTCAATGTTTTTCATGTATAAGGTAAATTTCACTTAAAATGTTTGTTGGACCATATCTAGTAGTATCTTTGTAATTCCAAGTGAAGATATGAGAAAACTTCTTCCAGATTCCATCATGTGCACATCTACAATGGTATCTTGCATCGTAGCATCCCTCTTCGCAGTTGTTTTGTCTTCCACTTCAAATGCTTACGTAATCAGTTGTCCAGCAAACCCCATACAAGATCAAACGAATCCTGGTTTGAGACAACTCTGTGTAGTTCTGGGACAAGCCATCGATGATATTATGTCTCAGCAAACAGCTTGTGAGTATTCCATTTTTCCAATTTCGTTACATTCTTTTTCTCTTCCCCAGTTTTGTATTTCTGACAAATATATATATACAGTGTTCGTCATAAAGTTGGCTACATGTGGGAAAAAAAGTTGTTATTGAAATTTCTGGAAAACTCTAATGGATGTTCGTTTCAGCATGTCTGACAACTAAAAAATCCGTTGCGACTTATGTCACGTGACCTCAGATTTGGCGAGAATTAAAAAAAAAAGGTTGTCTGTGGTGCCGAAAAATGGGTCAAATTGAAAAGATATTGAAAATTTTTATTGAGAAAATGTGTTTGGAATCCAACGAGGAACCCATGTACCAATTTTGAACCAGATTGAAAAAAAGAACATTTTATTCCTCTACCCTTACTAAGAAACATTACACATTCTTGTTTTATCTGGAAACAGCTTCAATAATCTAAATCACATAAGTTTGGGTCAAAACTAATCAAATATGTGTGGAATAGACATTTTGCGGGAGATTAATTATGAAAACACGATTTAGTCACTAGGTGTAGTCATGCCCTGTATATTGATACACATGAGCTCATACAATATTCTTAACCCGTAAATTAAATCTAATCCAACTAATATTTGTAATTAAAACTTAATAATACATTATTTAACCTAACTGAATTCAGTATTGTTTAGGTGGATGTGGAAAAATAAAAAAAACTCAATAAATAAACAATGTACAAATTTTCAATATTCTACGTGACCACATTCGCCCTCCATACATAGAATTGTTCTGGAAAATATTTCGCGGCGAACAGTTTTCAACATAGTTCTGTTGATCAGTGCTGCACAATTCCTTATACAAATTTCTAAATGTTCTACAATTCAAATTGGGTGTTGTTTATAAACATTGCTTTTCAGCTAACCTCATAAATAGAAATCACACGCTGTTAGATCTGGAGACCTAGCAGGCCAAGGATTACCTAAATATCGACCTATCCACTGCTCACCAAACTCATTGTTCAACCACTCCCGCACTTCATTCGTAGAATGAATAGAAGCCCCATCTTGTTGAAAGAATGAACGAATTCGCTCTTGTAATGGTAGGTTGTCGATAAATGTAGATATATCGGTCCGTAAAAAGTTCAAATGCCGTTCGCCATTTAAATTTTGTCTAAAAAAGAAGGGACCTACAATTCGCTCATTTAAAATTCCACACCATACATTCACTTTGAAACTATATTGGTCCTTGGCTTCAATAATAAAATTAGGATTATGATCTACCCACCATCTACAATTTTGAGAACTGACGACACCATTTGAGGTAAAAGTTGCTTCTTCAGAAAATAACACATTTTTGAGAAATCACGATTGTCTTCTAACATTCCCTGGAACCATGCACAAAAATAAAATTGAGCGTCATAATCCCTATCTCGCAGTACTTGCACAAATTTTGGTTTGTATGGGTGAAAGTGATTTTGCTTTGAAACTCGTCTAACAGAGGTTTGATATATTTCTGCCTTTTCTGCCATAATTTTCGTCGAAACTCTTGGTGGCTTAACGTGAACACTTTTATATTTGTTGAAACTGAACCAGTTTGCAATATCTTTGCCACCGTAGTAAAATGCAAATTTTAGTCTGGATGCCTTCTATTGAAAATTTCTGCTACTCCTCTTGTGCTATGATAATTTTTGCCATATAGCGATACTATTTCTATTTTTTCTTGTATACTCAGTTTTGGATCCATTTCTATTGATAGATTGAAAAACACAAAAACTGATAAAGAACGACAACTCCAACAAAATTGTCAACAAGTTATTGTGACATTTGTTATTGTTACAACAAAAGTAGATCTTTTTTCAAAGCCGCCTTATAAAATTCAAAAATATAGCTCATTGAGGTCAAATTTACTAACCAGTAGGTATCAAGTTTAGCAATATTCAATTGAGAATGTTTCCCTTTTCAACATGAATAATGTATTATTTAGTTTTAATTACAAATATCAGTTGGTTTGAATTTTATTTACGGGTTGAGAATATTGAATAAGCTCATGTGCATCAATATACAGGCATGACTACACCTAGTGACAAGACTGAATTGTGTTTTCATAATTAATCTCTATTCCACAAATATTTGATTAGATTTGACCCAAACTTATGTGATTTAGGATATTAAAGCTGTTTCCAGATAAAACAAGAATGTATGTTTCTTAGTAAGGATAGATGTGGTTCAAGCTATCTGATACCAAACTGACTAAGTTCCTCTGCTGCCTTTACCTATCACCTAATTAACCTTCATATAACGACCTCTTTGAGTTTTTATCACTCAAACTGGACTACATTCAGGAGAACCATCCAACAGCTGAAACCATAATCATGGGAGACTTCAATGTACATAACGCTGCCTGGCTCAAATTCTCTAACAAAACAGATGATGCGGGTCGTCAAGCCAAGGCCTTCGCCATCACTCATGGTCTAGAACAACTGGTCGAGCTACCAACCCGCATCCCTGATGTCAACAACCAGTCTGCCAATACACTAGATCTTTTCCTCACCACCAATCCTGACCCGTATAGAATAGAAGTTTGTGCCCCACTTGGAAACTCTGATCACACCCTCATCTCCACAACATGCTCTTTCCATCTACCATCGAGCTGCACAATACCACCCCGTCTCATGTGGCATTACAATTCGGCCGACTGGGAAGGTCTTCGTATGTTTTTCTCAGCGTTTCCATGGAAGAGAGTTTGTTTCTCTTCAGTAGATCCAACACGATGTGCCGAGACAATTTCTGAAATCATCATGTTGGGGATGCAAACTTACATACCGAATACCGAAAGAAGAACATCATCCGATAAGACCTGGTTTAACAGAAACTGCTCTATAGCTGTGGCTTCCAAACAGGCAGCATACCATCGATGGCTAAAAAATCCGGGCCCTGAGACCAGAGCAGCATATGTCGAGGCTAGAGGCATATGCAAAGAGACAATAGAATGCTCAAAAGATGCCCACAATGCCAAAATAAGATCAAAACTTGTTGAATGTCCTAACGGATCCGTTCATTTTGGTCTTTCGCCAAAGCTGTGGGAAGAAACTTCACTTCCAGCTCATTTCCCCTCTAACCAAAGAAGATGGAACACTAGCAACGACTGCCCAGGAAAAAGCCAATATCTTTGCGCACCTATTTGCTGGAAATTCCACTCTGGATTCATCGGAAAACAACCCCGAACATTACACCTATTGACAGTCACATGCCCGAGATCACCTTTCGCCAACGAACTATCAGAAATATTTTGCTGGGTCTCAACACCAACAAAGCCTGTGGATCTGACGGAATCCCGCCGATTGTTCTCAAGAAATGTGCCCCCGAACTAACACCTGTTCTTTGCAAGTTGTTCAACCACTCTTACAATTTGGGGGTATTTCCGTCCAATTGGAAAATTGCAAGAGTACAGCCAGTCCCTAAAAAAGGCAAGAAGGCCCTACCTAGCAACTACAGACCTATCGCACTGCTATCTATTATTTCAAAGGTCATGGAAAAAGCCATCAACATCGAGCTCATGAAATATCTGGAAGACTCAGGAATTGTCAACGATAGGCAATATGGCTTCCGCCATCAGAGATCAACTGGTGACCTGCTCGCTTACGTCTCACATACATGGCAGCTATCTATTGAAAAGTATGGAGAAACTTTAGCTGTGGCATTAGATATCTCCAAGGCGCTCGATCGAGTTTAGCACCAGGGACTCCTCGCCAAGCTTCCGTCTTATGGCTTGCCCCCTCAGCTGTGTTCTCTGCTTGCTAGTTTTCTCTCGAACAGGTCTCTCCATGTAGTGGTCGATGGAGTTTCATCTGACACTCTACTCATAAATGCTGGTGTTCCGCAAGGATCTATTCTCGCACCAACACTATTTCTACTTCACATCAACGACCTGTTGAAAGCAACTTCATGTCCAGTACACGCTTTGCCGATGATAGTACCCTCCATACCGCTTTCTCTTCCAGGGCCCTATATCAGCCCGTGAAACCAGAAATGAACGAGGAAGAAATGTTAATAATATAAATATGGACTTAGCAACAATTCTCGAGTGGGGATCTAATAACTTGGTAGAATTCAATGCAAACAAAACACAAGCATGTCTTTTCTCCAGAAAAGCCGATCTCACTGTGCCTAACATAACTTTGTCAGGAGTAACCATACCACTGAAGTCATCCATATCGATGCTTGGTATTACTATCAGCAATAACCTTTCCTGGGAAAATCACGTGAGGTCCATTGCCAAAAGTGCATCCCAAAAACTTGGTTTTGTTCGTGCCAAGGCTTTCCCCCACTCAGCTGCTTATGATCTATAAGGCACAGATCCGCCGTCCTGGAATACTGTTCCCACATTTGGACGCGGCACCTAAACATATCCTGAGGCTATTGGATTCTGTCCAAAAAAGGGCAATTCGTCTCGTCGGTGATGCCTCGCTTACAAACTCGCTCACTTGTCTGGAACACCGTAGAAAAGTTGGCGATTTGTCTCTATTTTATAGATATTTTCATGGGCGATGCTCTTCTGAAATATCAACAATCGTTCCTGCTTTGGCAGTCTCTTCGAGACTAACCCGTCAAGTTCAGTCATCACACCCCTTCGTGGTCACTTTGGAGACCTGCAGAACATCACTTTCCAAAGACTCGTTCATCCAACGAACAGCGAGGCTTTGGAACTCATTGCCTAGGGAGGTGTTCCCCGAGGCATACAACCTCCAGAAATTTAAGAACACCAACTCCTACCTTCTTTCCTTTGGTTCCCACGATGTTCTCTGAACATTACAGGATATCCCTTTTCGTGGGAACCAGAACATAAAAAAAAAAAAAAAAGAATAGAGGAATAAAATGGTATTTTTTTTTTCAATCTGGTTCAAAATTGGTACATGGGTTTCCCGTCAATTCAACCCATTTTTTGGCACCACAGACATTTTTTTTCTAAATTCCCGTCAAATCTGAGGTCACGTGATATAAGTCGCAACGGATTTTTTAGTTGTCAGACATGCAGGAACGAACCGCCATTAGAGTTTTTCAGAAATTTCAATAACAATTTTTTTCCCATATGTAGCCAACTTTATGTATGTATATATATTATAAATATTGGCGAATGCACAATGTTTCCCCGACATAGTTTCATGGATTTTTTACCTTCAACAATCTGAAAATGAAAAAAATATATCCATATATAAGTGTAGAAGGGCAAATTAATTAGTTTATCCCGATAAGATACTGCCATTACCAAATACCCTTGTACATCGAATCTTTGATTGCCTATAAGAAAAATAAGCAATTCCCAAAATCTATCCAAACCAGATATGCATGTTCCTATTATTGGGTCATTGGTAATATCACACATACATATCGATGGATGATTTCAAAACGGCTACAATTCACCTGGAAATAAATTGTGGATCTAATATAGAGACAAGCAATTCCTCAATCAAGCATAAACTCTAATTCACAACTTTTGGAAGATTCCAATCCAAGAATTATAAACAGTTTTTAAATTAAGAATAATTTGATTGATTGAAAATAATCTTTTTCAGATTCTGGAGAATTGGGAGATTCTAATACACTCTCAAGCGGCAAAAGAGTTGACCACAGCTTCTTGAGAATTGGAAAGAGGTTCAATTTATAAAATAGATTAAACATAATAGCTTCATGTTAGTATTGTTTGAAGCTTATATTTTTCCAATATTTATAAGTATGTGAAAACGTTTGAAGAAATAAATATATTTAGTCTTCAGAAAATAAATATCTTCTCATTTATCTCATCACTAAAAATGAATCGAAATGATAGAGGCCTGAAAGCACAGAACGATCATAACAACTCCGATAGTAATAATCTAGATCCCACACTAAAATGGAGCTATCGCCCTGAAAAACATATAGACTTTCTAATCAGCACTATTCCTTGAGACAACTGAAAATAGTAATCAATATTGATGTATTGAAAACATCATTCTTCTCATTATTCCACTCGCATATATTGGTAATGGTCTACTGACAATTGTTGGTGACCTATCGATGTTGCACAAAATTTCCTGCCTTCGAATTCTATAGCACTATGTTGAGTTTCACTTCACAAATTATAGATGTCGCATCTATAATTTTGTGCATTCCACACACACACACACACACATATATATATATATATATTAAACCTTCCCGGTTTTTTTTTTTTTTTTTTTTTTTTAAAGGGATATATATATATATATATATACAGGGTGCATCATTATGGTGGCTAACCAAAGTTGTTCTTTTTCAAATGAAACACCCGGTATATTTTCATATATTCCGATCGGCTGTTCCATTGGCTGCTCAATGATTTTCAATTTTGAATTCCGTTGCGGCGTTGCCGAGTTAATCAAAAGAAATCTATTTTGTACACTTCTTTTCGAAAAATTACCTATTTCACATTTTGAAATATTTAGTAAAGATAATTGGGGAATCGTTGGTCGATATGATGATGTTCATTGAGAATACCAAGAATTTGGAATAAATTGTACAGGATGTTCGACACAACACAAACTTAGCCATTTTCAAACATCGGTATTTTGATTTTTTCAAATGGAAAACCCTATATATTTTCATTTAAATCAAGTCCTTTTCAATAACTCTACACTTTTCATTTTCCATGTAATGTACCTAAAACAAATCGTTTCCGAGATATTCTACATCCAAAAGATGGATATTTTTCCACAGAAAATATTGACAATGTTCGCCTTTGGTATCATATTTGAAATTACACTTTGCATAAAAATCATATTTATTCGAATCTAACAGAAAATAATAATTAATGCAGCAAATGTTCAATGTGCCTGCCATTTTCACCAATACACACTCTAAATCTTTTTCGAAAATTAGTATCCTCTGAAATTTCCCTGAAAGCAGTACGAATTCTTGCTTTCATATTTTCAGGAGTTGTAGGCGGAGTTTGATAGACAACCCATTTAATGTATCCCCATAGAAAAAATCCATTTTTGTAAGGTCCGGTGACCTTGGAGGCCACTGAACTGGCCCTCCTCTACCTATCCATTTTTCACGGAATTCATTATCAATGTATTCCCGCACATCAGTGTGGTAATGTGCAGGCGCGCCATCTTGTTGTAGCCACATTCTCTGCCTCATTGCCAATGGAATATAATCTAATAAATTTGATAACTGACTTCGCAGAAATCTTAGATATTTTCTTCCATTGAGATGTCCGTTGAAAAAAAAGGGCCCAATTACACGTCGTCCAATGATACCTCCCCAAACATTCAGTGACCAACGTTGTTGGTGATTGATATATCTAACAAAATGAGGATTTTCAGTTGCATAATAGTGCATATTATGCCGATTCACGGCCCTTGTTGTGAAACGTGGCTTCGTCCGAGAATAGAACATACTCAAAAAAATCAGGTTCTTGGTTGATTTTATCTACACCCCATTGGCAAAACCGCATTCGCTTTGGAAAATATCTTTCAGTTATCTCTTGCATTAACTGCATATGATATGGATGGTAATTGCATTTTCTCACCATCCGAGAAACACTACTTTGAGATATTCCCAACTCCCTATTCAAAATACGTGTACTCACATGGGGATTCTCGGTAATATGCAATGCAATATCAAGAGCATTTTCATCATTCGTTACAGGACAAGCACGTTCAAACTTTTTGTAAAATATTTTTCCGGTTTCCTCAAATCTTGTTTTGAGGTCTCGAAAAGCTCGCTGGTCTGGATGTCTTCTGTCAGGAAACTTTTGTTCGTATAATCTAGATGCCAGTAAGCAATTGCCATCACTTTCCCCCAAAGCATACACCATTTTAACCATGTCCTCTAAACGATAATTCATAATGCCACAATAATTTTCAACACAACTGGATTGTAGTTTGATAGTTACCTCTATTTACAAATTCCGATAGTCATTTTTTCAGCGGTAGTCATGGATAACTAAACTAGAAAAAATAGTTACATTTAAAAATTTCTTTTGCTATGATAGTTATTCATAATTTGCCAAGAATGCTTTTGAAGATGGAAAAAAATAATTGAAACATTCAGTAACAGTATTTTCTAAGAACAAACATGTAGATAAAAAAATCTATAGAATTGTTGATTTGATATTGAACAATTCCTTTAAACCAGAATATCTCGGAAACAGGTTGTTTAAGGACATGACGCGAAGATGAAAGTGTTTTTAAAAAATATCAGGGTGTTCCATTTGAAAAAATCAAAATACCAATGTTTGAAAATGGCTAAGTTTGTGTTGTGTCGAACATCCTGTACAATGTATTCCAAATTCTTGGTATTCTCAATGAACATCATCATATCGACCAACGATTCCCCAATTATCTTTACTAAATATTTCAAAATGTGAAATAGGTAATTTTTCGAAAAGAAGTCTACAAAATAATTTCTTTTGAATAACTCGGCAACCTGCAACGGAATTCAAAATTGAAAAAATCGTTGAGCAGCCAATGGAACAGCCGATCGGAATATATGAAAATATACCGGGTGTTCCATTTGGAAAAATACAACTTTGGTTAGCCACGCATCAATGATGCACCCTGTATGAATGAAAATAATTTTAGAAGGTGGTCTTAGATGGTCCCTTTGACAAAAAAAATAAGAAATCGAAATAGTGATACATTAAGGAGCAATGAACCAGGGAATCCTGTTGACTCACCCTGTATATATATATTATATATATTATTATAATTAATATAATATTATACTGCACTCGGATTATCTTCGGATACAATGTTCAAATATAAATAGGTTGAACTTGAATTTCTAACCGACATTGATATTATTCAAAAAGGGAGCGAGAGGAAATATATAGCGAATAATCAGTTTTTTCATATTTGGAAGAAACAAATCTTATGGTCACAGTATGTCACAACCTTTACCCACCGGTGAATTCAGGTTAACTGGCAAAGAAACCACCAACTTGGACATAGTAGATGTGGCAGACAATAATTCATATGTGTATGTCAATCAATCAATCAATCAATCAAAAATATACTTTATTGTCGAAGACATAAATCTTATTGACAAAGCTTATACTACAAATACTAAAAATATAGATATTTTACAATTGTTTGTTTTCTCATAAGAGAAAATAACATACATTTAAATAATCAACATAGGACATAAATTAACAATATAGTTACAAAGAATTAATAAATATTTATAGAAACACACAAACAATAAAAATACTATCTGTGTTACCACAAAGAAACACAAGGTAATTATAAAGTAAAAAATAAATATAATTGAATATCACATTGTCAAGATTAAAAATAACTAAGCACATTATTTATTTTAAAATAATTACATTATTTGGTTAAAAATAACTAGTCAATTAATCAAAATATCCATAAAAATGTATGTATGGTTGAATAATATATATTAAAAAATATTAAAATGTTAACTAATAGGACCACTTATGTTTTTATTGAGGAAATCTTGAACTTCGTAAAATACTTCATCCATAAGAATGAGTTTCACCGATTTCCTGAATAAATGGAGGGATTCAATGGTTTTGATGCTGGCTGGAAGATGGTTATATAGTTTTGCAGCATTATAAATAATGGAGTTTTTAATCAAATTGGAAGCTGGAATGGGTAGCCTTAGGTTGTTATTTTGGCGGGTGGAACCAGAAATGGTATCATATGTTGATTTATTTTTATGTACTAAACATACCGATTCGAGAATAAAAAGAGATGGAATGGTGAGGAGTTTTTGCTTTCTGAAAAGTTCTTTACACGATACTCGAGGTCCAACCCCGCAGATATAGCGTACTGCATATTTCTGGAGAGTGAATATTATGTTGAAGCACTGTTTGTTACAGGTACCCCAAAAAGGGATACCATACCTGACATGCGACTCAAATAAGGCATGGTAAACTACTTCTGCAGTTGTCTCACCCAATTCTCTTGAGATAACACGTAGAGCATAGCACCCTTTGGACAGCTTTTTACTAAGATGACGAACACGATCTTCAAATTTGAGTTTACAGTCTAAGTGAATCCCTAGAAAGGTATTGAAATTATTAGATGAAATAATATCATTCCCCAGGGAAATATTCGGTATATCGCATTGAAATGATAAGAGATTCGTTTTGTTAGTGTTGAATGAAAGCTGATTCGAGTTACACCACACTCTCACAGTGTTAATATCCCTAGACATTTTACTAAAAAGTTTGTTAGTGTTTTGATCATGCCACAGGACCGTTGTGTCGTCTGCGAAAATAGTGAATACACCTTCAGTCTTAATATTCGCAAGGTCATTAAAATATAACAAGAACAGGATAGGTCCAAGCACAGAGCCCTGAGGTACACCATGTTTAATAAAACCTATATTGGAAAAGCTGTTGGTCTTTACAATTTGCGTTCTTTGGCTTAAGTAAGACTCGAACCAGTAATGGCTTTGGCCTCTGATCCCGTAATGGTGGAGCTTACGAAGCAATATTTGATGATTCACACAGTCAAATGCTTTTGACAAATCACAAAATATTGCGGCGCTTGCTTCTTTCGAATTTAGATTTGAGTATACATTTTTTAGAAAATGAAAAATTGCATCTTCAGTACTTTTGTTAGGTTGGAAACCGAATTGTTGAGGATGTAGAATTTTTTGGTGAGCCAAGAAGTCCATCAATCTAGTTTTTACCAATTTTTCGATAATTTTTCCCAGGGTTGGAATTAAAGAGATAGGTCGAAAATTTGATGACTCGGAGGGGTCACCATCCTTATACAGGGGGATCACTATACTGGTTTTTAGGAAGTCGGGGAAAATTCCTCTGGTAATAGAATCATTAATAAGGTGGACCAGCAGTTCGAGAACGAAGATTGGCAAATTTTGGAAGATTTTTATTGAAATATTGTCAATTCCACTGGAAGTTTTGTTTTTTATATGATTTATTGTATCCATCACTTCCTCGAGATTTGTCTCGTGTAATACAAATGTTTCGGGAGTGTAAAATTTATTAAGATAAATCAGTGGATCTGTAGCAGCCTTAATATTTTCAGAGAGTCTCTCGGATATAGAGCAATATTATTCATTGAGTGTATTGGAATCCGGTGTTGTATTTGATTTCATGTTATTTTTTCCTCTAAACTCATTCACAACCCGCCAGGTTTCTTTAATGTATTATTACTGTTTGATATTCTTTGTGGAAGTAATTCTTTTTGGCGGTTCTAATAACACCTCTGTAAATTTGTTTATATTTTATGTAATAGTTATCATTCATTAGTGAATTTTCTGATATAATGAAGTTAACATACATTATCCTCAAGAATTCAGATCTTCCTTTTTTGGTATGAAGCATCGTTCCTCCCAATTCCATGAGCAAAATCAAAGAATTTATTCCAAATTCGAATTACAAACAAAAGAACATAGTTCTCTATAAGCACTTGAAAGAGACCATCAATATGGTTTTAATTGTAATGCGCACTCGAATAGTATTGAGATTTGAGCAGTCATGCTGGTAAAACAAGGGAGAACGTGGAAAACAGGACCAAACTTCAAACTGCTTGAGGGCAGAAAAGAAAAGGCGATAGTTCTTGAGAAGAAAATTATCAGAGATATATCAGCGTCAGACGCAGTAGAAAGAATTGTGGGACCTGAACAGAGATCATGTTTAATTGTGAAGTCACTCGAGCCAAATCGAAATGGGGGATAGGTGGCTACGGAGCAATACAAGTTGAGGAAATTGCCAACAGACTCCTAAAACATGGCAGAATCAAAAGAGAATGTATAAACTGCCGACTAAGGGAACGGGTAGCTCTTCAGAGATGTTGTAGGTGCACGGGTAAGGACAAGGCTGATGCATGTTGAAACTGTAGCGAACAATCACCCTAGGTCGAAGGCCACAGGAACGATAATCAAAGTGTTTTGTATTTAGGGTCCTGATACAGGAAAAAACTGAGAGGCCAACCAAGAAAAAACAGGCTTTGAACTGAATCTAAGCAGAAAATGGGTGATGTTGGGAGAGCTCGGGTTGCAAACGACTTAGTGCCATAGCATCATATTCGCGTCCCAAGGTCTTGAGTAGCTCTAGGATAGCAATTGTGCTTGCACTCACTTCCGTAAGTAGTTCAGAATGATACTGCTGAGAAATCTGTGAGAAATTTATATATTGAAACTGCCAACGGTTGTGAGTTCCCACCTAGAACTTCAGCATTGGCTGAGGCGCATGTTGAGAATTTCTGTAGAATCCCTCCCATTGCTAACCCTCACTTCTCTGGATACTTTCTCTACTTCTGATGTAGCATTCAATAAGTCAACTCAGTAAGAAATTTATGGTGATGACTCCAACAGAGTGCACATCTACAGATGGACCTCTCCAAGAGGATGCTGTGTCATCAACGTGGCATGCTGTGGATTATGACCCATATGATCCATCAAATGCAGATTCAGAAGCAACGATTGAGTTTAGCGAGCAAGAGCCCATTGAGATGGATCCCGATGAGAGAACTCTATGAGCTCAACTGATTTTCTGGCTCTTTTGAGCAAAAACAAACCTTTCCAGGGCTACAATTCACAATATTCTTACATAAATTGTCATACTTTTCAATAAGTATAGCCCTGACTGACTGAATTTTTGCAATACCTCACCACATCCTGAATTATATCACTGACCAATGATCGTACGGTAGCATCTGTCGCTTAAAGACCGTGTTGCTTTGCTTCATTGACTTCATCTTCGAGAAGTGTACGATTTACACAGTCATGATCACAGTCATCAATTGGTTCACCAGTATTCTTGAGCGTTTTCCTTGCATATCATACTTTCCATCTAGTGAGGCCTTGAAGTTAATACCTATAGGTCTATGAGACACTGATGTATTATTGCATTTTTTCTCACGACCAAATTTGTCTACGAAATTGATCATCCTTCCACATAGAATGACAAATATATACGGATCCTTCGAATAATGATTTGATATATATGACTTCCGATTCGAACAAATATGAATTTTCCAGTTTGCTTGCGAAATATAGAGCGTTTGAGTATTGTGAAGGATTATGGGGAATTCAAAATTAGATGCCAGCGCCAGAGTGGCAAAAATTCAAACCAGACATACTTACATTGTTTGTCTGTTTTCTCAGAGGTTATACACTTGTGTTCAGAGTTCTTCTGAAAATATTTCCATTTGGTATAATTTGGTTTTTTTGTGTAGTGTTATTCATTTCAAGACTCTAGTGAAGTGGTGTATTTAAATCTTAAGACAATATTATTTGCGAAAACTCTCTTTGAAAGAGACAAAGTATGCTCTTAATTGCTTGCAAAAAAAATATTTTTTGAAGTTTCTGGACAGCTTAGTGAAGTCATCGGGAATTATTTTGAAGAAATGTTACACATTATTATTTGTGAATGTTCGAATTGCAAATAAAACTAACAAAAACAGTTTTTTAATTTCATTTAAAACAAACAAGATGGTGTGAACATGTATCCTTATCACTTAGATACACATATATAGTCACTCTTTTTCCATACTTCATGAATAATCTTCGGTATGTCGAATAATATCTCTTTCTTCTCTTCTTAAGTCTCTTTTTTTTTCTTCTCAACTCTCTTCAAAGATTTTCTTTTTCACTTTTTTACTTGGCCACACACGATACAGGAACATTTTGGGCAGGAACTGTATTCTTCTTCAAGATCCCAAGAGCCCGTCGTGTGTCTATAGACTAGATTAGTCTGCACCAGTAGGTTACATTCATTTTCTCACGGAAAATGATAAAAGCTCATTCCAGTACAACGGGATCGTTTTGTCCAAGATTCACATTGAGGTACACAACAATAATGATTTGAACTAGAATCACTCATTTTTTCGCTCGAGGACATATTCACCAGGTAAACCAGAATTTCATTGAATGTCAACAATCACAAGAGATTTGACAAGTTTTAAGTGTACAATGGCTAAAATCATATAAACATTAATGTTTCGAAAATTAAGCAATGTGTCCTTATCACCTAGATATACATATATAGTCACTCTTTTTCCATACTATAATTTTCGGTATGTTGAATAATATCTCATTTTTCTCTTCTTAACTCTCTTTTCTTTCCTCACAACTCTCTTAAAAGGTTCTCTTTTTCACTTTTATCTTGGCCACAGACGATACAGGAGGATTTTGGGAAGGGACTTCTTCAAGAGCCCATCGACTGTCTATAAACTCGCTCAATCCTAGATTAGTCTGCATCAGAACATTACGTTCATTTTCTCATGGAAAATGATGAAAACTAATTCCAGTATTATATTTTCAACAAATCAGGCTAACTCATATTATAAATATTAATGTTTGGAAAAGTAGACAATGTATAAGTATGTATAGTTTCCAAAATCGACACAGAGGGAGTATCCCTTATTTTGAATTCCCAATACCCCAATTTCAGCATCCAATAATGTGATTAGATAGTCCAATTTACTCCGATGGATGTCCAAAGCGGAACAACCTGTATATCCATAGAATATCCTTCAAGGATATCCATAAGATATCCTCCAGAGATGTCCATAAGATATCTTTCAAAGATATCCATAAGATATACTTCAAAGATATCTTTCAGGAATATCCATGAGATATTCAAAAGCTATCTGAAAGATTCCTTGGGAGATATTCTAAAGATATCCTTCGGGGATATCCATCGAAGATAAAATATAGTAATAGCGATGTGGAAATGTAATAATGGTATTGAACAAAAAAAAAATGTATTAAACTCTGGTATAAAAAAAAACTCTCATTAACTTCGGGGTTATCAACAAATAAAATGTATATGTAAACTCTAAAATGAAAACAGAATATTAAATGCAGAATAATCATAAAAATAAAGTTAAAGAAAAAATAGAATGCTATTTTCTTCGTCCATCAGGTGTTTCCTTTATTCTAGAAGATGACAGATGCCTTTCTTTGGCCCTTCTCAGCCAAGCTCAGATGGATTCTTCAGTAGCTTTTTTATTTTCCGTCGAATCACTGAGGTCAGCCGCTTCTGAAATGATATGTATATATTCACGGGTATAATTGATGCTGAAATCTACAAAAAAATACTTATACCACTGCCATAGTTTTTCTCTCTCTTTATTGGTATACTATGATATATATAATGATTGATAAACACCTCAAATGGAACTCGCATATAGATTATCTAGTAAAAAAACTACGATGTATTCTATATAGATTCAGGAGAATAGCAGACATATTTGGAACCAGACAGCTCAACATTCTTTACCAAAGTTTGATAGAATCACACCTAAAATATGGAATAGTTGGATGGGGAGGGGTTTCTAAAACATATTTAAAGCCACTTGAAGTAACGCAAAAACGATTCCTAAGAATGATACTTTTCAAAAACAACAGATACGCGAGTGATGCTCTCTATGAAGAGTCTGAGATGTTTGATATCAGACAAATATTCTTTAACCACATCGCTACAACTCAGTTCTCCAATAAGACCGAACTTATTAAACCTTCTCATACCTATACTACGAGACAAAAAATGAATATTTAGTACCTTTCGCTTCGAAATCAATAGGCCAAAAATGCTATCAATTTTTAGCACCAAAAGTATTTAATCTCCTTCCCGAAACACTGCAAAACGAAACGTCAGCATTCAGATTCAAAAAAGATTTAAAACTATTTATAAAACATTCGCCTCGTCATTATATACGGTCAATAATTGAAAATTGAAAGTAATTTTAGATATTCATAATGTTATCCCAAATGCACTTAGTACTTGTACATTAGTATATTTTAGTATTCTAAAATTTTAAACTACTTAATATTTATATTTTATATTTCGATATTTATTATTTTCCGTTTTACATGTTTACACTTTTGAATTTAAAAAAAAAAGAAAAAAAAATATATTTATAAAAAATACATTTGAAAGTCTCTTACATTATTAACACTTAGAAAGTTCAGAACTATATATATGCAGTATCTATAATTCGTAATTATATTACCTACGATTATTTAATGTGTACAAGCGTACATGTGATATGAACGTGTGTGTATTTGTGTAAATATTGTATGGTAGTCTGTATTAATAATTATATTTTACAATAATTGTATATTACTTGTTTTTATTTTTAGAAAATTTAGTATAGTATTTTCGAATAATTTGTTTGTATATACTCATGGTATATACGCCCACACACAAGCAGTACCTACTGCTTCCATGGTATATTTTTGTTTATTCACAATAATGCTGCATTTGTCAAATTATACTCTGTAATAATTTTTTCTTGTGTGAATAAAATTATATATATATATATAATATATATAATTTGACCGGCAGAAAGTACGCATCAAATGTCGATACATGCAATCGCTTCTGCATCAAAAGAAACCCCAAAAGATGTTGTACAGTGCCGTTCGTCTTTTCTTGTTTGGCGGGAAATTTAAAAAATTTAAAAATTATGTCTCAAAACACACTTATTTGGGAAAATATTGAAAAATGTTATTTGGAAAAGTTGTTTAGAACGACATTTTATAGCTATGTAGAAGTTTTGAGAAAAATCTGAGATGAAAAAATAAAAATCAATTTTTGCCATAAAAATTTTTTCAATTTGGAAAAATACATTTCTGACAAAGAAACTCATTAGTAAAGCCCAAGAGTAATATCTTGAATAATATTTTGTAAAGATTCACCAGCTACTTCTATTTTATTCGAAGAAAATGTGTTCAGCTGCTTCATAAGAGGTCACAGAAATATCTTCAGGACATTATAATCCCGATACTGTTTATTATTGAGAAAGAACCATGTATCTACAGAATTTTAATATGAATTTTTTATTAGAACAAAAAATTGATTCAATTTTTTACATAATTACATTTTATAATAAAATTAGAAGCTGAAATAATTATAAACCAAACAATTTAATGCATACTCGAAAGTTTGTAAATGTCCATTACTCGACGTGTCTACCCTGACGTTCAATACATGTAGTTGTTCGGGATTTCATTTCTCTGGACACATTTCGCAGCATTTGTGGTGTAATGTTATTGATACATTGTCGTATTACTTCTTCTAAATGGTCGATATTACGAAATGGCCGATGTTTATAAACCCTATTTTTAAGGTACCCCCATGAAAAGAAATCCAAGGGCGTCAAATCTGGGGATCTTGCAGGCCACGGGTTTTCTGAATATCGTCCTATCCATTTATGAGGAAAGTGTTCGTTAAGCCACGCTCTGACTTCAAGGGTACTATGTCACTGACGCTCCGTCTTGTTGGAAAAAAATATAATTCCTTCTTTGCAGCGGTAATCCATGTAAGAAATCAAAAAACACATTATTTAAAAACACTAAATAATTTCGTGAATTAAGGTTGCCCCTAAAAAGTAAGGCCCAACGATCTGTGTATCTAATATGCCGCACCAAACATTAGTTTTGAAAGAAAATTGACTTTTGCCTCTATCTTCCAATTTGGGTTCTCATCAGCCCACCATCTACAATTCTGGGAACTGACAGTACCGTTTGATGTAAAAGTCGCCTCATCAGTAAATAAAATGTTTGTAGGAAAATGTTGGCATTCTTCAATCATGCCTTGGAACCAAAATGAAAAATCTAAGCGTGCATCAAAATCTCTATCGAGTAAGGTGTGGATGAATTTTGGTTTGTATGCACGAAATTTATTATTCTTCAAAATTCTTCTTATGGATTTTTCAGATATACCGGTTTGTTCCTGCCTCTCCGATAGTGCCATCCGTGGATTTTCTGTGACCGATAACAAAACATTAAAGGTACCTTCCTCATTAGTGACGGGCTTACTATGTGGAATTTTGTAACGATTTTCTACACTGCCTGTAGCTTTAAATTTGTTTAAAATACGCAACACAGTAGATCCATGGATATTCTTATTTGGATATCTAGCATTGAATATATCTGCTGCTTCTCTGGAACTATGAAAACGCTCACCACATATTAAGACGAGCTCAATTTTTTCTTGCAAACTCAGCTTTTCTTGGGGCATCTCTAATTATTGTTAACACACAACAAAATGTAACTTTTACAATGAAAAAAACTATAGAATAAAGACGATAAAAACACCTGGATAAATAATAACACTACTAAATCGTTTGACAACTCTTAATAACACATTGTCATTATTAGTCAATTGTTTCATGGCCTCTTTGATCATGAGGAAATCTGTCGATGCATTCATCAACAATGATAATATTGTATGATTCCAACAATTTGCCAAAAATCAATTTATTTTTTGTTTGAATAAAAAATTCAATTTGAAATTATGTAGATACAAGGACCTTTATTAATAATGAACAGTATCGGGATTATAATGTCCTGGAGATATTTCAGTGACCTCTTATGAAGCAGCTGAATACATGGCAAATCCATAGATTTCAATTTTTTTCCGAATAAAATAGAAGTAGCTTGCGAATATTTACAAAATATCATTTAAAATATTACTGTTGGCCTTACTAATGAGTTTCTTTGTCTAAAATGTATTTTTCCAAATTAAAATTTTATTATGGCAAAAAATTGATTTTTATTTTTTTATCTCAGATTTTTTTCAAAACTTGTACATAGCTATAAAATGTCGTTCTAAACAACTTTTCCAAATAACATTTTTCAATATTTTCCCAAATAAGTGTGTTTTGAGACATAATTTTTAAATTTTTAAATTTCCCGCCAAACAAGAAAAGACGAACGGCACTGTACAACGTCTTTTGGGGTTGCTTTTGATGCAGAAGCGATTGCACATATCGATATTCGTCAAAATTTATTAATAAAAGAATTTCCCATATGATGCGTACTTTCTGCCGGTCACTGTATATATATAAAATTTTCTTGGAAATTTTGCATTTCACTGAACTAGCAGCTGTTATGAGGAATACAAATTATTATCAAATAAATTAACAACGAATGGGCTTTTCACCTAGTGATAATTCAGCCAGTTTTAGTTGTCCAGTTTATTTTTTTTGCTCCATACCAGCTATATTTGGAGGCAAACATATTAGTGAGCATGGAAAAAAGGCATCGTTCCACAAAGTCATATTTTTGAGATTTCATTTAGGTGCACAAAAAAGAGTTCTAGAAAAAGGAATAGAAAAACATACAACTTACCCACAGCAGCTTTGAATTTCCCAAATATTCTTCCGAAAGATTCATTTTTTCAGTGCGATCAATAGGAAAATATTCGAATCTACTGATGAATCATCTTCATCACATGTCCACTGTTGTAGGCATTCACACCATTTTGAATCTGGGCACTGTGACATTTGAAAAACATCGTGTATTGTGGCAAATGTAACGACGTGCTTTTCAGCATTTCTGAAAATATCGAAACTCAAACTGCAAACACATAAATGCATTGGAAATAATGGATGTTTATAGGTTATGTCCTTTTCAATTGATATTTACCTGTATTCGGCCAATATATAATTCCCTTTAGAAACAATCAATTGCTACAGATGAAAACCATTATTTCCAGACCAACAGGGTATCAAAAACGAAGGAAAATATAAAAAAACACGACTTTTGTTTGGAATTAGTGCTATGACTATGATCTTCCTCAACAAAATGAAATGACAGACGTCGCCAGTAATTATGCGTATAGTAGCCTGTCGCAGACATATGTATATCTGTTCTGTGGTCGCAGAGGGTCCCCGCGACAACGTATTTTTGAAGGGATACAATTTTAAATTCATTTGTGATTGCTTTGGATATCTCATGGCCATCCCTAGGATATCTTCTGAAGGATATCTATTTCAAATCCGTCGATGGATATCCATTTCAAATCAAGTAGAAAAACGAAACATGAGATTGTTCCAAAAAAATTAATCCATATGTACGAGCATGAAAGAAACTCAGAAATTGACACAATAGAAATCAATTATGCAATTTAAACTTATCCATATTTGCTCCGGATATCTTATGGCCATCCATATGATATCTTCTGAAGGATATCCATTTCAAATCCGTCGACGGATATCTTATGGATGTCCATTTCAAATCCAGGGATATCCCGACCAGAATTGGACATGAAATGGATATCCATAGGATATCCTGTGTTATCTGGGAAGCTGTTGTTTCTGTCCGAATACTGAAAAAAATTCTATTTTGGAATTATTATGGGATGTAGGCTAATCAGTAAATTTATATTATATATATTAAGTCATATGCCTAGATCCTTGCCTACCAAATTTCAACCCTGAAGCCTCCAGAGTAACCAAGCCTAATCGGACGACATCTTCCCCTGAGGCTGGGGGAGCAGGACGTTAGGAGTACGCCATTACACGTGCTGACGTGCAGGGATGAATCGTCGTCATCGTAGGAGATCGGTCTGCGAAAACACAATGTTAGAGCTATCTAGATCGTGAAATTATTGTAAATAATTGTGTCTGTCATAGCACAGGGCTCGTAGGGAACCTCGGAGAGACCTAGCCTGGCGCTAAACGTGGTGTCCCTCGTTGTACCAGCCGCGGCGTCCCCAATAGATAATTCTCTTTCAGAAAAAAATCATTATAATCATTCTTCTATGCAATTTTTCAATGAAAAATTGAGAGGTTGAAACTCTTTCAATGAAGTATTTTCAGAGAATAAATAAAGTTCATGCCTGAAATTGATAGAATTCAACACGAGACATTTCAGATGAAATATTATCAAAGAGAAAAACAAGAATAAGTAGTCATTTATGGTAGAATTTGAAAACGCTTTCTTTTCCAGTCTCACCGTCTCCACTATTTCCTGTAAAATATGTTTCGCTCTTTTGTGGCCTCCAGTCACGAACTCACGTTGCGTAGCTAGCCGGTAAAACATTTTTTCTACAAAAGAATAACTATGAAAAAAATCAGAATATGGAGCCCCCCAATTTAAGATAATGCGGCGAAGTGGCTTCAATGCGATACCACTTATTCAGTAGCTGTAATGTGGTGCCGTCTGCTGGAAAAAAAACATGGAGATTCTGGCGCTCAGGAGGCCATAGTACTCTGCCGTGGCACCTATGTCAGTAATTGCAAGATTTAATCGTCTTCGGAATTTTATTTTGGAAAACATGAGATATAAGTATGGTTGGTTAGTACATATTGGAATATATTAATTACATTATTTATTATTCGCGTTCTCTTCAGTTCGTACGAGAAATATATTAGACAACTCTAGTGGTTTCAAACGACACCACTAAGCACCAACCACCGGATTATTCCGAAAATTTGGAAAACGAATATTATGTCGTTTTAGGGAGAAAGATGAGTTCACAAATTTTAATTTCGAAGAAATTCCTTCTGGGATCAAGTCGAAAAAAAACATGGAAGATGACGACGAATGTGACGAGGCTCAAAATTTCATCGTTGAAACTTACGGCGATGCTGAGGCTGCCGCTGTGGTCAGGAACATCGATGATAATCCAGTTCAGTATTAGGATAGTAGTGATGATTGTTTCATTCACGAAGACCGTATCCCTCTTCCGAAAGTACAAGCTGAGCTAAATAAGAACAAATTTGTTTGGAGGAACCAGGCACTAAGTTATACAGCACCAGTAGACTTCAACCAAGAGTGTAGACCTCGGAACGTCCCTCAAAATTTTGAACTACCGATAGACGTTTTCTTGTATTCATTTCCTGAAACCGTACTGCAAGACATCGCCTAATCTGTCTACTGAAATTTAAAAATTGCAAAGCCCCCGGCAAGGACGGGGTTACATATGATTTCATTGAAAATCTCCCACAAAACTGGAAACTATACCTGTGCATGGTATTTAATAATATTCTGAACTGTGGAAACAGTAGCGGCGTTAGGGTAGGGCGCGGGTATGAAGGGGCGCCGCAGGCGCATCTTTATACAGGGTGTTATGTAAGTACGTGGCCAAACTTGAAGGGGTGATTCTTCGAGTAATTCCAAGACGATAAGTTCATATAAACATAGGTCCGGTAATGCTTCGTTTTCAAGATACAGGGTGTCAACATTCTCTAAACTCTAAATCAGATATAGATGGTTGTATGCTGAGTGATGAACGCGTAAGTCTGAAATCTTTTCTGCCTGATCAAAATGTGGTTACTCCTGTTTTTGTTTTAAATCTTATCAAAGATCGCAACTTACAAGAACTATATTCAAATGTATGGATAGCATTGCGAATATTATTGACTATACCCGTAACGGTTGCTAGTGGGTAGAGGAGTATTTCTAAGCTTAAGCTGATCTGATCGTCAATATCTCAATCTAGATTGACAAACTCGGCAACTTTGTCAATCGAAAATGAAATTGTTCAAAACATCGACTTTGATAACCCAATAAAAGAGTTCGCCGATAGAAAGGCTAGAAAAGTAAAATTTTACAATTTTTTTTAATATATGGTTATTTCTTTTAATAAATGGTTATTTCATTATATCCTTTGCGTTTTTCCGTATTGGTTTGAATTGCAGTTAGGGGGCGCCGTAGAAAGTTAGGGGGCGCCGTAGAAATCCCGCCCAGGGCGCTGATAGTGCTAAAACCGGCACTGTGTGGAAAGATCCCAAATAGTAGGCACGCCACAGTGATGACTAAGCTTCACAAAAAAGGTCTAAGACTGATCCTAGCAACTACCGCGGCATCTCATTATTTAATAATTTAACCAAGATTTTCACATCTATCCTGCTGAATAGATTATCAAGCTGGGTCGAGGAACCAAAGTGGCCGGATTCAGAAAAAATAGTGGATGTCTTGATAACATATTTATAGTGAACTCTGTGATACAAATCCATTTCAAAATATATGCTGCGTTCGTGGACTTCAAGAGAACCTTTGACTCCGTCAATCACTCTCTTTTGTGGAATAAACTATATAAATTAGGGCTCAGTGCTAAATATATACGTGTAATTAATAGTTTATATGGACAGGCGACTATGGCGGTTAGGGTTAAAAATGAATTTACTAAAACTTATGCTATTACACAAGGCGTTTTACAGGGTGCATCGCTAAGCCCGATATTGTTTTCTCTTTTTCTTTCTGATATAGAACACTATTTTTATTCCAAGGGACTGGCGGGGGTGATTATTAATGGGGAACGTGATGTGCTGATGTTAATGCACGCAGATGACATTGTAATTCTGAGTGATTCACAAATCACAGCCATAGAATCATACTCTTTAGAAAATGAACTTGAAGTGAGTACAGCTAAAACAAAAATAATGGTATACAGTAGAGGCAGGTATCATTCAAACTACCAGAGGAAATTCTACTTCAACAACGAACCGATAGAAGTTGTCGGAAATGTCACTTGGCACGGCATTCTCGTTTTCTTCGATGTTTTTGGACATGTCTAGAGAAATTACGGCCAAGAGTATTCAAGCAATAGGTGCAGTTATGAATTCAATGTGTCGCTCTAAAATTAACACATGGGATTCCAGAATTAAATTATTTAACTCCATACTACTATCGTCTTTATCATATGGCATCGGTGTGTGGGGTCTACGGTATGAGGAATTAATAATGTGTATGTATTATCCAACCACAGTGGTACCGCCATAGAGAAACTAAAAATAAATTGCTTTAATCCGAAAAAATCATTCCAATCTATTGGTTTTTATTGAATCCTGGATGTGAATACAGACTAGTTTGTGAAACGTTCGCCCAAACAAATCACATTAAAAACGTTTATTAATAATTTCTTCCAATTTTCTGGATTTTCTCTACCCCCTTGGATGTAAAACAACAACCTTTAGCAAGAATTGCAATCCATACATTTCCAGGAAATCACAGAAATAATATAATAATAATTGCCTTGAGATCTGTGTCGACACAAACAAAAGAGATTTGGGAAATTATTTCCACAAAATGTAATTCATAGAGAAACTAAAAACTCGGTGGTCAAGATCGCCAATGTTTCAAACAGTCTCTTTATTTTTAATTTGTCTATTGGTACCGCATAGAGAAACTACTTTATTTTTAATTTGTCTATTGGTACCGCATAGAGAAACTTAAAAATAAAGAGAGTTGTCAAACCTGCAGTAAGAGTTGGCACCACGTTTAGACAGTGGCGACATATCTCGCAACTGGCCGAACTAAATACAGTTGGTAGAACCGAATGAGATAAGGCGGGTTTTTCAAATGTGTTACTTTTATATGATTGATATGGTATATATTTTATAAGTGATCGATTTGCCATTCCTCTATTCCATATGAATGGTTGTATCATATGAAATACAGAAATGGCAAATCGATCACTAATAAAATATATACAGTAATCGATTCGTAGAATCTGTTAGTTCGTTCGTGGTTAAAATAAAATTTCAAAGTAAATCTTTATTTCATGATATCAAGAACAAAATCAAAGATCTTATAAAACAAGAATAATAAGTTGAACACTATAAAAACATATTTTATTGTATCTAGGACAAGGTAAAACTACAGACAAAACAATATAACTCCGAAAAACAACAAAATTGAAAATATTCTTCAGTCTTATCATCAAATCAACTAAAATAAAAACAAATTACATTCACAACAAACCTTCAATAATTTTGTTCATTTATTAGCACAAAGGAGAACGAGTAGGTATACTTAACAAATACTCCAGTTTGATGATACTCTTCGTACTTCCTCAAATGGTGATAGAAAATGGAAACTGATGGACGGAAATAAGTATCAGTTTGTGAAAAGCAGCTTATATTTTACCTTGTGAAAGAATATTTCGAGGAATTTCAGCGTCAACTCGAATAACAAAACATTCCATTTTCGACGTTGGGTTCATAATTCAAGTCCATTAGTATAATTTCTATAATTAATTTTTCGATGACAATTAACAGTAGAATTATTCTGAAATTATTACGTGGTTTGTCATTTTCTGACAAATGTCGAAATTGGAAAATTATCATGTCAGTCGTCTGTTGATTGCGGGCAGCGCCTCCATGCGCGACTGGCCGTACCAAAAACTTGGTGGTCAAGATCGCCAATGTTTCAAACAGTCTCTTTATTTTTAATTTGTCTATTGGTACCGCGTACAGCGGGCACTACACCGTCTACTGCAGACATCCGTACCATAGACAAGAGTTCTATACTGATACATCCGTACTCCGGCACCTGGTTCAGTACAATGACGCTCATACCACTCATACCTCTCCCATAGCATCGAGACCCCTTGTGACCGCTGAAGCTCACCTACTCTTATATGAGCAAGAGAAAACCGATTCTCTCCTATAAGTGATTTTTCATTTTATTTATTATATTTGTTGTAACTATATTTGTTGGAATAAATGACTGTTTACATGTAGAAAGAGTCCATGTAGGTTTTTCAAGCGCCCGTTATCGCTATCAAAAAACACTCCAGATTATATTGTTATAAAATTAGAGTTGTTATCATGAAAGCAGCCCTCTCTTGGCTTGCCAGTTTGAAAAATTAATATGGAAAACACTCGGCTACCTAAAGTATATGTTTACTACGGCTGTCACTCCTAAAAAACGTAGACCAAGATAATTTGCTATCCAAGTCAAGAAATATGTAATCTCTACAGGCCAGGCTCATAAGTGGGGCGCTCTAATGAGCAATCCATCGAGAAAAATAACCAGCCATATCATTAAATGCTATAAGGACACGCTACTCAGAAATGATCTAGAAAGCCTGAACCACTCAAGTTATCTCCCCTTTTATACCAGTCGCTAACGCTTTATGGCACTAGTCAAAGATATTTGAAGATTCATTGCCCAATACACATTACCAGAATCGTTGCGCAAATGCGGACTTGTAGCTAACTTGTCCTTATCTGGCTCCACATACATCATTAATACAGAAGAACTATGTACAATCTGTAACTTGCAACACAGAGAGACACTAGAACATATTCTATTGATTTGACTGTCCAGCATATACGGATAAAAACTTTAATAATAACCACTATTAAAACTTTAGTATTGGCAATCAAAAAAAGCACCCGTATATGGGACTGGGTTTCACTTCAATTGTCACTAGGAAAAAAGAGACCCCGACAATGTTTAATTGCCATTATCAAACTGAAATTCAAATATAAGGAGGTGCCACCTACTATCAAATCAGACACTTCAGTAATGACACAAAGTTTTTGCCCTAAATAAATATTTTGATTGTTGTTATTGTCGGTTTTATTTGGTATAAGGAAAAAGGTATTTGTCTTGATTTGTTGAAAATATAAACAGAATGTTCATAAAATCAGATGTGGAATCATCTGCGACTGAAAGATAAACCTTAGTCACTATCTTCCATCGTCAAGATAACCTCTTGTGGGGTATTCATGTTGAAAAGGGAAACATTCTCAATTGAATATTGATAGAAAATTTTTCTGTGATTGAAAAATCCACGATTAAAATGAAGTTATTTTTTGTGAATGTCTAACAGAAAAGTCACTATCTTCCATCGTCAAGATAACCTCTTGGGAAAACAACTACTTCCCCGGCTAAAGCCACGCTGGACATTGAACTACATCTGATAGATATTCTGAATAGGCCCTAACTCAAAAGAAAAATCTGAAATTGAAAATTTGCATTTTCATTCAGATAGTTATTTGATTTTCTATTCCAGTCTTAATTAAGAACTCATAAAGATGAATGAGGCAAAGAAGAATGTTTTCCAAAAGAGAGTACTCACCAGAAATCATTCGTAACATTGACGCAGGAGAGACATCGCATTCACTAGGTCTTCAATACATTTTGTCGACGAAAATCTATTTCACGCTTCCACGATCATCAGGAAGACCGGAAGAAATGGGAAACACATTTTCAAGAAGCAATCTCACTTTGCAAAGATGGAAAAAGTTAGAATCATTTCTTTTGGAGAGACACTTTGAAATTAGTGTTTTCTGACATTAAAACCTGTCATGGGGTATTTAGATTGATTTGTTGAAAATATAAACAGGATGTTCATAAAATCAGATGTGGAATCATCTGCGACTGAAAGATAAACCTTAGTCACTATCTTCCATCGTCAAGATAACCTCTTGTGGGGTATTCATGTTGAAAAGGGAAACATTCTTAATTGAATATTGATAGAAAGATTTTTTTGTGAATTGAAAAATCCACGATTAAAATGAAGTTATTTTTTGTGAATGTCTAACAGAAAACAACTACTTCCCCGGCTAAAGCCACGCTGGACATTGAACTACATCTGATAGCTATTCTGAAAAGGCCCTAACTCAAAAGAAAAATCTGAAATTGAAAATTTGCATTTTCATTCAGATAGTTATTTGATTTTCTATTCCAGTCTTAATTAATAACTCATAAAGGTGAATGAGGCAAAGAAAAATGTTTTCCAAAAGAGAGTACTCACCAGAAATCATTCGTAACATTGACGCAGGAGAGACATCGCATTCACTAGATCTTCAATACATTTTTGTCGACGAAAATCTATTCCACGCTTCCACGATCGTCAGGAAGACCGGAAGAAATGGGAAACACATTTTCAAGAAGCAATCTCCTTTGCAAAGATGGAAAAAGTTAGAATCATATCTTTTGGAGAGACACTTTGAAATTAGTGTTTTCTGACATTAAAACCTGTCATGGGGTATGATAGATTGATTTGTTGAAAATATAAACAGGATGTTCATAAAATCAGATGTGTAATCATCTGCGACTGAAAGATAAACCTTAGTCACTATCTTCCATCGTCAAGATAAGCTCTTGTGGGGTATTCATGTTGAAAAGGAAACATTCTCAATTGAATATTGATAGAAAGATTTTTCTGTGAATTGAAAAATCCACGATTAAAATGAAGTTATTTTTTGTGAATGTCTAACAGAGAACAACTACTTCCCCGGCTAAAGCCACGCTGGACATTGAACTACATCTGATAGATATTCTGAAAAGGCCCCAACTCAAAAGAAAAAATCTGAAATTGATAATTTGCATTTTCATTCAGATAGTTATTTGATTTTCTATTCCAGTCTTAATTAATAAGTCATAAAGATGAATGAGGCAAAGAAGAATGTTTTCCAAAAGAGAGTACTCACCAGAAATCATTCGTAACATTGACGCAGGAGAGACATCGCATTCACTAGGTCTCCAATACATTTTTGTCGACGAAAATCTATTTCACGCTTCCACAATCATCAGGAAAACCGGAAGAAATGGGAAACACATTTTCAAGAAGCAATCCCCTTTACAAAGATGGAAAAAGTTAGAATCATTTCTTTTGGAGAGACACTTTGAAATTAGTGTTTTCTGTCATTAAAACCTGTCATGGGGTATATAGATTGATTTGTTGAAAATATAAACAGGATGTTCATAAAATCAGATGTGGAATCATCTGCGACTGAAAGATAAACCTTAGTCACTATCTTCCATCGTCAAGATAACCTCTTGTAGGGTATTCATGTTGAAAAGGGAAACATTCTCAATTGAATATTGATAGAAAGATTTTTCTGTGAATTGAAAAATCCACGATTAAAATGAAGTTATTTTTTGTGAATGTCTAACAGAAAACAACTACTTCCCCGGCTATTGATATTGATTTTGTCTTCAGCTGAAAGTGAAGGACAATGACGTTTCATATCCAGTCACTAGGTAGTGTTGGTTAAAGTTCTCCAACCCTTCATCCTTCATTACCAATCGAGATATTGAACATTCGGAGTTTGACTAAATAATGAAAAGCCAACAAAATCCTGAAAACAATAATCCAATTCTGAGTTTCAACTTCCTTGTTGAAGAGTTGAAACACGAACAGCAACTATTGCGCCATCTATGAATGGGGTATGCAACTCGTCCTCACGACTACCGACCAGCCGCTGTGTATACTTGATTTACATCAGACAAGGTGCATGTTTCTAATCGAATATTTATCCCGTTCACAGGAAATCATGGAAAAACTGAGAAAAAGTATATCCACTGATAATGTAGCAGAAAATAACGAGCCAGTTGCGATGGTAAATAATACTGATTCGAACCACTCGGCAATAATTATAAACTCAGAAGTATAGTAGGTATTTCCAAAGTCAGTTGAATATGTCAACTCTATACCTAGGCACAGTTTATATATACTGTGACCTAGGTATAAAGGGTTCGTTCGAATTCGTCCATGATAATGTCGAACAATGAAGGAGAACGGAAAGTTAAATAAATATTATTTCCCGTATAGAATATATAGTAGAACAAATTGAGTGGAAACCATTCGCCGCGTAAAAACCAATCAGTTACTTTGCTGACCGCTTGTTGCACAAATTACCATAAATTATTTTCATTGCTATTCGATTTTTAGGGTGAACAGAACAGTGGCATGGTGTATGTTTGGGTGTGTCCATATGTAGTGGTGCAACGATAACCTTAGTTTAATATTATCCTAATAACCCGTTATATCCAGAGTCATATATTGCAACTAATATCCAGCTTTTCCTAATCTGCAATAAGACGGTTATTAATGTATATTTTTTCGTACATATTCCAGTCAATATGTTCTTGGTTCCCAACTAACAATTATATGTTACCTATATGTGTATCTATATACATTTTTTGACTATTCTTTTTTAATGTAGTTTTTACTGTTTTCTGTTGAATGTCCCATTATCATTCATCAGTTACGGAGTAGTTGAGCCATCGATAGGTAATGTTTCAAAAGGATTTTTTTTAAATATGCACCTAACGTCTAACTTTAGAGAATGGTCTAATATTAATTAATAAAATAACTGTACCATTTAACAAGACATAAAATGTGTAGCTTTTTTCATTGTCGCGCCATCTATTTTTAAGAAGTTTTGTTTAGTGAAGAGAAGAGACGAAAGTCGGTAAAAATCACATTTTTTACAGTTTGCGATCTATTGACCTAGGGCGACATCTAGCACCGATTTAATAAAATAAATTGAAATGCTTCAGATATATGAAGTTATTCCAATAATTGCATCTTTCACATATTCAGTGATCAATATTTTCCATTAAAAATCTGGATTTCAATAATTTGAAAAGAACCATAAATTTGTATAAGAATCTACTAATTTGAATAATTTCTCAATCGGTAAGTAGCTGCCATCTTCAATTTTCCAATTCCCTCCATTTTACAGCGCCATCTTCGTATATTTTGACTGTGCTTTGTTGCTAGTTTTGTGTTGTGCTTAAATGAAGGTTAAAAATAAGTGAATAACTTGAAAATATGTATCAAACGCCCAAAAGAAATAAATTATCTTCATCAGATGATAGTGGTTACGATGTGACACCAGATAATCGTGTATTCAAGGCAAAATGTCTTAACGCAGTGGACAAAGGACCGGTCAGCCGAAGCCCAAGTTTAGAGAAGGGTGTATTGTCTCCTAACGAGACTCGTAGGGGCCGACCCAGGGCTGACCTGTTGAATACTCTCATATTAGAGGGTTCTACATCACCTAGTTCGATTAAATGCACATATTGCGGAAGAGTTTTTCCCAGAGAAAAGTCTCTTCAAGCCCATCTCAGAACACATACAGGTAAGGCAGATGAACTTTAAATGCATGATGCCGTTACCCGTTATTTAAATGTCTAGTTATCTTCGGAATATTTACCGCCCACGTCGATTGTTTATATTCGTCATTTGTCACAGGGGTTTTAACTTTTTCCGAATCTTTGAAGATTTTCTTAAAATTCTAGATTTATTATAGGTATTTAAAAAAAAAATATCTGGCTGTCATAACCAACTAGTACAAACTAATATTGTTACTTCGGTTTTGACTAGGGATCCAACTCTTCTATTTTTCCTGATACACATTTGAAATTGCAGTTGAATTGAAATGGAATATAATATAATTTAATACAGAATCCAGATCCTAATGATTTGCAATTCATAATGCCTTCGTACCAAAGTTCGATGATACGGATACAGTCTAGGGGCATTCATTTGCAATAAGAGGTCAAAGAAGCATTGCTGTTTCTGATCACTTGTCGAATTCTAATGAAAATTTTTATTTATTTTTGTTTACAAAGAAACAAAAATAATGTGTTAGAATATTGGTTCAGTGCAGCTGATTTTGGGACTAGGAATTTCAGAGAAATCCATAATGTGTAATAAGAAGAATAGAATTGGCAATAAAAATAAGGTTCTACCTAAATCTCAGGAGGTACATTTTTAAAGGGCTCTATAATAATTGAATTTTATAACCAAGCATAAATAAACTAACCTAACTTGACCTATCTTAAGGACTTGAAAAATTATTGTTTTATTTAAAAATTAGATTCTCTATCAGTATTTAATGATGTATTTAAATACGCTTTCAGATTTTTTAAATCTCATGTAAGTGTAAGAGATATTGACTTCCTCATTTATGTGAATTCAGCAATATTTTTGAATTCCCTATGGAATTTTATGAAAAATCTTTCTGTTTATTACTTATAAGGGAATGAGAAATATTTTATCTACACTTCACTGTTGAAGGTTTTTTGCAAACCTTTAAGGTAGTTGTCGTGAAATCCACTTCCAATCAGATTTCGTTTATATTCATACCACTTTCAGTTAACATTATTACCTGTATCATATTAAATTTTTGAAATCATTTACCACACCGAAAGCGAGATATAAGGCTTCAAAGTTGCAACGTTTAACACGTAATCCCTATAGTGAGCTACCGCGGACACCACATTTTAAGGCATAACTAAAAACCCTCCATTCAGATCTTTTTGAAAAACTAGTATATTATTAAAACGTACGTAACAAGTTTTATATAAGAAGTTTCTAAATTATTGCGTATGAGAAGTGCAAGATGGTGAAGGCTGAGAATCGTGGCAACGCCTCAAGCGATCGCTGGTGATTCAAATAAACGTGAGCGCGAGGGTCTTGCTGTTTTGAATTGAACTGTGTTTTGGAACGCACATATTTATGAATAATAATTGTGAATGATTGCGTTAATTTATACTGATGCATTTTAAACATATTACAATGGGAATAGATATAAAATAAAATATAGTTTTAACGAGTAACGGCAAAGAACAGTGCATAAACTTTATTGTATTCATACATTTATACAACACATGTACGTATAACATAATTCGAATATTTTTAAACATAAACAAAATTAATTCAGATTTCTAACAGGCTAATAAAATATAACGTATAAATCTACAAAAAATATAAACAACAATGAATGTAATATTATTTATTCTTAACTATTATACTAAGTAATCACTTGATTGACTAAACATTTATTTTTAATTCATTAATGATTTTAGTTAATGCTTTCTAACTACAATTTTTATGTTGACCAAAAAGATGGCTGGGAATGGTACATAATACTTTAGCGAGTTCATTGCTATTTTTTTGGTTTTGTGTGACTGCATAAGCGAAACATTTTTCAATGTGTTTGATTGCACCTTTCTTATTCAACTCTTTGAATGATTTAGCTAACGCGTACATCTCTTTTCCAACATTTTTAGTCAAATGGTTTGTATCAGCTAATTTATAAATAGTATTTGGATTATTTTCTCGTATTCTAGAAATAGCACTGCTATCTTCATCGCCTATCATAATTCGTGCATTCAACCCACTTTCTTGCAAAATGTTACTTTTATTAATCAATCTATCAGCTGCTGACGCTTCCATGGCCTTTGCACTTCCGTCAATTTTTTTTCGACAGTCATGGTCATCTTTGGTGTGGCCTCGATCACATAAAATACATTTCCTATTGCATGTAGCATAATCTAAAATTTTTTCACTCAAAAAACCTATTATAGTGCCATAACCATTGAGACTATCGTAGCTTCTTCCATTTCCTCTTTTACTCCAACCCATGTCGTAAGATACAATTATATTTCCAACTGCCGCATCATAATGAGTAGAAGATTTGATGATAGAGCTTTGCGCAGCTAACGAATCTGAATTGCAAGAATTGCGGAGGATAGCTAGGTCTGGATAAATATCTTCAACAATGTTGGGTGGCCTAGAGAAAAATAAGTAATATGAGTTATAAAAAAATATATAAGTTTTTAGACATGTTGAATAACATCAATGACAAAATTTCATGTATTTACTTCGATGGCAATTTTACATTGTGTTCGATACCTAATTTCCCTAAATGTTCACTCTGCATAAGAAATAAGTAATTTCTTTGGTATTTTATTTAACTGAGTACTTTTCCGGTAACAAACGTATATTAATGATGTATGTTATCGTATCCATAATAATACATTTAGTAGCAAACCATCATCGTACAATTTGAAAAACCCATGCGTACAAATGGAACATTAGTAAAACTCTTTGTTGAAAACATGTACAATTAAATTGGGAAATTTATGCCAGTTTTAAGAAGTCCTTTTTGACATTACATACATACAAGTGTTCACAAAGTTTTTGAATGTTCTCTGTCACTAAGCGTCTTTCTTCTTCTGCAGCTGCTTTACAACTTTCTGTTGCTACCTCTTCGATTGATGATCCAATAAATGTTTCATAGCGTTTGTATAAATCTTTTGATATTGTAGGAATATTCATACAGGCTAGAAGCTTATTCAAAGCAGTGCAACCCATGCCGGAATGTAAAGCACCTGTAGCAAAGTATGTAAAGGTCATATTTTACTTTACTACATATATTTAATAATATTATTTTATATTGAATATCAGAACTTTTGCTTTAGCAAACCTACCAGTTTTTGTGCGAAATCGATCCATAGCTTTGACTGCTTGTTCATAAGAGTATCTTGAACAACTAAATGCGGGCGATCGTTGGATTGCGACGTTGCCAACAGTCCAGTCATGGCTTATTTGCTGTATCACGCATGCTAATGCGTTTCTCAACGTATAATTCCCGTGAAAAATATCCCTCTAATTCGGCGCTTGAACATGTATTGCATCGTGCTACAATCGAGACTGATTTTTGGTAGTGTTTGTAGCCCGACAACTACCTTAAGTGTGGATTCATGCAGCACAAAATAACAATTATCAAATAAGAAATAACAAATAACAATTATCAATTAACAAGAATTAAAATGTAGCATTCATGCACTCAAAATAACAATTAAGAAATAAAAAGTAAGCATGCGCACAAGACGGAGATCCGAGGCATTTAAATTAGGTAATCCTACTTTTTCGAAATTCCATGTCCCCTCGATAATAAAAAACAAGTGAAAATTCAAAATGTCCAATAAACAATATGAAACAAAAACAATACCTCAAATATTAGAAAAAGTGAGGTTATTTTCATCATTGGTTTGACCAATCCGCGCTCATCTGCGTACTAGTTGCGCACTAGAAGAACATTTCGTTAAAATAATGTAAAAAGATAAAAGTTGGCCAACTTCTACATGTTATTTCTTAAATGATAATTGTTATTTGTCTGCATGAACATAGTCATTGAAAACTATAGAGTTCAACTTATATTGCTAAATGTTATTTCTTATTTGTTATTTGATAATTGTTATTTTGTGCTGCATGAATCCACACTAAATAACCCTACACTGATGTTTAACCAGGGTACCCAGTGGAAGAGCCTTGTTAACCTTTTCAGTGCGGATAGCTTTTTATACAATTTCGTCTCCAATACGGCTGTTGGGAGCTAGGGCTGATCAACACGGTTCTTGCAGTTAGATGAAGGAATGATCTCGCGTTCTTATAAGGTTCTCGCAGTGAAACGATATATTTATCCAGAGCCAGTACTTACAGCAATTATCTAAGGGCGACTATAATCTTGACTGGCTGCTATTTTCGCCATGAATAAGTGGAAAATTACTAACTACACTCAATTTGGAAATAAGGAAACGGTAAATTCCACGAAATTTTTAGGGGTCGAAACAACCTTCTGTCAATAAGTGAAGGTGGACGATCGATAAACATTTCTTAGAATTAACTTTCTCAATTCCCAAGTGAAATATACATCACTCAAGAATATATAACAAATATCTGATATTTGCACCAGAACTTCGCACATGAAGACACTTACCAAAATGTTTTGTACATGGCTGCCAGACTGAGGACGCATCATCATGCTACAGGTGAAAGGAGTATATTCAATGTATATTAGCATTCACGATTTTAAGCGCCCCCCAAACAGAAATTGTCTTATGGTCGTGTGTATGGTCGGAAACCCACGTACGGACGTAATATTGTAGGCACAGTGGGATGAATGAAAAATTTGTTTTTTAAGGGAATATCTTTCTATTTTCTTTGTTCAGTAGTTAGTAAACATGGATTTTATTTATTTTTTCTTTTAAATTTAATTTGTATCAATATGTTTGGTAATGTGTGACTTTTTTCTAATATTGTATATTATTTTATTGTAAAATTGTAATATCCTATTTCAATGAATCAAAATAAACTTTATTTTCTGAAGAAAATAATTTTTATTGACAAAGCGAGAAAATGTCATACATTTACACATGAGTGGAAAATCTCGGGGTATACATATAAGAACTTGAATATAAATTAAGTTTAATAGAATTAATCAAAGGCTCTGGTATTCTAATTCATGTAGGTATATCATGTTTTAAAAATAATTGTGTATATACATGCACAGAAACATTGAAATTAACTTAACGACGGTATCACAGTCACCTTTAATAAATGAAAAAGTGTTAAAAATTAAATATAGTATCTGGTTTCAGTTTATATCAAGTTAAATCGTAAACAACTAATTTAATGGGAAATATGGTATATTTTTGTGGCATTATAGAGTGAGTTTTTTATTAAATTATTTGAGTTAATAGGGAGTTTTAAATTGTTTTTTTCTTTGGCGAGTGATTTCCCCATTAACAATCTGTTTCAAGGATAAACATAGCATAACATCTTGAGTCAAGTTTTTTCCCAAGTGCTTGACACCATGTTGAAAATTTAAATGTTTGTCAATATAGACCCCAAGAAATTTATTCATATACAAATTGGTTAGAATAATAATTACTCTAGTTAATGCTGAAGTAGAGTAAATCAGCATCACACCCTTCATTTATCTTTGATATATCTCGTACAATTTTAGAGTTTAGTGTTGAATTTACAGCTAGATGAACGAGCCAAAAGCACAAATCAAATAATTACGATTCATCGAAAAATACTCAAGAGGGTCTGATTTATGAACTGTAATAAACACTTCTGGCCCTTCATAAGCCTGAATATGCTAGAGATGCTTTTAGGAATAATATACACAAAGTTAGTCGGTATTGAACTCAATCGTAGATACTAATTCCCTAACCTACTAAATTCAATAGGTTGAACTTGATTAATTACTGGAAGTATAGTGATTGAAGTACACAGTGACCGCAATTCAACAAAAATAATGGCTAAAACTAATAAAAGAAATATTCACCAGTTCAACTGTGAAAGATATGGTGTATGGGAATTCTGTGTTAAATGGTTACTCGCGGAATTGAATATTTTATACCTAAATGAAGAAGAAATTCCTGGTGAACCTAGTGACAGTTGGAAGAAACATGACTTGAGTGCGAAAGGTGTTATCATAGAATACCTAAGTGATTCATGTTTGGGATTTGCAAAAAACAGTCGACCGCTAGAGGCGTATTGAATAGTCTGAATGCCATTTATGAAAGAAGAAGTTTAGTACCTAACTCAGTTGGCATTGAGAAAAAGGCTTCTTTGTCTCAAGTTTAGAGGAGACATGAGTTTATTGCACCACTTCACACGTTTTGATGACCTCATAGTAGAATTACTCGCTGCTGGAACCAAACTGGATGAAATGGATAAAATATCTCATATGTTACTTACTCTGCCTCCATCTTATGACGGAGTAATCACAGCACCAAACCAACACTGGATCCAGGCAAAGTTTTGCTTTTATGATGAGCCATAATCGTTCAAATAGTGTAATGCATCATTCCCGCTAGACTCTGGAGCAACTGATCATATCAGGATTTGTTTACAAAAATCTACGATCTACCTACTCCCAAAGAAATCGCAGTGGCTAAAATGGCAATACCATTACCGCAACAATAGAGGATCGAAAGATGTATCATACAACCTGTTTTTAGTTCCACGTTTGCAAGAAGAGGGCATGGTGGCGATATTCGATAAAAAATGGCGTAAGAATTAAAAAGAACAATGTCATTATTGCAACAGGTAAGCCCATAAATGGTTTAATAGGCATATATTTTCAAATGACTAAAGACCATAGGAATATCAATTATATGGTACACACTGCTAACTACCAGATATGACATGCACGATTAGGGCATCCCGATGACCAATCATTTTAAAAATGAAAAACTGGAAATGTTAGAAAGTCTTAACCATATACATAAATCCAGAAAATAATGTATTATGTGAAACTTGTATATATGTGTGATACAAACTAGATTGCTATTCTCAAAATCTAAATCAAAACACATGTGGAACGACCTTTATTCATGATTCGTAGTGATGGTTGTGGTCCAATATCACCTCCCACAATTGATATCAAAAACTATTCAGTAACCTTTATCAACGATTCAATACATCATACAGTAACATATTTATTAGAATTTAAATCAAAAATTCTAAAGGTGTAAAGATTTCGTTGCAAAAAGTGAATCACACTTTAATAATAAAATAGTATATCTTAACTGTGACAAGGGAGGTGAATATTTGTCGAACGATTCCAAAGAATATTGTATTCAGAAGGGCATTACTTTCTATTAAAATGTACCACATACATCTCAACAAAATGGTGTTGCAGAGCAGATAGATCGCACAATTACAGAAAGAGGGCGTGCGATTATTTTTACCTCGAGGTTGGAAAAATCTGTTTGGGGCGAAGCTGTCTTCACAGCTACATACCTAACTAATATGTTATCAACCGTGCTGTGCACCTCAATGAAGCACCATATAAACTGTGGCACAATAAAAAGTCCAGATTAAAATAAAAAAAAAATCAAGTCCATGGTTTATGTCCAACTTAAAACTAAGAAAACAAAATTTGACGAAAAGTCATTTAAAGAAATCTTAGTGGGATATGCTCCCAATGGATGAAGTGTGGTATGTGGAAATGGAAAGTTTTCTCGTAGCTCGTGACGTACTTGTCAGCGAGGCGAATTTGAAAAATCACTAGATCTGTAGAAAGTGATTCCGATGCAACTTCGGAGCCTAAAACTAAGAAAACCGACTCAAACTCGAAAAGATTAGTTAAAAATCACTAGATCTGTAGAAAGTGATACCGAAGCAACTTCGGAGCCTAAAACTAAGAAAACCGACTCAAACTCGGAAATAAATTAGTTAATTCTGGATACAACAATATTCCAATGTATACACACACATCACAAGACGACTTAAACTAAAAAAAAAAGTTAAAATCACTAAATCTGTAAAAAAGTGATACCGAAGCAACTTCGGAGCCTAAAATTAGGAAAACCGACTCAAACTCGGAAAAATTAGTTAAAAATCACTAGATCTGTAAAAAGTGATACCGAAGCAACTTCGGAGCATAAAACTAAGAAAACCGACTCAAACTCGGAAAAATTAGTAAAAAAAAATCACTAGATCTGTGAAAAGTGATACCGAAGCAACTTCGGAGCATAAAACTAAGAAGACTCAAATAAAAAAAAAATTGTTAATTCTGAGTACAATAGTATTTCAACGAATACGCACACATCACAAGAAATAAATCCTTCCAATTCAAGAAGTTAGAGAAACAAAAATCGCTGTTTGCCCCACTATACTGATCAAGATATAAATATTATATTTTTAGTAGTTTACTTTGTGCACATACTCTCGTGAGTGCAATACCAAAGACCCACAAAGAAATTAAAACAAGGGACGATTGAGATCAGTGGGAGCAATTCAAAAATGATGTAGTTAATTCACTCACCTCTTAATAATAATTGGTCGTTAGTATATAAACACACTGACAAAAATTTTGTCAATTCCAAGTGAGTATTTACCATAAAAACATGGAAACATTCATACCTTAAAAAATTATTTTAGCCATCTCCAATTAATAGATTTATGTGTCCATCACATGAATGTAAAGATTTCTACATTTCTGAATGGCTTTTTGCAAGAGGAAATTTACATGAAAATTCCCCGAGAAAATAAATGCAGACAAGGAAAAATAAAGTGCACACTGCATAAATCAATTTGTGATTTAAAAACAATCAAGATGCTGGTATGGGCATTTTGACAAAACAATTAAAGAGCTTAACTTTAAAAGTTCTTCTACTGATCCATGTTTGTATATATGAGACAGAGGCAAAATAAACAAGAATATTTACATTATTCTTTATGTCGATGATATTTTAATTTGTAGAGGAGACTAAGAGGCAATGTCAGGATTCAAAGATCATATTTAAAGAATCGATTGAAAATGAAAGAAAGATTTACAGGATGTTAAACCGTTTCTAGGCATATGCATTTAAAGATCAGAAAATATGGTAACTCTGTATCAAAGCTACTGTTTAAACATAGTTCTGAACAAATATAATATGTCCGAATGTAACCTGTAAAAACGCCTCTTGAAAACAAATTAAATTATCACGAATTAGATAGCGATGAAATTCTGAATTTTCCTTGTATGGACTCGCCCAGATCTATGTATAGTAATACCCATTTCAAGCAGATACCGAAGTAAAACTAGTAAATAACTTTGGCAGGTACCAAAGTAAAACTAGTAAAAGATCTGAACATACCTGAAAAGGGTTTTGAGATAAATTTAATGTTCTATTGACCTCAAATTAACTTATAAATGCAACAAATATTATTGAAGATTGTGTATTCTGACCGAGGAAATAATGAAGTGGATAGAAAAAGTACAACAGGATACCTATCCAAAGCCTTTGAAAACTGTACGATTTCTTGGGACTCAAAAAGGCAAACCTCAGTAGCTGCGTCCCCAAAGGAAGCAGAATATAGGGAATATTCAGAGACAATAATGGCTGCCTTTTGAAAGCAAAAATTCCAACAAACGATAAAAGAACCAAACATATTGATATAAAATATCATTTTAACGTATACAAATATTACAAAATAAAGTAATACTAAACAATTGGATGATGCCCTCACAAAGCCACTACCTATTCTTACTCACAAGGACAAATGTGGGATTGAATTGGTTTTTCGATTCATATTTCTTTTGGTTTTGTTTTTGAGTGGCAGTGTTGACTTTACCGCTAGATGAACGAGCCAAAAACACAAATCAAATAATTACGATTCATTGAAAAATACTCTCTGCAGCATTCTCAAGAGGGTCTGATTTATGAACTGTAATAAACACTTCTGGCCTTTCATAAGCCCGAATATGCTAGAGATGCTTTTAGGAATAATATACACAAAGTTAGTCGGTATTGAACTCTTGTAAGAATCGTAGATACGTTTGCAATAGACGATTCAAACGAATTCTGTATTTCATTTAATTCCCTAACCTACTAAATTCAATATTTAGATCATGAACATTTTTATCATGATGTAATGGCAGCAAGATAATTGAATACAGAAAAAACAAAATTGGACCAAGCACTGAACCTCGAGGAACACCACAATGAATGGCACCACTGTCTGATAATTTTTGTGTTCTAAAAAATTGGCTTCTCTGGTTCAAATATGTCTGTACAATGTGGGGCTCTGATTTCTGAGACCATAAAGTTGTAGTTTAATACGAGTTCTGCGCAGATCACAATTTCTTTGAAAGTGTTCATAGTTCCAGTGAGGTCCATATTTCAGAAAAATATGTAATTACCTTCTTTTGAGGAAAAAATGACAGCATTCAAACAATAAAAACAACAACTTTGCTGATAATCATTTCATCAAAAACAACAGAACTTATGAAACACCTGCAGAAAAAGCCAGTATTTTTGCTGAGTACTACAAAGAAACATTTAAAGAAAGCAATAACCCCGATTATAACATTTTCAACTATGACTTTATAAATGAATGGTATCAACAAAATTCACATGACATTAACAAAGTAAACAGCAATAACAGTACTCTAATAAACGAAGAATAAGTTGTTCCACAAGGAAAGAGTACTAGTCCAGGCAACGATTTTCAACAAATTCACGGAGAAAACTGGACCTATTCACCTATACATTATAAAAAGGTACAAGGAATTCTTACAAAATGCCTATTTGCCACTGTTGTGGAAAACATTAGTCATTGTAATTATTCCTAAAGGAGGCCTTTGACCACTACGACAAATTACAGGTTCATTACTATCTTACCTACAAAATATTGTCAAGAAAAGGCTTCAAAACCTACTGGATGCAAAAATTCCCATCTACCAAATCGATTTCTGCAATAAGCACTCAACTCACAGGCTTTGCACACTTGTGAACACTATAGAAAACACCAAACTGAAGAAAGCTAAAACAACAGCAGTTTTCCTCGGCATAAATGTAGCATTTGGCATAAAGGATTAATACATAAACTGCTTAGCTAACTGCCTTCATCATCAGCTGGTTAATGAATAGACACTTAGATTTATAATTTTGTTTTGAACAGGATGGCGCTAGTATTATATTATTCAGACATCACCACTTAGACGACCCTTAAAGACTTAAATTTGTCAAAATACCTTCTTTAGTATGTTGATGACAGCTCTTGTATGTCCATTTCCAAAGCAGTATTGTTTCACCCCTAACCCTCTTAAACACAATTTATTATATTCAACTACGACCCTAATTTATCAACACTCCCAATAAGCCTCATGCAGCACACAATAGGTTGAACTTCACCAACACCTGGAGTTTAAAAAAATAAACAACTTCATGCAGGGACCAACGAATCAACATAGCTACTAAAAGCAAAATATATACACTTATTTGGCGCCCACTGCTGGAATATGGCCACCTCAATATTAAAAAAGGGGCCAAAAGGATAATATTGATAGCAGAGGCTACAGAAGCACTTACAAGGATACTCGCTAGTAACCTCCAAAATTTTGTAACAAGTGTTCCACAGAATGAAAATATTCACAAAAATCCAGAATACACTCTACTTGAAAAACTACAGTTAACTGCCAGTATATGGTGGTGTTGGCAAACTTCTGGGATAATTTTTTCAGTCTCTCGACGATTGGTTGTACATTAGTGCGTTGGTAAAGGAGATTGTTTGGAGGATAATGTAGGGGTTTTTGCGGGTGTCGCATTTTGGTGATTGTTCGCAGGCTGGATTATTCCTTCCTATTATTAGTATAAAGGAGAAAATTGTTCGTAATGTTTTGTTTTGCTGGAATAGGTAAACGGTTGGTCCTTATAGCCGATGAATATCGATAAAGTTTCGTTGTTTTAAGCGATATGTCGCTGTATCCGATGTCGTTATAGGCGGTATGTGTACTCATTAGTTTATATAGATTCAGCCGGGACCTTGCCATTCGGTTGTTATTACCGATCTGTCGTTATAAACGATGTCGTTATATTCGGTTTTTACTGTAGTTGCATTGATAGTATTTTTAGCCCTTATTATTAATTAAAATTGGTGAGGCATAGGTAATTTAATTTTAATTTGACTCCTTTCTCAAAGCCTCTTGAAGTATAAAATCAATGTAGAATTCTAATGACATGAAATTCGAAGATGTGGTAGTATTACAGGATGTCTTTTTCAGGTGAAAAACCATATATTTGTGATTACCCCCGCTGCAACAGAAAATTCGCACAATCTGGACAGTTGAAAACTCATCAAAGATTACATACTGGTGAGAAACCATTTGTTTGTGCAGCTACAAATTGTCCAAGAAGCTTTACCCATGCCAACCGACACTGTCCAGATCACCCTGAGTTCTCTTTGAGGAGGTTTTCTTCCAAGCCAGAACCCAATCTCAACAAAACATATGATGAAGGACATAATGCTGAGGTACGAGAATGGCTGAAGAAATGGGACAGGTCAGAGCATAAAATGTGTTCATTCATTTTTATCTTACATTTTATATCTGCTTATTGATTGCATAACTTTAATTGAGATGCATAAAAGTATTTGATCAATAAAAAGAAAAAAACATTTAACAGGATATCCAAATTATGAAACATAAGTAGACTGGTAAGTGTAAACAGCATATATGTATTCAAGAATTCAAATGTAATTTATTCCAGATTTAAAATCCTAACTATAGGTTCTGCTTAGTTTTACAACTGAGAGCTCATGTTAACACGGTTTAAATAAATTAGAAAGGATAACAAGTTTAGGGGAATAGAAAAAATCGAATTAAACGGTTTTCTTCACATAAAAGATTCAATATAAATTGAACCAGAAAATGGTAGATCTCAGGTGAAAAACAACTACTTTCCTGGCAAATACCACGCAGAACGTTGAATGATATTCACCTGAAAATTCATGCATACCTCCATATAAATGGACATTGAGGTAGTAGTTGTTTTTCACCTGAGATCTACCATTTTTTGGTTCAATGTATATTGAATCTTTTATGTGAAGAAAACCGTTTAATTCGATTTTTCTATTTATTCCACTTCACATGGCGTTTATCTTTCACTATATGCTAGTCGGGCTTGCCACTCCTACTGAGAAGAATCTTTTATTTAGAAACCTATCGAGGTGGGAGATTTTCGGAGTGTTTCTTTCTGTCACTAGGTACCGCCAGTTAAATGTTTTCTTTTCCGGCGTACCTATAGGTGTTATAGACTCGATGATGGTTTTGGTTATGTTGTGTCTCGCTTCAGCCAGAGCCCTTCGGACCTTTGGCTGGTTGACTACTCCGTACTGATGAGGGCCAAAAAAAGCCGAAACCGGTATACGGATTGTTTGGTGAACACGACATAAATTAAACATAATCGAGCTTATCAGAAAGAAACATTTGCATTCAATGTCCATTTATATAGAGGTATGCATGGATTTTCAGGTGAATATCATTCAACGTTCTGCGTGGTATTTGCCAGGAAAGTAGTTGTTTTTCACCTGAGATCTACCATTTTCTGGTTCAATTTATATTGAATCTTTTATGTGAAGAAAACCGTTTAATTCGATTTTTCTATTTATTCCACTTCACATGGCGTTTATCTTTCAAGTATAGGGGAATCAGGAGACTTTATTTCATTTGGAAGATTGTTAAGAAAGGTTGGTACAATAAAACTAGCTGTAGATACAGAAATATTGTATTTTGTTCTTTCTACACGAATTTCTTCTGTCATTTTAAATGTATATAAACTTGGAACTGCCAAAATATTATTTTGCGTGTGATGGGGGTTGGTTCTCAGGTATGATTAATCAATTGATACTATTAGCAGTCAAATATACCTTGTAAAATAATAACGTTATGTTGCAACCTACTTAAAGTAACTCTATAAATACTGAAATTAATAATCAGATTAAACAAATCTAGCTTGACATTTTCGGCAACATACTGTTTTCAATGTTGAAATTTATTGTTCCTCTGAAAGTAACTGGTCACATTTTTTCATGTCCTTTAGTCAACATCTTTTTGACAAACTCTCACTTCCGATTTTGAATATCAAATTATGGTTGGTCCCCTTCAGTTCATCCTAATTCGAATTACACTTGGGGATCCCCTGAAACTATTTTATTTAGATGAAAAGATTTTCCTGGCTTCACAAGTGTGTAGTATCGTGATTATGGTAAATAGGAAACGCTCCAATAAAACAGGAATTCTAAATATGGCCCCTTATTTTGTTTAAATGGGTTTCAAATAGTGTTTTGATTATTGTTTGAAATTTATGTTCAAAACACTTTTGAGCAGTTTGTTTAACCTGTTTTTTCCATCTCTTCTCATATATTGGAAATTATAGTCAGCACCTCATGTTAGTTGATAAATGCAAAAGTATGAATACTTTGATTAATATTGATAAAAATATCTTTCAGAACTCCCCGAGTGTTTTCAGAAATATTATGTTTTTCCCATATTTTTCGTCAAATTTAGATTTTATCAATAACTTTTTTCATCAAAACTGATTTTTGTTAATTGTGTAGCCTGAAGTTGGGACGTTCTTTTGATTTTTTTTAACAGAATATCTAGAAAAACAATAATTTTGAAAGTAATCGGCGCCAAGTTCATTTGAGTTAATTAAAGACATCGACTTTTTTAAATACTGAAAAAAGCCGTATTCGAGAAATAAGCAATAAATATATCACATTACCGAAGTCAAATTCTTTAAAAATTCAAAAAATATAGTTAATGACAATTTGATCTCTCTGTTATAGGCGGAATAAATCATCTCCCGAGTCGAATGAAAACCTCGATACCACTCCGAAAAAGTCAATATTCAAAGCAGATGAATCACTATTCAGCAGTGGCAGCTCTGAATATTTCTCAACTTGCTCAAAAACCAGCTTGACTGACATCGAAAACTCGCCGAAATCTGACCTGGACTACCCTGTAACTCCAAACTTTTGCACAGGTGGTTCAGATTTCGAAAATAATGAAACATCACCAAAAAACACACCTTCTGAGCTACCCAAGAAACGCTGGCTCCGTGAAGCCGTTCAAGACCAAAGTCTCTGGGACTCCACCAATGATCTCGCTTGTCCTATCAATTGGGGCGAAGAATCTTTCACAGAAACAGCCGAGGACAAAAAACAAATATACGTACCTAAAGTAACAACTGAGAATCAAACCCGTCCATCAGTTTTGGTCTGCCTCCATGGGGGTAAGAGTAAGGAGATTTCTAACGATGAAATACAGGGTGCTATGGCTCTTGTAGAGCTTAAAAATGGTATTAATTACAGGGTGTAGGGAGGGTTGGGAAATATTTTTGCTAAAAAACCAGTCGAAATGCATGGTTCAAGTGATATTCTTTTTTAAGATTTGTACTTACCGACAAGGATTTGAGGGAATGTGTGAATGAAAAGCATCAATTATACCCTCATGTCATGCCTGAGTCCGATGTTTTTCAGATTTTTTTTTTAATTCTCAGGAAAGTTGTTTCCTATTATTCTCGATGTCCCGTCAACATTTTTATATTTTTCAAACAAATAATCTTTCAGATCTAGTGAATTAATTACTATATCAAAATAATGGACACAATTGGTATAATACACACCATTAAATTCGAAGGATTTCTTCTTTTTATAAATATATATATATATATATATATATACATCCCACTATAATCCGGGCGTCCTTCTTGATAGTAGAATCTACTTTCTTGAATTCTACTGTATATTAGTTCAAGGGATTACGCTAGCGTGCAAGGCACATTGTATATTCCTTGGAAGGTATATACTACTTTCAGACCCCACCTCCAAGCGTCTTTCAATTTGTGGAAAATAGGAAAATATTAGGTATTTTTATTTTATTTTATTTATTTATTTATTTATTAACGGACAAGCCAATTATACAATAATACAAAATTATGTGATGTTTGAAGGTATTTTCGAGTTGAATATTACTCCTAAATCTTTGATGGTGTTGGTCACTGACAAGTTTGAGTCATTGACTCTGTACAGTCAATGGGAGCATGACTTCGCGTGAAAGTGATTTTTTGACATTTTTCTAAATTTAGTTTTAATAAATTGATATCGCACCATCTGGAAAGGTTATTAAGATCCAACTGCAAACTCTCGGCAACAGAAATGCTTTGAACTGTTCTAAACAGGTCATCGGCAAACGTTATGTAGGAACTGTTGATAATAACATCGGAGAGGTCATTGACAAAGAGATTGAATAATAGAGGTCCCATATCACGTGAGCCACTTTTGTGAATAGGTGAATAGGTCTGATGAAACTTTGTTTCCAGCTGTTGGGCAATGTTCCTTTTACGAGAGATGAATTGAACAGCAAGTGAATAGGTTTTGCTAATGGTATAAATACATTTATACTATTCCATACACCAGCGGCTTTTCAGTTTTATGTCGAAAGTCATTTCACAACGTTTAAAAAGAACGATATTTGTTTATGAAATAGTTATAAACAAATGCATAATGCGATTTTTTTGGTTAAGAGTTTATTATATTAAAAAAAAACCTAAAAAATGTTTAATCTTTTTTTTTATTATTTAAAGAATTATTTTTTCTTTTAAATTCATTATTGGTTATTCTCTACCTAATCATTTTCTTTATCAATAATGTTAATGTTTATTAATTTGACAATCAGTTACAAACTCTGATTGAAATTGTATATTTTTTAAGGTACAAAAAATAACAAAAACAACCATATACGACAAACAGTTGATTTTTTTTTTGTAATTTTTTAAAATTAAAATTTTTTTTTTTTTTAGTGGTAAAATAAAAATTAATTAAAATAAAAAAAATAAAATAAAATTTTAAAAAATTTTTTTTGAAAAAATATAATAAACTGTTAACAACCTAATGCAAAAAAAAAAATATTTAACTTATCCATTTGTTCATGAATATTTTATAAACAAATAGAGTATTTTTACAATTTATAAGCTTTTATTTAGTTTCACCTGTCCCGATGTTTGTCATCAAATCTTGCAAGTTAAATTTGACCCACTTCTAGTTGGCCGATTAACGTGAAATTTGGCAGGTGTTCATAGTTCCCGTGACAATGCATTATGCATTTGTTAGAGAAAAAAAAAAAGGCGGCCGAGTTTTGTGATTATGGTCTGAATCTATTCAAAATTGGTACGTGGGGGTTTTCAGGGTCGAAGATTGAGAATTTTCTGACAAAATTCATAAAATCAAAATGGCGGCTTCAAGATGTCCGACGATTTCTGTGATTATGGTCCGTTTCTATTCAAAATTGGTATGTGGGGGTTTTCGGGGTCGGAGATTATGAATTTTTCTGTCAAAATTCACAAATTCAAGATGGCGGATCAAGATGGCGAACGAGATTTGTGTTTATGGTCCGATTCGATTCAAAATTGGTATGTGGGGGTTTTCAGGGTCGAAGATTATGAATTTTCTGACAAAATTCATGAAATCAAAATGGCGGCTTCAAGATGTCCGACGATTTCTGTGATTATTTTGGTATGTGGGGGTTTTAGGGGTTGGAGATTATGAATTTTTTGTCAAAATTCACAAATTCGAGATGGCGTCTCCAAGATGGCGAACGAGTTTTGTAATTATGGTCCGATTCGATTCAAAATTGGTATGTGGGTGTTGGGGGTACTTACTAAAAAGTTAAAAATAAAATAATTGTTAAAAAAACCTTTTTAAAAACAAGCTTTTATCCAAATACCCTAAAAAGTACAAAATAATTGCTTCGGATGTGGGATGTAGGTTATTCCGTGAGTTATAGATTCAAAAGCTTGTCGCTTTTGTATTCGAAATGAAAACTTTGCGCGACAAGCTCTTGAATCTAGAACTCACGGAATAACCTACATCACACATCCATAGCAATTATTTTGTACTTTTTAGGGTATTTGAATAAAAGCTTGTTTTAAAAAAAAAAAAATTATTAATTAATTTATTTTTAAACGTTTTGAAATGCCGTCGTCAAACATAAAACTGATAATAATGTGAAATATCAATGAAAACAATTTTTCATTCCATATTTGGTCAACTTTAGAAATTTATAATTAACAAAAGAAAAAACTTTTAATAAATATTATATATTATTGAGTACACATGTGAAATGTGCTCAGGGAAGCAAAAACTCTATAGATTCGATCTGTAAACAATTATTAGGTTTTTAATAAAATCGGTGGTTCCACAAAAAAACTACTTAATTAACAATAGCCTCACATTATCAAAATTCAATGAGAAATGTTTTCCCAGCGAAATTTCATCCCTTCAAGTGTTCAGAGGTTCCTATAATTTTTTCGAAATTTCAAATTCATATCAGCTACAACCTTTCATTAGCCAACTACCTAAAATGTTTCAAGGAAACGATATATTTTCTACATTTATTGAAGTTTTCTTTCGCGAAACGATAGAATTTTTAAATATTTTAGAAAATCAGGAAGAATCAAAACACAAGCTTTTGTAATACTATCTGAAACCTGGAACTTGAAATCAGTAGATGACTTCAATATACCAAATTCCACAGCTTATTACAATACTGGAGTACGTAGGTATAATACCCCTGACTGAAACAAAATTACTGAGACTCGCACTTAAAACTGCAAATGGAGAAGTATGAATAACGGCTTCATACACGCCGCCAGCAGACGGGTAGCATCCGGCAGATACAAAGTGTCATTGCACTCATTTGATGAATGCCGCTAAAGGCTTAGGTTAAATCCGGCAACATCGCCGGACGCTCACCAGTAGACTGGATGAAAGCAAACTATTCATACCGGACGCTAACTACGGTAATTCATGGATATATTAGACGCTCGGAGGCGTTTGCATGAAAGGACGCCTGATATATGTAAATAAAACTTCCAAATATGTATCGTCAAAAAAACAAAGCTTGAACACCGTTAATGACATCTAATGTTTAAGCTTAAAAATATTCGTCTCTAAAACTAGAGGTTCTTGAGAATTACGTGACGGACGCTCAGATATGAAATTGTGAAAAGACGCCCGGATGATAGTGGGATGTGTATATATATATATATATATATATATTATATATATTATATATATATATTAAGTCGAGTACAATGATTCTGCTACAAAACACTATTTTGTGTTTAAATTGACTTATTAACAGATGTGAGGATAGAATTGCTGCAAAACTAATTCCGGGGGGATTCGCTGCTGACGAATATGTTACTTTTCTTAGACTGTTTCTTATAAGTAAATAAATAACTTACCTTTCACTTAGGTTCAAAAACCTTGGTAGATTTTTTGAATGAAATTCGTTTTTGCAAATACTTTCATAAGAATGATTCCATATATATCATGAAATCAAAAGCCAAATGAAGGAATTGAATCATGCATAGTTGAAAATGAAGTCAGAATTTTTTTATTGCTTTAATTTAAAAAAAAATATATTGCAAATTTGCAATTAATCCACAATTATCGGAATTTATGTATCATATTGATAACTTTTCCAAATATCTTACATTTAGAATTGTTTCAGAAACGATTACCTCATAAATCACAGCACATTCATTCAGTCATATAGTTTTTATAATTCCATTTACATGATAATTAACTAATTTTTTCGCAATAATTCAAATACATTGATCAAAACATGAAAATTAATTATTTTGAATGCTTGTGTTATTTAAGATTTTACTCCATAAACATTTTAACTTGTACAACTATTTATTCCTTGGATGAATTGGTAAATGGCATAAATCAAGAATAACTTATTAAAGTAATTTTGTGCTGAACGGTCTTGCCAGTGATATATATACCATTTTTATTTTGTATTGTATCAATGTACTTCCTAAAGTTTTCCTAGATATGGTTAATTATTGAGTTTTTTTTATCATAAAGAGTAACTGAACTGGATCAAATATACAAATTATGGGATAGGACCCACTGAATTTTATTTTAAATGAAGACTCATCTTGATCAATAATAGACCAGTCGATAATTTTTGAAACAAAAAAAAATAATAGGATGAAACGTTTTGAAAAAGGAAGAGAATATAACAAAAGTGAAAGGAAAAATAATTTACAGGCGATCTGAGGTCGGGAAGTGGAAGGGGGTGGGTTTTTAAGGGTAAAAAACGATTAATCTCGATTTCCGGCAAAACTACAAGTCTTATGGAAGATGTCAAAGTTGTAGGTAATAAAAAGATCTACAACTTTTGTATTCATACTTTTTTCACATAACCTCAAAATTGATGTGAAAAATAAACAAATAACCAAGTTTTTTATTTTTATTTTTTACAAAAAAAAAATTTCCAGGAAATTTGGTGAAAACAGCTTTTTATGTCCCAAACACACTGTAATTTATTTGATTTGAAATATTTATTTTTTACCTTATTTTGACCTAATATCGAAAAACTGCCCTAATTTTCAATCGAAAATTCTCGCGTCAAAATATCAGCTTTTTTTAAAAAGTCAGTGGGCTTTTTATTCGTTAAAATCTCTACTTTCTGATGGTGAAAAAAAAATACATTACAATGGTAAATGTTCTCAGAAAATGCAAAGAAACGAAAAAAAACTCGAATCCGAATTTAATTTAATAAGACATCTACAATATTTTGAGAAAGTTGTAGAATTTTCTTTAAATTATATGCGTAGATGCCTATTCATTGCTATTTTAAGATAATTTATATACCTGAGTGACCTACGGAAAATTTTAGCCCATCAAAAGGTATTTCATAGAGAAGTGGGGAAGCGGCTAGGAGGGTCTGGGCCTTACTACCTGTTATTTCTTTGCATTTTCTGAGAACATTTATCATAGTAATGTATTATTTTTCACCATCAGAAAGTAGAAATTTCAACGAATAAAAAGCCCACCGACTTTTTGAAAAAGCCTCTATTTTGACGCGAGAATTTTCGATTGAAAATTAGGGTGGTTTTTCGATTTTAAGTCAAAATAAGGTGAAAAAATAAATATTTCAAATCAAATAAATTACAGTGTGTTTGGGACATAAAAAGGTAAGTTTTCACCATATTTCGTGAAAAATTTTTTTTTGTAAAAGATAAAAATAAAAAATCAAAAACTTATTTTAATTTTTTACATAAATTTTGAGGTTATGTGAAAAAAGTGTAGATATTTTTATTACCTACAACTTTGCCATTTAACTTTTTTCCATAGGACTTGTAGTTTTGCCGGAAATCGAGATTAACAGTTTTTTACCCTTCAAAACTCACCCCCTTCCACTTCCCGACCTCAGATCGCCCGTAAATTATTTTTCCTTTCATTTTTATTTATTCTCTTCCTTTTCCAATGGGTTTCATCCTACTATAATTTTTTTTCTCATTTTACCATTTTTAAAGGCCCTGGTCTATAATATAAAAAAGTTAATACTTGCTTAGCTAGCCAAATTTTTAATGATTGGCGTGTTACTTTCGAATGTGAATTTCAATCTTGGAAAACTTTAAGGATTTTCAGTAAACATTCTCTTTTTTATTGTACTATATGAAATTTTAAGGGGCAATCTGAAAAACTTCCACAGACGTATGACGTAATCATATTGTCCTTATAATTTTTGTTGAGATCAAAATAAGTGACCTGGTAAAATGTCTCTAAATTCATTAATTACCGTTCTTGGTTAACACGTTGCCTGCCGTCTCGTCGTCTGTATGACCAAGGCAGTTTTTCACATTTCATATGCCATAGACCGAGATATCTGCATTCATCAACATATACCAACCTAGATGAAGAACTGCAACATTCCAGTTTTTGGCATACAGCTATCATCACCGATTTTTTTAAAACGAGAGAATTCATATGTTTGTATTTCAAAAGAAAAACTTCAAAAAAAAGATAAGATATAAACAAAGAAAAATAATCAGTCCAAATCATATCTATGGATTCTATTGAAACAATCTGAGCATATGGTAGGTTCTTTTCTGCAGCATTCACGGTATGTTCGGATCCTTTTCAAATTCCTTGCAATGTACCATCCGTGGATTTGCTTTGCAGTTTCATAACAATTTTTACATGGCTTTCTGTTTGTTCCCAATTCATGACGTTCATGACGCTTTGGTTTCGGCGTATTGTCTCAGTGCAATACTGAGTTTCACAAAGCACCAAGATATTTTTTCGTGAATTTGTCAGCGCAAAAGAGGAATTTTGAAAAAAATTCATTTGAGCTGTTACTACTCATATAAAACAATCTTTGCGCACTATGGCCTTGAGGTATTTTTTTTGCCAATATGAAAAACTTTCCTGGTACAAGTGTGGAAAACGTTTCAACGGTGCGGCAGTCAACGTGTTAATCTCTTGCAATAAAGTTGATATAAGAGCCACAAAATCAAACCATAAGAGAAGAGAATGAATTATCCACTGAAATTGCGAGATTTTACCTTTAACCATATCATTTAGTGGTGGTTAGTAGTGTAAAAACTACAGACAGCATAAATAAGCTACCAATTGTGCTTTCATTTTTTGTCTGGTCAGTTCCCAAAAAACTGCTGCTGATTGGCAGCTTCATATCTGATCTCTACACTTTGCTCTATAGCTATACTTTGACTGGCTAGTCGGATTAAAAGACACCTTATTTATGTAGTGAGGTACCAGACTATTATGTACTATTACTGTACTGTAACTATTATGTAACACATTTTTTACCTGAATGCATCTAGGGAGAGAATCATTGAAATCATTGCCAGATTGGGCCATCGAGCAAATTAGCGAAAAGGAGTCTACTTGAAATCAACCTTTCACCATCTGTTTACTAGAAGAATATATATATATATATATATATGAAATGCACAAAATTATAGAGGTGACCTATAATTTGTGGGGTGAAGCTTAGACCTAATGACGTGGAATTCAATGACACGAAATTTCATGCACATTAATAGGTCACCAACAGATGTCAGTATAGGCCAATCCACGACACCAAAAGTCGTACTCCTAGTGCGTTCAGAGTAACGCAAAACAAATAACGAAAGAAAGAGATATTTGCTCCGATTCCAAGAAAGCCACCATCCGCCTACAGCTGTTTCATGGTTTCCCAATCATCAGGACGGCTTGTGGTCTTTCTCAAATTCGTACCAAATCTCTCAGAGTGCTAATACCTACCGGCAAGTATGAAAATGAGAAAAACACAAAATTATAGAGGTGACACCTATAATTTGTGGGGTGAAATTTAGATCTAATGATGTGGAATTTAATGATATGAAATTTCGTGCACATTAATAGGTCACCAACAGATGTCAGTGATTGGGAAACCATGAAACAGCTGTTGGCGGATGGTGGCTTTCTTGGAATCGTAACAAATCTCTCTTTCTTTCGTTTTATATATATATATATATATATATATATATGATGTTTCAATCCTAAAGTTTTTTGAAAATTGCACATCAACATTTCATGGTTTTATATTCCTATAGTCTAATCGACAAGTTGAAAATGGTCTAAAATAGAGATACTGCTCTTAAAATTATATGTGAAAGCTCATTGGATCCGGAATAACTCCTAGAAAAATTTGCCAAAAGCGTGTATTAGCAGGCGCGCGACTTCAAAAGCGTGTACGACACATTAATTAATTTTTTATGGTATTATTTATTTTTTTTTAATTTGAAAAAATTATGGTGTATTCGGAACACTATAAATAATTTATTCCCGTTGGAAATTTTACTTAAAGTTAATTTTTCAACAAGCTAAACGATTGTTAACTAACAAAATTTTCTGTAACTTTTGTCTTAATTGTAAAAAAAAAAAAAAAAAAATTTTTTTTTAAAATTTCTTTAACTTTTGTCTTAATTTAAATAAAAAAATAAATAAATAATTTCTAAAAAATTTTTTTTCTATTTTTTCTTATAATTTATTTTATTAATACAAGATATACATTGATTTGCAAAAAAAAAATCTCGCTATTTGTTAATACATTTTTTATAAACAAATTGATTATTTAAATATTAAAAAAAAAAATTCACAACTTCATTATATTACAAATATTATGATTAAAAAAAAATCCTGTATAACAATTTTTAATTGTTTATAACAGTTTTTTTTATATTTCTATTGTTTAAATAATTAGTTAGGATTTTTTTTTTCTAAAAATCATAATTGACAGTCCTCTATAAAGTAACAAAAAATTTATTTTTTTTATCAACAATTCCATTGTTTATTAACTTACCAATTTGTTATAAACAAATTTTTAACTTTGTTAGATTTTTTTTCTGAAACTCCTAAAATTTACAAAAACAACCATATATAAGTATAGACAAAAAAATCCCAATTCCAATTCCCAAAATACAATAAAAAATTGGAAAAAATGTTTTTCTATACTTTGTTATATATGGTTGTTTTTGTAAATTTTAGAAGTTTCAGAAAAAAAATCTAAAAAGTTAAAAATTTGTTTATAACAAATTGGCAAGTTGATAAACAATGGAATTGTTGATAAAAAAAAATTGTTACTTAATAGAGGACAGTCAATTATGATTTTTAGAAAAAAAATCTTTCTCAACTAATTATTTCAACAATAGAAATATAAAAAACTATTATAAACAATCAAAAATTGTTATTAAGGAAATTTTTTTTAATCATAATATTTGTAATATAATGAAGTTGTGAGATTTTTTTTTTTATATTGAAATAATCAATTTGTTTATAGAAAAATTATCAACAAATGGCGGGAAATTTTTATTTTGCAAATCAATTTATATCTTGTATTAATAAAAAACCGATATGATTGAGAAAAAAATTTTTTTTTTCAACATTACTTGGATCTTTTAGTTTTTGTTCAAGTACAAAAATTATTATAAACAAAGAGTGAATATTTTTTTAACTTTTATGGCGTGATCTTGTTAAGTATGTATATAAGAAAGGCTCTACGAAGCGAAAAAAAATTACGACAATTATTTAAACATTTTATTTTCATTTACAATTAAGACAGAAGTTCGAGAAAATCGTTTAACTTGTTGAAAAATTAACTTAAGTAAAATTTCCAACGGGAATAAATTATTTATAGTGTTCCGAATACACCATAATTTTTTCAAATTAAAAAAAATATATTTAATACCTTAAATAAATTAATGTGTCGTACTCGCTTTTGACGCCGCGCGCGCAACCTAAAAATGTCGCGCGGAGACCCTTTTTCAGCTTTAAATTAAAATTATAAATAATGGAGATAGAGTTCCGGGAGCTGGTAGTTTTTTATTGGAAATTTCCTCCGCTTTGAATCTTTTTTTGAAATTTCTTAAATATTGATAGTTTATGAAATATTGGCAAAAAACGAAATGCCATTTTTTTAAATCTTTAATTGTTTATAACTTTTGCAATTTTTATGTGCTAATACACGCTTTTGGCACATTTTTCTAGGCGTTATTCCGGATCCAATGAGCTATCACACATAATTTTAAGAGCAGTATCTCTATTTTAGACCATTTTCAACTTGTCGATTAGACTACTAGTAGTTCATTCATATTATCATTCAACGACATTAAATATCTTATTAAAACCCTCTCAAGTGATTTATAAATTATTGCTAAAATTCGTATTATTCTATGAATTGTGACATCATAGTTCAGCATCTGCAGCCAAGTGAAGGGTGAACCGTCCTCTGAACTATATGCAGCTTTCATTTAGAGAGAGTTTCAATTCTGAATATTGGTATTTTTTTAGTTCATGACATCCTTATCAAAAGTTTGTTATTGTAGGGGTTTTGAAGTATCAGTATTTCATCATTCATATATGATTCCAAGGACCCAACATGTAGGTACTGTTCAGTCAACATTAGTAATGGTTTCAACATTTTGCCTCCAGATTTTTAAAATTTTAAATCTTATTCAGAGTTATAATAATTTTAGATTCATTTCAAGTCAAATGTATTTTTTTAAAGTCATCATTAAGTCAAGTTGGGTTCTTTTCATCAGAACGACAGAATAGATTCATCCAAATTTATTGAGCAACTTTTCCCAATAAATTGAATTTAGAACTTTTACATTTCCTGTAGGTTGAACTAGTCAATTTAACATATATATGTTTATAAGAAATTTAATTCAGTTCAATAGAGGACTTCGGCTAAGGATTCAGTAATGCTGACATTAAATTCATTACATTAAAACTATTGTCACTTTTTTTAGCACCTCTTTAACTGAAGAACTTCTGGAAACCCCAAACTCTTATTTACTGCATACTTCATAATTTTTTTGGGGGGGGTTTCCCATTCCTATTATAGGGATAAATTCAAAATGTCACACATCACTATAGTTTTCATTGGAACGGCAAATAATCTTGAATTGACTAGATATGGAAAATATTTGATCAACAAATACACTGCTCAAGCTGAAATTTCCACTTTTTTTCAGATCAAATTCTCATTTGCATTGTTGTCAAGCAAGAACATTTTGAATTCAGCGCCTTGGTTGAAACATAATATACAAAAAACATACATTTGCATTGAAATATCTAGGTATTTTGACTTGTTGCATTTGGGGTTTGGGTGTCTAGAATTAGTAAATGATGGAAAATTTGCGAAAAAAATTATAGTATATTCAACCTATTAATGTGTTGGCAGCATTGAAACTTTAGCCCAAGCCCCCCACTGAAAATTTGTGATAAGTTGATTGAAATATATAGCACGTTTGCTCGGGGCTAATTGATCCCCAGTCTGAACATGAATTGAAATGTATATTTTGTCTCGAACTATTTTTAGATTTTTTGTCATCGCTGTTTTCCATATTTAAAATAGTTTAGCTTCATTTTTGTTTTGATTGGTAATGTTGTATTTTCAATATGTGGTTTTTCATTATTGCTAATAAAAATTATTCAAAAGTATTCGTCAACCAAAGCTCTTTGCCACATATTGAAAGACAATCTTTTGTCTTTGATTCTACAGTCAAGGATATTGCTTTATCGTCTCTTATTCTTGTTTTTTTTTTAGTATGTGATAACTGATATTGAATGTTATCTTGAGAATGTTTCGTCTTTTATTATCTTGTTTATGTTATGTTTTAGAATATTTACCTATTTTTTTTTTCTTCATATTTTAATACCGCACCTGTCATGAATATTTATACTCTTATTCTTACTGATGAAATGTGATGTTCGGAAAATTAATAAATTATTATTATTTACTTTTGTATTTATTTATTTCTTGATTGGTATGTCAGAGTAGAGTGTCATGAATAGATTAGATGAGTTGGTCAGTTTTACATGACATTAGAAGATAATCTGAGTACTGCATTTTTTTTATCATAAAAACACGAATAAGTGAGGCTGTCAGCAGAGCATTATGTGTATCTCCCAAAATGTAGAGGTAGATTTCTAACAAAAAAAGTGAGAGTGCGACTCACCCATTAAGGATTCCATACTATTTCAGATAAAGAGCTGTAGAAAAAATTGTGTTGAGGGTGTTTAAAAGTATTTTAAGTGCTATCTAAGTTTTATTTCCAATCCTTAGACATTTTTGTGAAAACTTATACGAGTCAAGATCGCAGGACCTCACCTATTATAGTGGGATTTGAAACTGCTATTGTGGCCTGTAATAGCCGTAATAATCATAAGTGTACCAGGAGTTTGAAATTAATTAACAAAAAAGGCTCAGGAAAAGAATAAGTCTGTCGAGAACAGCAGTAAAATTGCTCATTTTAAAGACCAACCCAAATTTTGGTATAACAAAATTGGACTTGTCCAGGTCAATTTATATTGTGATAACACACATGGAATGTAAATCTACAATACGCAAGATTGGTAGTGACAAATCCGTTAACGAAACCATTCAACTGACGAGGGATTTTTTTGTAAACAAAGACATTTCGCATAATGGCTGTTGATATGGGTACAAACATTAGCTCTATTCGAATCAAATGCAACTTTTAGAGGGTAGAATGTCCAAACACATTAACCCTTTCAGTCACCGCCTGCACTACAGTGTACGCCAAGTTTCTGATTTTTTTTCAATTATTCGGACTGAATTGTAACATTTTTTTGGTAGAATACTGTAATATACTCCTTAGTTGTTCATGTAAGACATGTGCCACCATCTAGGTACCGAAAGTGAAACTACCAAAATATAATTTTAAGTTCGAACATTGTCTAATTTAGACAATAACAGCTTTCTTTTTGGCCGTGTAAGTAGCACAATGGTAGCATCGGAGCTACTCAGGAGCACGAAACACTGGCACCGACCCGTTCTTTTTAGGTAGAGCTTCAAGCTCCGGAGCAACACCAACAACCTTCCCCTGCACCCTCTTGCACTCACCGGGAATTTGGAGTAACAAGCTCTTTTTGGTTATGTTTAATGTTTGTTGTTTTTTTAGTAGCGCAGTAAATACCTTACATTAATATTAAATTTTATCTAAGAGTAATCAAAACAATATGAATAGTGCAAATGAAAAAGAGTTGCAAATAAATGATGTTTGTGATATTTTGACTATTTATTTTTATAATGTTTTCTGAAAGATATTTTTTTTTTCGAACTTATCTTATTGAATATTAAGTTTTTTATTTATCCATTTTCAGTTCAACGACTGTTTAGAGTAAGGGTTTTTTTGTGATATTTCAACAATTTATTTTTCCATTTTGAGGTGAGGATATTTTCTTCAAAATATTTGATCTGTTTGGAAAAGTTGAGCTTCACATTTAAACTTTATAGATCATTTTTGAAGTAGAATTTTGTGATAATTTCACCATTCTGTGATATTCTAAGATTTTTGTTAAGTGGATATTTATTGAATAAACATATTATGTTTCATGAATTTTATTGAACATTTACATTTGAAAAGAGAGTACACTTCATGAATTGAACATTTTATTGAAGACTTGCTGTTGTCTGTTGATTTTTTCTCCAACTTCAGCTTGCATACCAATACCTAAGGATAATTGGCAAGGTACCACAGAGATAGTAAAATTGTTTTCTCGTCAGAAACATTGGGTCGTCCAGCAGAGTACGTAGGATGATATTTTGATTGTTCGAAGAGACCTGAAACTTTTAGAGTAAAAATATATTCAATTTTTCAAACAAAAGGATGTATACCAATGATATTATAAGTTGTCTATCATGATACGTGAAAATTGGATTTGAATTCATTGTCATATTCCTTCACAGTTTCCTCAATATAATTTTCAATTCTGGTACGTTTTCTCCTAGGCCCACTTTCATCAGAATCAGCAAACAAACTGTCCAAAGAGCTAGTAGAGTCTGAACAACTCAAATGGTTACCTGGTCTATCCATTGATGCCTTGAAAAGTTAATACTGATTTGAATCCACTCATCTTTCATTGCTATTAACTTACCATTATCAACTTTTCAGAATCTGACATATCTAATATAATTGTTAGATTTTCGATTAAGCTTTCTAAAACTCTTCAAATCAATTCAAACTCTTCAACGAAAACAATAAATAGAAAAGAAACAGTATGTCAATTACTAAATCTTATGCCATGTGCAAAGTATTCATCCTGAAAACACCACTAAAATCCGTTTTATTTGGGAGCAGCTCAGAGGTGCGTTCGATTATAGACTCTTAGAGTAGAGTAAAGTATTTGAATGTTTCTTAAATTTACTCTGGAGTTGAGTACTATTCATGTAATATTCGAACGGTGCGAAATATATTTGGAGTTGTTTACAAAGTCCGAGTGATAGAAGGTTCTGACATCGGAAATATAGGTTGTTATTGTTAAAAAAACGAAGAATGGCAAGATCAATGAAAGTTGATGAAAACCGGAGAAAAATATTGTTGACAATAGCAGATAACTTTTCTAGAATCTTGTTCGCCAATTGTTAATTAAATGTTAGTATTTATGGTAGGGAATGACAATGGTATATTCAAATGTGATGGTTTCGAAGCAGTTTGATTAAAAATAGGTCCTAAGTTAAGAATTCGTGTGACACAGTATGAACTTTGTAGACCATATGTTTCTCCAAGATCACAACTATTATCAGTGAACAGTATTAAACACATACACATAAATAATCTCAATCTTGGGTTAACTGTGAGAATGTGACACACAGCATAAAGAGATTTTCCGTCCCCCAGAGGTGTGTCAATTTTCTGGAGTTAAATAAACCCAGCTATTTTGTAGAGTTACGAGAGTTAACTCGGTAGCGAATACTCGGGTATTTTCGAATGACAGTCTTATAGTAAGGGCCGATTTCATAATGAAATGCTAATAGCTCCTTTTGTAAAATGATCCTTTTATTTAAAGTGTCATTTAAATGCAGTATGAAGTAATGGTGATTTCATAATCATATGATGATGGAATTTTAACTAAAGGTCCATTTGACGAAAATTAGCAATGTTGGTATACCTGAAACAGGTACAATTGCATCAGTTACTGGGATACTAGACACCCTAGGCAGGATTAAAAATATTATCTATGGGGTTTTTTTGGGGTGGTTTTGGTTTTCCTGCTAGGTTATTCTTATTCTCATGTTATTCTTGTGTTGTTGGGAGTGGATGTGCTTTGTTTGAATAGGTGTTTATTAAGTATAATGGAAGGTAAAATCTTAAAACGAGTAAAACGATCTTCAAATTTTACGAAAGAGGAAGAAATGCTCCTTGTTGAGGAAGTGGAGAAGTTCAAAAATATCATTGAATGCAAGACCAGTGATAAAGTCTCTAATAGCAATAAGGTTTGTTACTATTTGATCAACATTTTATGTATTTAATAATGTCCAAACTTTTTTTTTAAGATTGAAGCTTGGAATAAAGTGACTTTCCAATTGAATGCCAAAGGACCAATCCAACAGGCAAGATCCATGGAACAATTGAAAGCCAAATATGAAAATTTAAAAACCAAGGCAAGGAAATGTGCAGCTGAAAATAGAGGCTATTATCGAGGAACAGGAGGTGGACCAACAAATGAGCCTGATTGGGATCCTGTGGTTGAAGCAGTTCTGAGAGTCATAAATGAAAAAACTGTCATTGGTTTTCATAATCCTAATGATTCTGATGCTGTCTACAACCCAGTTGAGGGGATAAATATGGAGAATATTGAAGTTATAAATCAGGACCAGTGTGAAGAGGTACTAAACTATATTTCATAATATCTATCAACATTGAAAGACTAATTTTTTTCAGTTCATTGTGCTAATGGAGGATGATAAAGATAATGCAGTGTCTACAGCAGCAGAAGATTTTGTAAGTTGTCTGATTATTTTGATGGTTTAATTTATATTATGTTATTTTCAGTAATAAAAATACATTATCATTCAAAATATAAAATTCTTCCTGATTTTTTTTTTGTTTATAGAATGCTGTTCCAAGTTCTTCCAAACTGGATGTTCCACCTGTGACGAACATTGATAACTCAAGTACCCAGAATGCTGATATTCAGGTGATTAAATATTTGAACTTCAGTAGCATCGGAGCTACTCAGGAGCACGAAACACTGGCACCGACCCGTTCTTTTTAGGTAGAGCTTCAAGCTCCGGAGCAACACCAACAACCTTCCCCTGCACCCTCTTGCACTCACCGGGAATTTGGAGTAACAAGCTCTTTTTGGTTATGTTTAATGTTTGTTGTTTTTTTAGTAGCGCAGTAAATACCTTACATTAATATTAAATTTTATCTAAGAGTAATCAAAACAATATGAATAGTGCAAATGAAAAAGAGTTGCAAATAAATGATGTTTGTGATATTTTGACTATTTATTTTTATAATGTTTTCTGAAAGATATTTTTTTTTTCGAACTTATCTTATTGAATATTAAGTTTTTTATTTATCCATTTTCAGTTCAACGACTGTTTAGAGTAAGGGTTTTTTTGTGATTTAACAATTTATTTTTCCATTTTGAGGTGAGGATATTTTCTTCAAAATATTTGATCTGTTTGGAAAAGTTGAGCTTCACATTTAAACTTTATAGATCATTTTTGAAGTAGAATTTTGTGATAATTTCACCATTCTGTGATATTCTAAGATTTTTGTTAAGTGGATATTTATTGAATAAACATATTATGTTTCATGAATTTTATTGAACATTTACATTTGAAAAGAGAGTACACTTCATGAATTGAACATTTTATTGAAGACTTGCTGTTGTCTGTTGATTTTTTCTCCAACTTCAGCTTGCATACCAATACCTAAGGATAATTGGCAAGGTACCACAGAGATAGTAAAATTGTTTTCGTCAGAAACATTGGGTCGTCCAGCAGAGTCATAGGATGATATTTTGATTGTTGAAGAGACCTGAAACTTTTAGAGTAAAAATATATTCAATTTTCAAACAAAGGATGTATACCAATGATATTATAAGTTGTCTATCATGATACGTGAAAATTGGATTTGAATTCATTGTCATATTCCTTCACAGTTTCCTCAATATAATTTTCAATTCTGGTACGTTTTCTCCTAGGCCCACTTTCATCAGAATCAGCAAACAAACTGTCCAAAGAGCTAGTAGAGTCTGAACAACTCAAATGGTTACCTGGTCTATCCATTGATGCCTTGAAAAGTTAATACTGATTTGAATCCACTCATCTTTCATTGCTATTAACTTACCATTATCAACTTTTCAGAATCTGACATATCTAATATAATTGTTAGATTTTCGATTAAGCTTTCTAAAACTCTTCAAATCAATTCAAACTCTTCAACGAAAACAATAAATAGAAAAGAAACAGTATGTCAATTACTAAATCTTATGCACATGTGCAAAGTATTCATCCTGAAAACACCACTAAAATCCGTTTTATTTGGGAGCAGCTCAGAGGTGCGTTCGATTATAGACTCTTAGAGTAGAGTAAAGTATTTGAATGTTTCTTAAATTTACTCTGGAGTTGAGTACTATTCATGTAATATTCGAACGGTGCGAAATATATTTGGAGTTGTTTACAAAGTCCGAGTGATAGAAGGTTCTGACATCGGAAATATAGGTTGTTATTGTTAAAAAAACGAAGAATGGCAAGATCAATGAAAGTTGATGAAAACCGGAGAAAAATATTGTTGACAATAGCAGATAACTTTTCTAGAATCTTGTTCGCCAATTGTTAATTAAATGTTAGTATTTATGGTAGGGAATGACAATGGTATATTCAAATGTGATGGTTTCGAAGCAGTTTGATTAAAAATAGGTCCTAAGTTAAGAATTCGTGTGACACAGTATGAACTTTGTAGACCATATGTTTCTCCAAGATCACAACTATTATCAGTGAACAGTATTAAACACATACACATAAATAATCTCAATCTTGGGTTAACTGTGAGAATGTGACACACAGCATAAAGAGATTTTCCGTCCCCCAGAGGTGTGTCAATTTTCTGGAGTTAAATAAACCCAGCTATTTTGTAGAGTTACGAGAGTTAACTCGGTAGCGAATACTCGGTATTTTCGAATGACAGTCTTATAGTAGGGCCGATTTCATAATGAAATGCTAATAGCTCCTTTTGTAAACTGATCCTTTTATTTCTAGTGTCATGTTAAATGCAGTTCAATGAAGTTAATGGTGATTTCATAATCATATGATGATGGAATTTTAACTAAAGGTCCATTTGACGAAAATTAGAATGTTGGTATACCTGAAACAGGTACAATTGCATCAGTTACTGGGATACTAGACACCCTAGGCAGGATTAAAATATTATCTATGGGGTTTTTGGGGTGGTTTTGGTTTTCCTGCTAGGTTATTCTTATTCTCATGTTATTCTTGTGTTGTTGGGAGTGGATGTGCTTTGTTTGAATAGGTGTTTATTAAGTATAATGGAAGGTAAAATCTTAAAACGAGTAAAACGATCTTCAAATTTTACGAAAGAGGAAGAAATGCTCCTTGTTGAGGAAGTGGAGAAGTTCAAAAATATCATTGAATGCAAGACCAGTGATAAAGTCTCTAATAGCAATAAGGTTTGTTACTATTTGATCAACATTTTATGTATTTAATAATGTCCAAACTTTTTTTTTAAGATTGAAGCTTGGAATAAAGTGACTTTCCAATTGAATGCCAAAGGACCAATCCAACAGGCAAGATCCATGGAACAATTGAAAGCCAAATATGAAAATTTAAAAACCAAGGCAAGGAAATGTGCAGCTGAAAATAGAGGCTATTATCGAGGAACAGGAGGTGGACCAACAAATGAGCCTGATTGGGATCCTGTGGTTGAAGCAGTTCTGAGAGTCATAAATGAAAAAACTGTCATTGGTTTTCATAATCCTAATGATTCTGATGCTGTCTACAACCCAGTTGAGGGGATAAATATGGAGAATATTGAAGTTATAAATCAGGACCAGTGTGAAGAGGTACTAAACTATATTTCATAATATCTATCAACATTGAAAGACTAATTTTTTTCAGTTCATTGTGCTAATGGAGGATGATAAAGATAATGCAGTGTCTACAGCAGCAGAAGATTTTGTAAGTTGTCTGATTATTTTCAGTAATAAAATACATTATCATTCAAAATATAAAATTCTTCCTGATTTTTTTTTTGTTTATAGAATGCTGTTCCAAGTTCTTCCAAACTGGATGTTCCACCTGTGACGAACATTGATAACTCAAGTACCCAGAATGCTGATATTCAGGTGATTAAATATTTGAACTTCAGTAATATTGAAATTGAAGTATTAAGTTGATATTTATATTCTATAGAGAAGTGCAACATTCATCATTGAATATCTAAACAATATATTCTAATAATACCTACCATGATGATTCATGGCCTTTTTTTCACAGTTTTACACTCCTCAACTTCATAATAACAAATAATTAAGTCAAACTATTATGGCTTAATACTGTCTGTATGTTCTTCGAGAAGGTTCAATGTTCATTTTTTGGGTTTTCTCTTCTCGTTTCTGAAAATTACAGAGAGTATTTAATGCATCTGTTAAGACAGATCAGTTGATCTGTCCAAGATGTAGCTGACAAGTATTGAGTAATTCCTCTTTGTTCCTGAAAGTTTCATTTTATATATGCAGTGACATCTCTTGGACAGATCAACTGATCTGTCCTTCTAACACATACATCAAATAATCACTGTGATTTTTAGTTATTGCATTCATTCAATTGTATTAAATTAAAAGTGTATTATATAATGGAATCATTTTATATTTTCAGACTTTGCCAGTTGATTGGTCAAGGTATACACCAAAACAACTGAGAACGCCAAAAAATAAGAAACTGCAATGCCAATTTCGAGTTCTTTACAACTGGCTAAAGAAGAGTATTATAAAAAGAAAACTGTGTTACTGAGGGAGGAGATAAAACTAAAAAAAATGGAAGGAGAAGATCGTCAAAGAAAACGACAGAGGGAGGAGGAGGAACATGAAATCAAAATGAACATTTTAAATTGTGATTTGAAATTGAAGGAACAAGAACTGAACATGAATAAAAAATGATGTATTTTCAAATGTTTTATTATGAAAAATGATATATAAATAGTGTGATATTTAATGGTTTAAAATCAAAAACTGTCTAACGTTACGTCCCAAATGAATGTTATCATCGTGTTGTGGAGCAAGGTCAATATCATTATATTCCTCATTTAACCATTCTTCTGGAATGTCTTCATTCTCCTCAATGGCCAAATTGTGTAATATTGCAGTTGCAATAATAATGTTGAAAGCAGTTTCCACTTTCACCCCCATACTGCCTTTCAACAGTACATCTTGTTCTAATGATGGACTCATTGAATAAATTTTCTGCAGGTGAATGAGTTTCCTGCAGTTTCGTCATTAAATATGGCTTCAGGTTATAGCCACTATCTCCTAGCAGCATATATGTGCCAAATTCACCATCTCCAAATCGCCACCTACCTACTATTATTGAATATGGTTTGGTCATGACTTGATCAGGCCACCTTGCCATAATGTCTCTGATTTTCCAATCAGTGTCTGCTACTGTTTGCATATTTAGACCAAATAATTCATTTCTTGTTCTAAAAATTTCAGCATCATCTCCTCCAGGTGAATCAATTTTTATGTGTGTGCAGTCTATCTGCACCTATTACACGAGGAAATCTTGCAACTGGTAAAACTTAGCTGCAGAACTTTCCATCTCTTCATATGTTTCATACATTTTGATGTGTTGTCTGTGCAAAAGCAATTGCATTTGACACTTTGCTAATGATCCTACATGCTGAAGGAGTTGAAACACCAGTAAAATCGGCAACTGCCTTCTGCATACAACCCAGTGCATAAAATCTCAATGTAAGTAGGACTTGGTTCATTGGTTTAATACTTCCACCCCTATAAAAAATTATATTAATAAAATCATGACAATTACTACAATATGCTAACGCCTACCTGTTAGTTGGTGTCTCTATTAAGTGTTCAATAGTTTCCAGAAGTAAATGAAATGTTGGTTTGGTAATCCTAAATCTATCGAAGAAATCCAAGTCGTCAAATTTCTCTAAGTTGTTCACTCGTTCTCTATATACTTTCCTACGTCTCACAAAAACATAATCGTCGTCAGAATCACTCGAACTAGAACTAGATGAAGCCTGATGGTCCATAATGATAAAATAAAAAATGTATGAGTCTCAAAATCAACACACTTAACAAAATGCCTCAAAATTCAAAATGATACTTGTTTTGAGGTTAGGAAGGTTGACATTTCTTAAAGAGGCCTTTAAGCCATTAAATACGCAACATTCGGTATTTCTAAAGTATCATTTAAAGGCACCTTTATCTTTAAAATTGTATTATGAAATCGTTGCGAAACATAAAGTGTCCTTTATCATTTAAAGGAGTATTTAATTTCATTATGAAATCGGCCCTAAAATATACACAACTTTACGATTTTCGAACGCTATTTAGTAAATTCTACTCGATGGCGTTAATAATCGAACGCACTCCAGGTGCATCAAACACGGTACAGCTCCAGTGCACGAAGCCCCAAAAAGAAAGCGTCTAATGGTGCGAATTTACAGGATCCAATAAAATTGACCAATATGGGTTATATATGCACCTGACAATTTATTGGTCAAATTTGGCAACAGTTTTTACTCAGGAATACCAACATACTGACATTGTCTAAAGATATCTTTAGACAATGATACTGACAAGTAATGGTTCAACTATAGGAAAAGTTCCAAATATTATTCAATAGCGTATTGAATTGATTCTGATCCATTCTTAAATATCGTTTGAATTGATTAGGATCTGCACTCAGGAATTTTTCGTGAACTATTGTCAAGTTTCCTTTCCCTCTTTTCTCAATCCAAGATCTAATCCACCATCTTCTACATCTCTGCCTTTTATATTCAGCAATGCACATTGCTGCGAATGTAATGCAACGTAAATTATGTTTTTTTTTCGCAATATCATTTTTCTCGCGGTTATGGTAGGGTATGTGAAATCGCGTAAATAATAACATATAACCTGAAAATCTCTGTTCTAGCAGGCCTCCAATTCATGGCCGAAAGTTACTGCAAATTGTCACTAAAAATTGATGAAAAATTAGAACCGATTCTAAACTCATCAATTTATTGGTCAAGTTCAAATTGACGACAATTTTCTGTTTACACCTATCAATAAAATTCAAGGTCACAAAATTGACCAATTTATTGGATCGTGTAAATTCGCACTAAGTGTGGGCAGAGATGCAGAGTCGTACGTAGAAACCTGTAATGCTAAAAAAAAGCAAATTTCCTTATCCACTGACTTTTCGGCAACGTGAAATTGTGACGTTTTTTTTGTGTGCATATAAAACATTGCTTTAGTGTGTGAAACTGTTCCCAAGGATTACTTTTTACTTTAAACTAGTTTATTCTCATTTTGAAGTGTGTGCACTACAGTAGCTACTGTGATTTAGGGCCGATATTATAATGTCAGTTTTAACTCCGAAAACCTTAAACCAGTTTATCTCCAAGTTTAAACCAAAGGTGGTGAAAAAGTCATTTTATAAAAACACATAAGATTTTCATTTTCCATGTATATAAATGTCTCTGTCACTTGGCCTCATGGTGTTTTATGGTAACGACTGTTTCGTTTTGTGAAAAGTGACGTGAGCAAAATCACTTTTCATTTATATTTGAGGTAACCTCCAAATGCTAATGAAATAAATTCAATTAATAATAGAATGACAGATGAATTGTTGATAGGTACGGTATATTAGGTTTAAGACTCCTTTCAAACTAGATACATGAATATTTTATTTACCGATTAGTAGGGTGCTGTATCTCTATCTGAGTCAATATATTGTCAACAGTTTGCTTAGACAATCTGAATCTATTTAGAAATTCTATGTCATTCCATTCATCATAATGATTAGGCCCAATTCTAAATTTGCGAGCGGCTCTTGGCATATCCACCAAATACATTATCTCTTCGAACACTTCAAAAATATTATCTTGAATGTAGTCCATTTTATAGTATTTCCAACTACAAAGTATAGCTTATTTCAAAACAAATTTTTAGGATTAGACTCGATTTTAAGATGTCAATTTTTGTAATTTTTTGTCCTGTTGGCTAACCTACTTAAACGTTTTCAATCCTTTAAACCATACCTGAGGTAGGGTTTAAGGTTTAAACTCGATGACGTCACTCAAGAGTTTAAACTGACATTATAATATCGGGCCTTAGGGGGTATAACATTACCAGGTAAGGATAATCTCACTTTTTTTTATTTATGCTCTTAAATATTTTTAGTCAGAATGGCTTATAGGAGCGACCTATTGAACGACGAATTGCCCCTCTCAGAAGGTTTATGAACTTTTAATTTTGCATAAATAGTAAACTAATATAATGTACTTTAGATGTTACAGAGATAGAGACTCAGCAAGTTGAGCAGGAACAGGAATATTCAGACACCGATACACCCGTGATAAATACTCTAGAAACCATTATGGAAGTTTCAGAACCTGCAGTGGCCGATCCAGATACAATTTCCGCCACAACTACGCGTGTCACAAACAAGAACAAGAATTGTTTTTTAAAATATCACAGAAAATAAATTATTTAATGTAACAAATATCATGTATTTTGTATATAAAAAAATTATGAATTACAACCTTTGGGTCACAGCGTACATCCATTTTTTCAAAAAGTAGACAAAATACGACTTTGCGACCAAAGTCAAAAATTTTTGAAAAAAATAGAGAAATCCTCATGCCAAGTTGCAAAATTTTACTACCAAAAACAAAAAGTCATGACCGAAAAGGTTAAAGAGAATAAATACTATGTACTCGTAAGATATTGAACATTCTCGTTGAAGACATTATGTCAAAAGCTCAAGTCATTGCAGAACTCCATAAATTGGCTAGAAAAAATTATCCTAGGCCACCTACCGTCATCGACGGTTTGGACGACCTATGGCAAATCGACTTGCCGAAAGGAGAACGTTTGCTTCGCGTAATCAAATTTTAATGCTTTTGCAGACAAATCTAATCCGTTCAACAAATTTATATATACTCGATAGCTTGAAACTGTTTGACCACTCTCCCCTCAGATCCTCTCCACTAGCTATGAAATTGATTCTGGTGCACAGATTCGCAGCAGCTAATTTTTATCCTGATAGATTGGTGAGATGAGAATTTTCTGCAAATACAATTAAGCTCTATGTTCTGAATCTGTATACAGTATCGGAAACAATTTATCTGGGGTAAAGACAGAAATCTACACGAGCAACAAGGAACGCAATGATATGATAATACCACATAAACAAGAGAGACGCACTGCTGTGCGCCCCTCCTGTTACCCCACCCGACACATTAACTGACCACGTGGCAATGCGACACAGCGCACAGCGACTCAACTCATCCTTGCCGAGCCGTGGTTGCGAAAACAAAAGATCGTGACAATTATTACCTTTTGAAACATGCCGCCTATTTACACAACCGCAGAGAAAGTACAGATCGTTAAGTGGTACTTTGGGGGTAATTCTGTACAAGATACTAGAAATCTATTCATAGTAGCTTTTGCAGATAGACCTGTACCTACGGAAGCGACTATCCTTTCAATTATTAATAAACTTCAGAATTTTGGGTGTGGCAGCACATTGCAAAAAATGTTCTCCCACAAATCCACCACCGCATCCCAGACAAATACCCGAGGAACGGGAAATAAGAGAAACACAAGTGTGTGCATTGGCAGAAACGACACCTTGTTCGAGTAGACAGATCGCCGACGAAGTGAATTTGAATGAAAGAACTGTAAGGAATATTTTGAAGAGAAATGGTTATAATTGTTTCAAAGTCACCACTTTTGCCTGGAGACCATTTCAGATGTATGGAGTTTTGTGAAACGATGGTCGAAAAATGCAATAGGGCATTTCGTGTAGATGATAACTTTCCAAAAAAGGTGTTATTTACCGATGAATCGTCCTTCTCAATTAATCAAAAACACAACCCATTCGTAGTACGTTATTGGTCTCATAAAAATAAACATTTGAGTATTGCTGTGAGGACACAGTACCCAAGCAAATTAAATGTGTGGATGGGACTTTTAGGCGATCACATCATAGGCCCATTTTTTATTGAAGGGAATTTAAAAGCAGCAAAATATTTGCAACTTTTGCAAAATCAAATTATTCCTGCAGTTCGCGCTCTTCCGATTGACTTTAACGACGTGTGGTTTCAACAAGATGGTTGTCCTGCCCACAATGCAGGCACGCTGGTTACATTTTTGAATCAATTATTTCCAGATCGGTTTATTTGTACGCGAGGTACAATCAACTGGCCACCTCGATCACCAGGTGTAGCACCTCTCGATTTTTATTTCTGGGGCATGCTAAAATCGGAGGTATATCGGCATGAGTTCGAACGTGCCACCAATTTAGATGAACCGAGGGCAAAAATTATTCAGTTGTGTGCTCAGGTAACACCAGTTACCCTTGCGGCTACCAGAACAGAATTGTACAATAGATTCGGCTATTGTTTGGCCCAAAATGGTGGTTTGTTCGAACATTTAATAAAATAATTCCGTACACAAAATATTTAATTTGGTTTGTCTTTTCTTGTAAATATTTTTTTTCTCTCCATTCAAGAAATAATTGTTTTTCTGTTAGAAATAAGTTTTTTGTTTGTTTATGTTTGAGAATTTTCTTTTGTTTTCGCGGCCACCACGGCACCAAAGATATTTTTATCTACCTGTCGTCCGACAGATTAAATTGAATCAATGATTCAGTTTAATTTGTTCAAATTATCTGATGTGAAATTATCGTCAAAAATTATTCTTCATTGCAGCGCACACATTCTCCCGACTGCTGCTGGTATGATACTGACGTCCTGAGCTAACTGCCCTGACTCTCCTATCTCTGTGTCGCGACATCAATATCCCTTCCTCGAGCGAGTCGAGGAGAAATTGTAATGCTCTCTCAACATATAGCAAGCTATTCTTTACGCTCTCATGAAACCATCATACCCAAGATAAATACTTTCCGATACTGTATATCTATCTGCCTGTGCAAAATTTCAGACTGAATCATAATAACTATGATGAGGTGCAAAACTTGATTTATAAAACTTGCCAAGGTATAAGGAAATAAATAAGCATAATGGCATTCTTATCACATTTAATGAATACATTCAATAGGCAGAAGAAATGTGTAGCTATCCATCTATTCACAGGAACAATTTATTCAAATGTAGCATATGTCTACCGAAATGATATTCAGATTGAGAATTTCGAATGAATAGGTAGATAATTGATTTGATCCACTCTGCTTGGTTCAATGTAACAACATTCCATTAATGCAATTCTAGCATTGACATTGTTTTCAGTAATAAAATATATTTCTTTCAGTGTATCACTTTCATTCAGTTTCCAATATAATTCTTTGGTAAAAAAAACTTTAGTATATGAAATTTTGATAAATGAAACAACAGCTTGATATTTCCCTTCAAGATGACTCTTCAAAACCATGGACATCCATTTTAGATCAAGCTGAAAAGAAAACTGGATTGGACAGGCCATATATTTGTGCTGGTGCAGTCGTTTTGGTAGGATTATGGCTGGTTTTTGGGTATTTTGCTCAGTTGATTTGCAACACAGTGGGCTTCTTATACCCTGCTTACATGTCTATTAAGGCAATTGAATCGAGAAGTAAAGATGATGATACAAAATGGCTCACATATTTGGTTGTTTTGCAGTATTTTCTATTACTGAATATTTTGCTGATTTCAGAGTTCGTTGGTTCCCTCTGTACTAGCTTGTTAAGTGCATTTTCATGCTGTGGCTGATGATTCCTACTGCTTTCAAGGGATCCATGATTCTCTATAATAGAATTGTAAAACCATACTTTTTAAAGCATCATCAAAACATTGATGATGCTCTTGGCAGAGTCAAGGAGTCAGCTAATAAAGTTTTGATAAAAATGAATAAATGGGTAACAATAAAGGAAGCCTACCTACAGTGAATTATGTGGCTGTCAATGCAATGTTTCAGCATTTTGAAGGTCTTTTTGATATTTTTATAAGCAAAATATATTACACGTTTTGAGCATTATTCTCCATCACATACTAAAGTTTCTTCAGTATTTGCAGTTATTAAATGTTTGTTATGAGATTTTTTAAGACTTAATTATATTATGATCACCATAATAGCAACAAGAGTATTATTTTATTCACAGGATTACCAATAATTCATTTCAGTTTGTATGTACTTCAATATCAGTTTTTCTGTATCGACAAGCTCCTACTAAATTTCATTTCATTCCTCCCAGTCTTCATCATTTGATGTTGATTCAGCCTCATTTCTGGGTTCGGGGGGTGGAATCATAGCTGAAATTCTTGATAATGTAGATTCCGCATCAGCATAATTCTCCTGAGGAGGCTTTGCACCGGATATCCCCTTTCTTCTCATAAAAAGTTTGTTATGAAGATCTGCCATCAAATCTCCGCCCTGAAACATTCAAGGCATTACAAAATGAAGTTTTTTTAGAGACAATATACATAACGGTATCGGTTAGTCCTATTATTGGTACTGGGCAATACGAGTGATCAATATACCGAAAGATTTGAACAAAAAACAAAATGAAATACACGTTGGATAACTGGTAACAGTGAATTTCACAAGATTATAATAACACGTTGCTTTCAAATTTCATAAATGGGATTTTGGAGAATTATGAAGTAAGAAAGTGCCTGTGGTTTGGTGGTGGTATTCATTTTCTGATCACTGTATTCTTTGAAACATTTTGTACTAGTTGATAGTAAAACTCAAAGTTGGTGAGGCACATGATTCAGCAGTTTGGAAAATGATGAGACATCATCACACACTCTCACTGTGTGCCCAGCAGTGTGAAGTTAGCTGCCACTGCTAGAATATCCAAACATGGACGATTGACAAGTGGCCTTCCGAACTCTTTCGACAACTGCCAGCTGCTAGAATTTCTGTCGGCGGTATCATAGCTTTTGATGTGTCCTATCGACTACTGAAAAAATAATTCCTTGATCTGCCGTCCCAAAATATACAGGGCCCTCAAAAAGAAAAAAACCAATTTTTTGACTTTTCAAACGACTGTCAAAATAAAAAACATATTTTCTTTGTCAAATTTGATGGGTCCTATCGACTACTGAAAAAATAATTCCGTGATCTCCGTCCCAAAAGCCTTTTTTCCTGTAAGTTCAATGAGGAGACTATCTAAAGATTAACTCATTTCTTTTTGAGGGCCCTGTATATTTTGGGACGGCAGATCCAGGAATTATTTCTTGAGTAGTCGATAGAACGCATCAAATATGACTAGAAAATATTTTTTTCATCTTGACAGTCGTTTATATTTTTGTATACTAGAAAACATTTTTTTTTTCATCTTGGCAGACATTTGCTGAATAATAATAGCATGTTATAATTTTTCGTTTGAGGAACATATTTTCCATTCATCTTCAAATGATATTTGTTTGTTTTGAAATACCACGATGTCTGCCCACGAAGTAGTTATGTTCGCAATGAAATGATATGATACCGCCAACAGAAATTCTAGCAGCTGGCAGTTGTCGAAAGAGTTCGGAAGGCCACTTGTCGATTGTCCATGTTCGGATATTCTGGCAGCTAACTTCACACTGCTTGTGTGCCCTGCAGTGGTGCACCAGAGAGAAAACAACTTTGGGAACATAATTTTGAGCCCAGATGATGTTATAGCTCAAGAAACTGCTTAGTTTCTTCAGGGATTTCGGCAGCCAGCTGAATTAAGAACAAGTTGTCGTACAATGGGCCCAAGTAGATAGGCCTACTTGCACTGGGTTCTTTAGATTTTTAAATAAATCTATGTAAATTACCAAATCAATATGAAATTACCGTCTTCCAGCAGATAAGGATTCCTTTTTAGAATTAATACCAAATGAAATGGGTAATTTTATTTCTTTGTACAAATATAAACAAATGAATTTGGATGCCATGGATATTACTTTTGAATGAAAAGGGATCCTTAGCCAGATTTCTCAAAAACACAATCTGGGCAAAACACATCCAGGGACTAGCCTAATTCCAATGACTTTTTTAGTGGTTATTTGAAAAACATAAAACATGTACTCACTTGATTTACTTTCACTGGTGGACCTTTTTTTTCAACAGATTTAAGCTTTGCCTTTCCTTTTCCTCCTGCATTTCTTATTTCCTCCATTAAACTGGACTTTATATCATTTTGAGGTAGCTGTACATTGTTTTTGAGTTTCACCTCTTAGGTGGTTCTTCTTTCACTTCATCAGAAGGTTTTTGGGGTTCGGGAGGGGGTTTAGGCAACTCCACGACAGGTGGGGGAGGCGGAAGAGGGGGAAGATTTGTTATTGGAATGTCTTCTTTCTCAAGCTCAGTCTCATTTTGGCTTATAGGTGGCAAATCGCTATTTTCTATGTCTATGATAGATCGTATTATATCTGCAGAAGGCGCAATGCCAGGTCCCAAGTCATCATCATCATAGTGAAGATCATCTGCTATTCCTGGTAAATCAGGTAATCTAATGGTACGTCTAAGGCAGGCACTTCTCCTATTTGTGGGGCATAAAAATAACTGGGTGCATGGGATTTTGTTAACGTAGATCTTTCACTAATAGAATGAGGGGCTGCTCCTATTTCTGATATATTTTCTTCGACTTCCCTTATTTTTTGAGGACCTTTCAAAGCATCAGAAATCACAAAGTTTTTGTACAAATTTTTTCCAGAGTTGTATAATAATAAATCATTCACAAAATCTATGCTTTGTGGCATACTACCCAACCCTTCTAATTTACTTTCCTTGCTGCTTTTGACATTAACATGATAGAATTGTAATTTGTCTACTGGTTCATGTGCAGATGATATATTTTTCAATTTCACAGAGTGTTTTTTTAGTTCCATAGGCACAGCATCGTAAAAAATCGAAGTATATTCTTTATAGACATTGTTGGCTGGGTACTTACTACTGGAAAAAACTTGGGTTGCTTTCTTTGCTCCTTTGAGAGTATTTATTTTTTTATTTACAATATCTACTCGGTGAGATATGTTTGATAATTTTTCAGTGCTACTTTCCAGTCTCTTGTTTATATGTGAAAATATTGTGTCAGTTATATTCGTCAAATGTTCCAATACATCTGCAATTTGTACGATGGTTTCATTTTTATACAAATTCTGTGGTACAATAGGAACGCTATATTTGGAATCCATCCTGAAAGATCACATAACAGAAAGCCTTTGATAAATAAACTATCAATATTTTTGTAATGGAGCCCAAAAATACAGAACTTCTGTAAAGAGCAGAGGCAGAGGACAAGAGAAATCACTTCAGAATGAAATAGTAAAATTGTGTTGGAATCCTTGAAAGTTGACATTTAGCCTGTCATTCACGTTTCATTCATAAAATTCGGTTTAGCCAATCTCGATAACACGTCATGTGACAGACTGTAGAATGAGGAAACGCTTCGGGTATTTTCGTATTTGCAAGATCAATAAAATAATAATGTTTTTGGGTAGAATTAAATATATTATGAGACTATATTGTCATTATCAGTCAAAAAATTGATTGATTGAATTTCACTAGCCAAAATCAAGATATCTTCATAGAATGAAAAGGGTTACTTGTGAAATTCATGTTTTATTAAAAAGTGTTAATTATACTAATAATAGTCATTAGCCTTATCAATCTTGGGAGTGGGCCTTGTTCTTCCGGCCAACTGCTGGATCGCCCTCCTTATCTGATTATCTCATGAGGGGTGTTACTGAAAAATAAAAGAGAAGCTGATTTCGATTATTGTATCATCTCCTGACCTTTGTTAGTAGGGCCAATCTTTTCCGGATAAGTCATTCTAAGATAGCTGGAAACAGCCTAGACTGTCGTAGACCAGTATTCATCGATTTCTCAACTTTATCAGCAGATTTCATGAAATCTACAATGAACTTTCTGATTTTGTTCAGGTCAGAAGGTTGTTAGAGAGGTAATAGTCCGGCAGAGATGGGCAGTGAATGGCTTGGTGATAGTTTGTGTCTGAAATTTTAATGGAACAATGTCTTCGGGGACATTTTCCAATCCCCTCAATTTTCAAGTCAATTCATCGTCTAGAGACATCAGTCCACTTTCCTACCGTTTTTCCTTCCTTCGTGGAAGTTTCCATGATCCCAAAAAGGCCGTTTGAGAAGAAATCACTTTGGAATTATTTCCAGGTAGGCTTCAAGAGAAATAAGGCAGTCGTCTGATTTTTAACAGTAGTAAATTTCAAGGATTTCATCTCATTTTTTGCGCCAACTGTTCCGTGCGGGATATTGTTCGTAGAACAATGGTAGAACCATAGATATCATAATTATATATACTTACATATACATATGATTTCTATGGGTAGAACTATACTCTTTGACTTCTATACGTCTCTCTCTCTGTATTTCTTGGACCTTGCTTCCTTTACGGCGAACTTCTCCAGCTCTCCCTCTAATGCGAATCCCGCAATAAGAGGCTGCTTCCGTTGGGTGCAGAAGTCTTGCTCTAAGCAATACTGCACCCCGAGTGTTTATATGATATATAAAATGATATAATGTTTGAAATTGAACGTTTTCTTTGCATAATGTCTGCGACCACTGACGCCGGTGAGCACATTTCCCCCAACCGGAAATTATGCCGAATCCTCTAGTGTTTCCAACCGGGGGGAGCTTTAACGATCTCAACATGAATGAACTCGGGACTGTCATCTTAGAGTTCCCTCCGAAGGATGGCACATCTATCACCATTAATATAACATCTGCAGCTGTGAATATGCTACTACGCTGCAGTTACTCGGGGCTTTCTTAACGCGACAGATATCAATAAAACTCTTGTCAATGTGATCAAACGTTCTTGTGACGGCCATGCGTGAGTTCTGTGTGGGCTTTGTTATTTGCGTCATATTTTTTTTCTTTTGGTTCACAGGTTTACCCACTAGAACCTCCATCCTGTAGACTCGTCAGGCTGTGGCCTCCAACGACACTTGAGCCCTCACCTGGTACGATTTTTTTCACCATGTCGTATCCATGGTTCCCGATTAAGTACCGCTTCGAGTTCCCTCCTAGCGACTACTGCCGTGGCTACCTTGCGGTGCTGGAGGTTCATCTGGGCGGTCTTTGTCGTTTGTTCAGCACCCTGAAGAGTCCTCTTCCGATCTCGGAGAACGCTCGGAATCATAACTTCTTGTCCTGAAAGAAACCGATAGGACCAAGATGAGTTGTCCTCCTTCCCTTTCCGTGTTTCGTCTCGTGGTCATTTGTACCCCCGGGGGAAGGGGTTGGTCCGGCCCTGTGGTGCCCCCTGCACAGGGCTAAGGCTGATTATTCCGAAATTTCGCCGTTTCTCGGAGGCTCCGTTGCGTTTGTTTTAAGATCCCGGTGTCATACATCCGTCGCCACGGCGCTCACAGCTTGGATTTAGGTCTGTTTGCCAGAGCCTCGTTAGTCAAGTCGCGGCCGCCCACTCGCTATACGAATGTCCACTAACCGTCCCATTCGCTGCGCGGCCCTTTCACGTCATACCACGTGAAGAAGGTGAGGTAGGACTTTAACAAGCGTGCGCCACCTTAGGAGCAGCACTGTTAATTGGAACGCAACAGTGAATCGTGGAGAGTCTCCTTGACATAGCTACGTGATTTATAATTTAACATTTTTAATTTAGGCCTGGCCGAGGATCGATCTTCTCCCCCCCCCCGGGACTGGGAGTAGGCAGATTGAGATTTACCGGGTGACAATGGGACTAGGGCCAGGCCTATATCTCCTTCACTTATCAACCGATTTCAATGAAATTTTGTACATAGATATGAGACACAATTTCGGATTGACAAACATATGTAAACAAAATGGCCGACTTCCGGTTTCGCCAGAATAGCCACCAACTTCGATTTTTCAAATTAAGCACCCTGTATATTTGATGATTCTACGGCTCGAATTTTTATTATATAATTGTTTTTTTTTCAAATGGTACCTACCGAGGGCCATCTTGCCATAGAGAATTTAATTACGAATTCAACGATATACATTATGTACCACTTTCTTTTTGTTCAAAACGTAGAGAGCCATCTAACAAAATAAAATCAAACTGAAAAAATTGGTGGGTAATATGACATATATTCATTCTTTCAAACTAGTTCAGAATGGTAACAATGAATTACCAAAAATAAACAACTTGACAATATGTATGATCATAAACCCATTACAGAAAAGATAACTTTGATATAATCAAACTGTTTGAATAAACAGTGAAACATTCAACGTACAAATTATTACTCAATATACCATTATCCTGTTTTCAATAGAAGAGTTTCACAACCATCGAAAAGTCATTTTATTTATTAATGACCAATGATGTGTTCGAAGTGTTGCCCGTTTTCCCTAACACATAGTCTAGTTCTATTTATTGTACACTCATCACATTTATCAGTTCGTGAGCAGGAATTTCCTGAAATGCGCGCTCAACTCTATCTCTCAAGTCCTCCAAAGAAGTTGGTCTCCTCGAGTATACTTTGGATTTTATGTGACCCCCACAAATAAAAATCAATAGGGGTTAAATCGGGCGATCTGGCTGGCTATCTGATTGGACCATTTGTTCCAATCCATCTCTGCCCATAGGTATCACTGAGATATTGGCGAACAATATTAGCAGTATGTGGTCCTGTACCATCCTACTGAAAAAACATATTTTCCCTGATGTTCTCAGGTAAATCGTTGATATTATTTTGAATATCGTTCTCTTTGGCCCGTCAAAGGCCCATCGAAAAGAATTGGTCCAATGATTGTTGTCCCTATGATTCCTACCTAGACGTTGAATCCAAATCATTCTTGAAAATTACCTTCTCTCAGCAATCTAGGATTTTCTTGAGCCCAATACCTTAAATTGTATTACATACCATTAAATTGTATAACATACCATAAAGTCATAATCTGTGGTGATTTAAACATTGATTTTCTAGACAATAATAATAATAACTTCAAATTATTGAAAGACATGATGGACTCATTTGAATGCCATAATATGTTAACGTCACCAACAAGAATATGCACTGATAAAAACAACAAAACTTCGATTAGCGGAATTGATTACATTATCACCAACTTAAACCCCAACCAGTGCACCCAATCGATATTTAATCCTCACTTATCTGACCATCTAGCAGTTACCCTATCCTACAAGTACACCGATGTACAACCCAACTTTAAAACAGAAGTAACTAACTACCATCGTAAAAGTTCAAAGAAGAACACCTCTCATCTGAAAACAAAATTGGACGAAATAGTGTGGGACATGAATAACGAAACATCACCATCCGCCAAATTTGAATTATTCATAAACCAATTTAAACAGGCCTACGATGAGGCGTGCCCACTAACGCCTAAAACAATAACTCCATTTAAAAAGACAAACTGGTTCACTGACAAATTGAAACACGAAAAAAAAGATTTGGACAATGCGTTTCATATGTTTAAACAATCAGGTAGTAAGTGCTTGGAAAGGATTTATAAGATAAAAAGAAAAAACTATCGGAAATCATTAGAAATGCCAAAGAGAAAACTAAATCAGAATATTAGTCGGCCGATAACAAGATAAAACAGATCTGGGTGAGTAAATTCAAAACTTGGGAAAAAAATCGTGATAAGCTAGATATCCACTTAAATATAAATAATGAGAAATAACTGATCCTGAGATAGCAGCGAATCCTCGGAGAATACTTCTCAAATATAATCGAGGAAAAATGGAGGATCATTTCGAGCAAACAGATCCCAAACCTGTACAGCTGGAGAAATACTCCCACATACCTTTTCTTTGAGCCAGCCACCACCGAGGAAATAAAATCAATAGTAGCATACTTGAAGAATACAATGTCAACAGGTCCAGACGATGTGCTGGTAAAAGTTTTAAAAGAAGTCTATGAAAGTGTAGCTGATCCGTTAACTTCTCTCATAAATATATGTATTGTGAAGGGTGAATTCCCAGATGTTTTAAAACTGAGTAAAGTTATCACTGTGTATAAAAGTGGAGACAAATCAGAAATTGACAATTATAGACCTATTAGTCTCCTGAGTATTTTCTCAAAAATACTCGGAGACTCATATATAACAGACTTGTGAAATTCTTGAACAAACACAATATATTAGCAGAATCAAACACGGATTCAGGGCAGACAGATCCACAGACTGCCACCACTCTCTTTGTAGACTTTTTACATAAAGGGATAAATGATAGAAAATATGTTCGGGAATCTTTTGACTTGTCGAAAAGCATTCGATCTATTGATAAAGACTTCATGGCCTCAAAATGTATAATATGGGTATTAGGGGAATGTTCTGGAATTAATTACATCATTCTTATCTAACAGAAAAATCTTTGTAACCTTGAATGGGGCAGAATCGGATCAATTTACAATAAATACTAGGTGGCCCAAGGCTCAATTCTGGGCCCACTCATTTTTCTTCTTTTTCTTAATGATCTTCCATTGAATATTAGTAATCGATTTCACCTCATCAATTTTGCTGATGATACAACTATCGGTATAGCCGAGTCCACCATGGAAGATATGACTAATGGTATTGAACAGGCAATTGAAGAAATGAAAACCTACTGCAACTCAAATAAACTTATATTAAATTCTCGAAAAACCAAAATCATTTGCTTTAACAAAAACACCGAGTTAGCCAACGAATTTCCCCATATGCACCACTCCACAAAGTTCCTAGGTGTGACGATTGATAGATCACTTTGCATGGTCTGACCATATCGAGTTAACATCAAAAACTCTCTAAGTCATACTTTGCCATCACCCAATTGAGATATCGAGCTTCACGAATCTATCTTAATTCAGGTGTACTATGCAATTGTCTACTCTGCCTTAACATTCCATATCATTCTTTGGGAAATGCAAGAAGTCAACAGAATATTAAGTAGCTCAGAAGCGAATCATTAGACTGATGTTCAATATGAAGCCACGTGACTCATGCAGAGATACATTTAAAACCAAGAAAATACTGACGGTTTGCTGCATTTTTATTATAAAGTGTTGCTTATATATCAGAAAAAATGAGCAAAAATTCGAAAAAAATAATACCCATCATCGATACAAAACGAGAACTGGGAATAATCTACTGACCACTGCTCACAGAACAACCTTATTTGAAAAATCACCTTCTTATGCGAGCAGTAAAATATACAACAAGCTTCCTAATTATATTAAAAGTTGCGGTAATATCAACACATTTAAAAAAAAAATAAATATCTGCTTTACTCGAAAGCTTATTATTCATTATCAGAATATTTTGATGATGCTCATATGGCAGAACCCATATTATGAATTTGATGGCCAAAATGTACATTATACACTTCATTTTTTATTTTATTTTTATCACTCTTATATATATTCTTATACTTATTTTAATGTATTATATACTGTCATGTTTATTAATTCGATATTTATATATTGTATATGCTATATTATTTAACTCAATTGTCCATATATTTCTCTATCTTGAAACCAGTCTATATGTTTTGTGCCTATGTATATGCATATACCTATGTGTGTATATATCCTTAGAATATTTGTTTTATATCTTTTATACTGGTTTGAATGCTAGTTTTTTAACCTTAGACCTGTCCAACACCATGTATGTGGTTTCTTATGGATTAATAAAGTTCTATCTATCTATCTATCTATTCATAAACAGACTCATCTGTAAACAGTATCTTCGAGATAAAAACATTATTCAAATCATGATGACGCAAATGCCAATTACAATAAATTAGTCTCCGTTCTGTGTCATTTTCATATGGATGCTGATGCAAGCTGTATTTATAGGAGCGATATTTATGTTGTTTCAATACTTTTCTGGCACTTTCCCTGCTGATCCCACATTCAATTTCCAATTCTCGCACTGAGGCAGATAGAAAAAAATGAACATATGCTAAAACATTTGTTTCCGCTTCTTCACTGACGTTGAAGTGGATGTGGTTTCGATCAGCTGGTTCTTTCCTTAGCATCATTTCAAATTTCCTGAAATAGGTCCTCGATGGGTGCCGTCTTAACGGATAACCATCAGCGTATACAATACAATTTATTGACTTGAAATGGGAATCCTAATACACAAGGTAGATAATTTCAGATATAACAATTTCACTTAACTAAAATCATACAAACAAGTAAAGTACGTTAAGTACATAAATAATATATAAATATATGCACTAAGGCAGGTATTTATAATTTAACACAAATGACGATACATAAAAATGAAATTAAATTAAATTTAAATCAAGCTCCTTTATGAATATATTTTAGTAATTCAATCCTGAACGTTTCAAATACTGAAATGGATTTCAATGAATTGGGCAAATCATTAAATTGGACAAAGCCTTTAAAAAATATAGTGCTCACTGAACTTGTTCGAATTATATGAAGATTGTTGCTGTTTCGAGTCGAATAATTATGGATATATTTATTGAAGGTAATTGTAGTTTGGAGATATGTTGGGGTTATTGTATTTAACATTTTATAAATAAAAATCATAGAACAGTAGTACAATCTTTGAGATACTGAAAGCCAATGTAGAGTGGATAACATTGTAGAAATTGGAGTTGACCTACTACACTTCAAAATTATTCTCATTCCTCGGTTCTGTAATTTTTGCAATTGCTGCATTTTATTTAAGTTGAAGGAGAATAAAATGGAAGCACAGTATTCAAAGTGCGGTTGGAGTAAGGTGCTATAGACAGTGATTTTCGTATCAGTGGACAAGTTATTGGCTATTCTAGTGAAGAAATAAAGTTTTTTTGATATTTTCTTTTTTATATATTCAAAATGATCATCAAAAGAGTTGAAAACCTAGATATTTAATTGAAGTAACTATTCCGATTCCTACATTTTCTAATATTACATTTATGTTGTCTGTATTTATTTTATTAAATTTGAATTTACTGGTAATGATCATAGCTTTAGTTTTTGCTACATTCAATTTCATTTTATTAGTTTTGAGATATAATTCAACATCCTGCAATACTCTATACTTATTCATTTTTTCAATTACTTGTTCTAAATTAGTTCCACTGCAGGCTAGTAAAGTATCATCTGCGAATAGGTTGATGAACTCACAGTCAGTGTACAAATTGATATATACAACATAAATTAGAGGGGACCAAGACCACTTCCTTGGGGTACTCCTGTATTATTTACTTGAATACTCATTGATACGTACTCTTTGTTTTCTGTTTGACAAGTAATGATTGAACCCTCATAAAATATCCCTTCGATTCCATACCTCCTAAGTTTCTGTAGCAAAATATTTCTGTCGATAGTTTCAAAGGCCCGTTTCATATCTAAAAATACAGCTACAACATATTTATTTTGGTATATATCATTAGTACATTTATTGATTGATAACTGTAATGCTGTTTCGCATGCAGGCTTCTTTCTAAATCCACATTGATTATCAAATAAGATGTGAGTTTTTTCAATGTATTCAATTAACTGGTTGTATACTGATAGGTAATTCTAGAATTTTCTCTATTGGTGGTAGGGTATTTATCGGCATAAATTCGCATTCCTTAATAGTGTTTGTTACTTTTCGTATAGGAATAACTGTAGGTACTTGTTTTAAGTGATTCTGGTATTTGGCCTTCATGGAGCGAAGTATTTATTAAATTAAGATTTGCGTGACCTGCTGTCTCAAATACATGTTTTCAGATTTTAGAGTTTAATATTCTGTGAATACTACATTTTTTGTCCAGCGATGTCATTATTTCCTTCAATTCACTCAATGTAACCAATTTGAATTCAGTAAGAGGTAAATGTAAGTTATTATTTACATTAAACCAAGGTTCACTATGATCAATACTCTGGATAATGCTCCTTGGTTATTACTATCAAGAGTTTTTTTTTAAAAATTGAGTTTTTTTATCATTCAAAGAGTTTACCAGATGATTTCTAAAATTTTTAAATAATCCACCTTCAATTTTTTTTTATTTAAAATTTTTATGCTTTATCACGTTTTTTTATTTTGATTGAAATTTCATTATCAAACCAGGGAATATTATTTTTGAAGTTGCATGTTTGTATTGGCGAGACATTATTGATAATATTTGAACATTCATCCACTAATTCTTCATAAAGTAAATTGACATCAGTAGAGATGAGAGACCAATTGCTTGAAATGAGTTCATTCTTAATGATATTTAAATTATCTTCGCAAAGATTTCTGTATTTTTTTATAAGACCAGATTGATTTGTTCGACATGATAAGAAATTGAAATTTATGATCGAATGATCGGTAATTTTTGGAGTTAAAATGCAATTTTGATATTATAGAATCTTCATTTGTCAAAACAATTAGTGATTGTGAATCTATTGTTTTTCTAGTAGGTTCAGTTATTGTTTATTTTATACCATATTAGGTTGTAAAGAGATTCTTAGCTTTTTTAACATAGAAACTATTATCATCAAAATTCAGGTTGAAGTCAACCACCAGAATGAGTCTATTATTAGATAAGATAAGCTTATCACAAAGATCTTCAAAATCTTCCAGGAATTTTGCATCAGAACTGGAAAGCGAATGATACAAACACCCAATTAACCATATTGAGGGCTTAAAGTCAACTTTTACAATTTTACACCAATAGGGATTCAATCACAAATTTTTTACAAATAGAAAATTCCAAATTTTGATTTAAATAAAGGACTGTACCACCAGTGTGTCTATTTTTTTAATCACATCGAATACATGTATAGTTGTTTATCTTCAGTTCGATATCTTCGATGTCCTCTGTTCTGGATTTACTCGGAAGAATTATTTTTGTATTATGAATTAATAAGAAGGCTCTCCTGGATTTCATCTTCATGTTTCATTAGACTTTGGGCATTTAGGTATAAGATATCGCTATTCAACTGTATATTAGGATCATTTATCAGTTTTATCTCTCATATTTTTAATTTTTTTTAGAATTGTAGGTTTACCATTGATATATTTTATTGTTTTGAAAGTATCTCCTGCAGCAATTATTTCATCTAATTTAGATTTTACTTTATGAGAATAGTCTCTTTGTTTCGGAGTCTGATCCCCAAATATTCGTATGCTTGGGATGTTTATAAGCTGCTTGTTTTGCATCATCTTGGGATTTAAAAATCATCTTAATAGGTCGGCTTTTATTTGCTGTCCATTTCCCTAGTCTTAAGTGTTTTATATCTTCTGAATTAACACTGAAGTTCCTAAGTATACTTTTAATCGTTTCATTCTCTTTAGCAATCCGCTCCATTTTAAGTTTCTCCTGAGGTTCGTTAACATTGTATATTATAATATTTGCTGCTCGAGCTTGCCTATCCATAATTTCTGATATCAAATCTTCATTTATGAATTCATCTGGTTCCATCTGGGGTTGGGAGTTGGATGCAGTTAGTTCAACATTGTTTGTCTCAATTTTTCATTTTCTTCTTGAAGTATTTGTTGACTTGCATCATATCATTCATCTGTTTTATAAGTTTAGGCATTTGTTCTTCTGACATTATCCGTATATCAATATCATATCGATTTGTTCATTTCGAGAATAACGATTATTATTTTCCATTTCAAAAAAAACTTTTCACAAACGAAACGAGATGACAAGTAAAATTGGCGTCATATAACAAAAAGAAAGTGGTACATAATGTATATCGTTGAATTGGTAATTAAATTCTCTATCGAATGGCAAGATGGCCCTCGGTAGGTACGATTTGAAAAAAACTATTTTTTCGTTAAAAATGCTTCAGAAAATTTCAATTCCTGCTGTAGGATTTGTTATTGATCTTATCGATGAAATGACTATTACAATATGAGTTAGTGATGTAAATTAGTATAGATTTTAACCGGATCAAGGCCTCCTGGGCTAAAAAAAAAATATATTTTTTCAATTATGAAATAAAAATTTGACCGTATGTAATTTGAGCCGTAGAATCCGAAAAACATCAAACATACAGGGTGTTCCATTTGAAAAATCGAAGTTGATGGCTATTCTGGCGAAACCGGCCATTTTGTTTTCATATGTCTGTCAATCCAAAATTGTGTCTCATATCTATGTACAACATTTCATTAAAATCGGTTGATAAGTGAATAAGGAGATATAGGCATGGCCCTAGTCCCATTGTCACCCGGTATATATATATATATATATATATATATACCGGGTGACAATGGGACTATATATATATATATATATATATATATATATATATATATATTGTTATGAAAATCGCCTTTTGACACGATAAAGCTTCATTTCTAACTTTTACGCAGCTCTAGGCACATGAAACATGCTGTACATAGCTTGCTTTCATTTGGGACAAAATTTGTGTCTACTGATTTTGAGCAAGTGAAAAACTTTGTTATACGCACTTGCACGTTGAAAAATTTCATGATATTAGAAAGAGAAATGAAAACCATTTGTTAGAATGTTAGCTTTCTTCAAATGGAAAATTTCGCAAAAATTCGGAAGGGAATTGGATTCAAATAAATTGGCTTAATGATTATGCTCATAATCTCTACCTGTGTTATCCTAGGTCATAGTCACGACAGACACCGACTCTAGGTAAAACCTCAAAGTGATTATAAGTGAATTAGTTATTTTTCTTTGAAACTTAAGATTCCTACAAGTGTAGTACTCTTTCGCCATAGATACGATAGTCCACGGCACTGGGTCAAATCCTAACAGGAATTTAAAAAAATTCAATAATATTTTCGAATGGGGATTTCTCGGTTTAATTTCGGAACGGAGATAAAAGTTCATATTGTATAAATTATATTCATATCTAAGGAGACTCTTCCAAACGAAATTAAACACGATTTTGTTAAGATTTAGAAATGCTCATTTCCAATCCCATGTCTGGAGATATGTTTTGAATATTAACGGCGCTCTGACGGAGCCGCCGCCGGTTGTTCATTGATATCGTGCAGGTGTCTTTTTCAATAGTCAGCGTTATTTTCTAACGGTCGACGCTGAGTAGATACAGACAAGGAAGCATTGTTTTTTTTCGGATTCGATGCCGAAAAATATATTTTTGAAGAGAATCAGTTTGGGTTCGATTTGCGGCTATGGATGAATCCACGAAAGAAATCGACGAGTTTCAAACACGGCTTTCAATTATTCGAACTCCAGTAGGCACGACTAGCCAGAGTCGCTTGCCTACAGACAAACAGGCAGACTTCGCAGCGAATCTGTCTAATGATTTGTTAGATTTTGCAGGCTTTCCAAAAGCCGTTTCCTTGGTAGATGAGCCCGTCTACAATTCAATTAGTAGGTCCGAGGAGCGTTGCTACAGACATGAATCGCAAATTTGTTCGGCTCTTTTTGAAAACAATAATGGCTCAGAAAGCCATTCAACTCGAGTCCCGACACCAAAATTAGATTCAGATAGGAATTTAATGAAATGGGATCGCGAGAGGCGAGTCCACAGAGAGTGGAAATTCGGGAAAATCTCCCTTCGAGATTTTCCATAAATTTGTCAGAAAAACCCTCTTTGGGATTTTTCAATGATTTAGAAACTGAAAAACCCACTTCGGGATTTTTTCAAAATTCAAAGAAAAAGGTTATTTCGGAACTAGACTCTGTTGGCGAGCTGACCGACAGGGCTAGCAAATTGAAACAGGATTTGACACAAAATTTTTTGACTCCTCGAGATTTCGGAAATAGCCCGTCGGGTAGAAATTCTCAAAAAGAGATTGTCGTGCACGAAAAGAATAGGTTTCAGCCGGCATCTCGCACATCTGGCGAGATTACGGGGAGACAAGATGAGTTTCCAATGAAAACTCAAACTTTTCCAAATTGGGGCAAAAAATTTCTGTTGACCAAGAGGCCTACGTGGAGGAACTTAGGGGTGGTGGAAGGTTTTCCCCCGACTTCCGTTACAAAAGGGAAGCGGAAGTAGGGGAGAGACGGGCCGAGATGAATGGGGGGGGATAATGGGACTAAAATGTTTGAAAAGCTTTTTGGCATAATTCATTATTCCTTAGAAATTATTAAAGATAAGAGTTTTAGGCCGGGTAGTTTCCGCAGTCGCGAGAAGTCTGTCGCCGGAAACCGAAATCCCTGGAGAAAAGCAGCTGAGGGCTCGGCGCCTATTATGGAAATTACCCCACGCGAAGGTTTTTCTCATAATAGGAATATCGACGCTCGTCCCAGTGAGGACGCTCGGGAGATGGCACGAGAAGCGGCCGTCCGTGAATTTTCTCAAGTTATGGGACCTCCTCGCCCAGAATGAGCTTCGGAGGGGAAAAATTGCGAGAGGGTTTTTGAAAAATTCAAGTATACGCAACCCCCCCGAAACCATTATACGGAACAATATATATATATATATATAAAGTTCTAATGTTTTTCCCTTCCACACTCACACTTAGCATTTTCTTTTACTCCTATCCTAAACAGATGTGATTTATTAGTACAATGTCCCGTTGATATTCTGATTATGGTTGTGAGATATCTCTTCTATCCATATATGTGTATTTTTTGTACCACATGTTTCCTTAGGGTATGTTTTCTATATTTTTTCATATGTTCTCCCTCTAATTTCAACATCGTTTTCCCATGTCTCATAGTTGGTTTACTATCTTACTTTTCATAATCGAATAATTGCATTTTTATTTATTTTAATATCCATCGGTATGTTCAATTTGTTTGCTAAACTGTCTGCTTTTTCAATCCCATCTATACTAGCATGTCCGGGAATCCTTGCAACAAAAGTCATTTCCTTTATTGATGCTAATAAATAGCTAATTTGTTTGATACTCAATGTAATGTGATTGAAAAGGGAAACATTCTCAATTGAATATTGATAGAAAGATTTTTCTGTGAATTGAAAAATCCACGATTAAAATGAAGTTATTTTTTGTGAATGTCTAACAGAAAACAACTACTTCCCCGGCAAAAGCCACGCTGGACATTGAATTACATCTGATAGATATTCTGAAAAGGCCCTAACTCAAAAGAAAAAATCTGAAATTGAAAATTTGCATTTTCATTCAGATAGTTATATAAAATTATATAACTATTATAGAAAATCATATAACTATCTGAATGAAAATGCAAATTTTCAATTTCAGATTTTTTCTTTTGAGTTAGGGCCTTTTCAGAATATCTATCAGATGTAATTCAATGTCCAGAAAATGCAAATTTTCAATTTCAGATTTTTTCTTTTGATTTAGGGTCATTCCAATTGAGAATATTTCCTTCAACATGAAACTACCACAAGAGGTTATCTTGACGATGGAAGATAGTGACTAAAGTTTATCTTTCAGTCGCAGATGATTCCACATCTGATTTTATGAACATCCTGTTTATATTTTCAACAAATCAATCTATCATACCCCATGACAGGTTTTAATGTCAGAAAACACTAATTTCAAAGTGTCTCTCCAAAAGAAATGATTCTAACTTTTTCCATCTTTGCAAAGTGAGATTGCTTCTTAAAAATGTGTTTCCCATTTCTTCCGGTCTTCCTGATGATCGTGGAAGCGTGAAATAGATTTTCGTCGACAAAAATGTATTGAAGACCTAGTGAATGCGATGTCTCTCCTGCGTCAATGTTATGGATGATTTCTGGTGAGTACTCTCTTTTGGAAAACATTCTTCTTTGCCTCATTCATCTTTATGAGTTCTTAATTAAGACTGGAAAGAAAATCATATAACTATCTGAATGAAAATGCAAATTTTCAATTTCAGATTTTTTCTTTTGAGTTAGGGCCTTTTCAGAATATCTATCAGATATAATTCAATGTCCAGCGTGGCTTTTGCCGGGGAAGTAGTTGTTTTCTGTTAGACATTCACAAAAAATAACTTCATTTTAATCGTGGATTTTTCAATTCACAGAAAAATCTTTCTATCAATATTCAATTGAGAATGTTTCCCTTTTCAACATGAATACCCCACAAGAGGTTATCTTGACGATGGAAGATAGTGACTAAAGTTTATCTTTCAGTCGCAGATGATTCCACATCTGATTTTATGAACATCCTGTTTATATTTTCAACAAATCAAAGTAATGTGATTGTTATTATCCCCCATATTATTTCTATTGCACTTATCGAATCTGTTAATATTAAAAAAAAAAGATTTTTTATTCTTTTGTGTACCGCATATAATTCTGCATCACATATTGTACATGTTTTACGTGGAATTGTTCGTTTGATTTTTGTTTTGTTGGTCTGTTAATAAGTAAATAATGCACACTGCCACTTTGTACTTATAATAGTTATAATGTTATAATTTTGATCAATGCAGAAGATACAATCTTTTGTTGTGATTCAGACACACATAACCGGGGAACCCCCGATGTCTCTCCCGGTTAAGTTAGAGTCTTCCTCTTTTTTTACAATTCTCGCGCGTTATTTTTTCCAGTGTTGCCAGTTACACAATATTCTACAACAATATATTCGTAATATCATGTAATCTAGTCATAAAGGAATATTCTCCGTTACTCATTTTGTTACTCCAAACCCTACTCTATCACCTTTTTTGAGACATCTGTGTATACTACATTGTAATTTTTCTCATATTTTTCTACTCCCATTTGGAATTCCCCTTCATTGCCATTTTTAATCCAGCTTTAACTCTATAATTTTCGGTTGGTGTATGTGTACGTCATAGTCAAAACTGAACGCTTCTACTAAATATGGTTTGTCTTTAATTTTACGATATACTTTTTTGTCTCTATCATCTTTATTATTGGGCACCACTGTTATCTATCGTTTTTATATTGGTTTTGGGATCTGCTCCGACCATACCCTGCAGAAGCATTTTATAAGGTTTGTCCTTTTGTTTGTATTGTTAACTATATTATTATGAATATCCCACTTAGATTTGGGGTAATAGCCACTCCCAAATATTCTCTTTTTTTTGTTCTTCAATTTTGTTATTTCCTATGCTTATATTCATTCATATTAGTATTATTAATATTCTTCCCTTTCTTAATCAAAATTATTTCACATTTCCCATTGTAAATTGTAAACTCATGTTCTTCCCAGCATCCATTCAATAATTAATCTCAGATTATTTATTTTTGTCATATCTGCAATATTTTCCCTTTTGATAAAAATTACTGTCGTCTGCGTATGTCATCATTTTAGTGCTGTCTGATATTATTTAAACAGTGATCTAATATATACCTATATTGAACAATATGGGGCTCAAAGGTAACCCTGACTCTACAAAAAAATATTATTTCAGTAAAATCCAACATACTCTACAAAAAATTATTTTTCAGTTAAATTTAAAAACAGAGTGTGCAATGAGTCAAAAAGCTGGAGCCTACATGAAGCCGACATATCTAAGCTGCCGCCACATAGATGTGTTTTTTGTTCATCAACTACAAGCGACTAAGAAATATATTCTTAAACTACTCATATTTTAAAACCACTTTTTTTTTCACACATGATTTTTATGAGTTCATTCTTTTTTATATTCACAGGAAATTTCTTCATATGGTTCAAGACACTTTTCAATTCAGATGCTAGAGGTGCGCCGGGGAATATTTATGATGTCACCAATTCCTATTCCATGTTATATTACATTATCGACGACCTTACTCCTCAATCTAGACCTCTTTACGAACCTATCTTGACAATGTAAAAAATGGAACCAGAAAATGAGATCCATTTGAAGTTGAAAATGTTTATTAAAATTCTCACATATGACTTAATGTATTCAGGCACAAATTTACCTTTGCTAGAAGATCTAAAGCATATATTTACTGAAAAATAACAATAAAATATAAAAAACTAATATAGCTAAAAATGTAGCTATATTAGAAATATGTATAACACAAAACAATAAAGTATCCCTGAGGAAGCTATATGTGCGCCATTTAAGTTCAATAATAAGTCATGAACTTCAATGCTAAAAATGTAAAACAGTGTTGAGAAAAGGTACTGATGTACATTATCAATTATTTTACAGCAGTGAACACTAACAGCACACATAGAACTATTGACTCAGTTTTGATTATTTCACTTACATGACAACAATAAAAATGTGCAAAGTTAAAACAAAATAATGACATTCAGTCTTCTTCCTGTTCATTTTTTATGAAGTCTCTAACGTCAGGTAAGTTGTCCCAAAAACCTGCATCCCATGAAGGGAAGAGGTTCTTGAATTCTTCGGGTTCTTCTCCCTGGTTTATTACTGTCACTGGTACATCTTCTCGACCATGATGTTTCAACACATTCTGAAAAAATATAGTGCCTATAATGACCACAAATATTTTACCAAAATAATCTTATAAGTGACTCCTCAATAGGTAAATATCTAGTTACATCACAAATGCACTTTGAATATGGGGAAAATACTTTCTTACGTGTTTTGCCTCCTGAACACGAATCGGAAGGAAAATCATTCATACCTTTCAGTTAGCATTAAACAAACCCTCATTTAAGCACCGTTTTCTCGCAAAAAGCTCCTTCTTATTAGCATAAAAATACACTCAATATCACTTATTTTGAATTTGCACAAAATATCGTCGTTTTATCGGAAATCCTTACAGTTAATGAACAATTTTCGTTCCTTTGACAAGTCATTCTAAAGTCTTCTGTCAAAGAAACGAAAATTGTTCATTTGCAACTGTTAAAAGAGATTTTCGATAAAAGCTTTTGTCAAGTTGTGCCAAAATAAGTGATTTATGTATTGTATGGTAAAAAAGGAGGAGGCATTTTGAGTGATTTTTATGCGAGAAAACGGTGCTTGAAAATGAGGTTAGTTTTTTTTTAAAGTGCTGTAACTCGGAAACGGTATGAGACCGCCGCATTTTTGCAGGTTTTGTTAAATTGAACATTTTAAAAAGTATTGTGATTTGACCAACAAATATTTTTTACGTGAAAAAGAAACTTTACTACAAACATTCCAGAAATAATAATCAATAATTGCTTCAAATAACATTGAGTTCAAAAAAAATTATAACTGATAACCACATTATTAAGGAATACATAAACCACAATCTATGCATTTTCAATCAGTAATTCAATTATCAGCCACTAATCCTAAGATGATGATAATCTGTAAAACAAAAACTCCAAAATAAAATTTCAATTTGTTAGTGGCACTGGTTGAAATTACCATAAGAATACCAAGCAACCTTGACATGACCTCATCTTGTGATAGATTATTTCTTCTTCTTCTTATTATTATTTGAAAAAAGTCATTTTCTTTGGTTAGTTTTCACTAATAATTTCATCATTAACCAGGTCAGTATCGATATTTAAATAAAGTATTAGTATTATTGAAAAATTTAAATCATGTAGCAAAAAGTATCTCCCCCATACAGTAACTTGATAGCATTGTTTAATTGAATTTAACTCTTACCAATATATTGAGGGGTAACTATCTAGTTACATCACACATGCACTTTGAATATGGAGAAAATACTTTTCTTACGTGTTTTTGCCTCCTGAACACGAATCCGGAAGAAAATGCGGCGGTCTCATACCGTTTCCGAGTTACAGCACTTTATAAAAAACTAACATCATTTTCAAGCACCGTTTTCTCCTTTTTACCAGCATAAACAATACACCCTAAATCACTTATTTTCGGCACAACTTTGCACAAAATATCGTCGTTTTTATCGAAAAAATCCTTATTCTTACACAGTTGCAAATGAACAATTTTCGTTTCTTTGACAGAAGACTTTAGAATGACTTCTGTCAAAGGAACGAAAAGTATTCATTCAACTTTAAATTTTCGATAAAACGACTTGATATTATCAAATGTAAAATAAGATTTAGTATGTTATGCTGGTAAAAGAAGAGTTTTGTGCGAGAAAACGGTGCTTGAAAATGAGGTTAGTTGTGCTGTAACTCGGAAACGGTATGAGACCGCCGCATTTTTCTTCCGGATTCGTGTTCAGGAGGCAAAACACGTAAGAAAAGTATTTTCCCCATATTCAGAGTGCATGTGTGATGTAACTAGATCCCCCTCAATATATTGGTAAGAGTTCAATTCAATTAAACAATGCTATCAAGTTACTGTATGGGGGAGATACTTTTTGCTACATGATTTAAATTTTTCAAGAATACTAATACTTTATTTAAATATCGATACTGACCTGGTTAATGATGAAATTATTAGTGAAAACTAACCAAAGAAAATGACTTTTTTCAAATAATAATGAAGAAGAAGAAATAATCTATCACAGATGAGTCATGTCAAGGTTAGCTTTTCTTATGGTAATTTCAACCAGTGCCACTAACAAATTGAAATTTTATTTTGAGTTTTGTTTTACAGATATCATCATCTTAGGATTAGTGGCTGATAATGAATTACTGATTGAAAATGCATAGATTGTGGTTTATGTATTCCTTAATAATGTGGTTATCAGTTATAATTTTTTTTGAACTCAATGTTATTTGAAGCAATTATTGATTATTATTTTTGGAATGTTTGTAGTAAAGTTTCTTTTTCACGTAAAAATATTTGTTGGTCAAATCACAATACTTTTTAAAAAGTTCAATTTAACAAAACCTGAACTCAATAACACAACAAACATATTTTAGAGTTAATTTTGATTGATAGAAGTCACTGATATTTATTGAGAAACGGAAAAATCACAGTACTCCATGAACCTTACATGTCTTCAGAATAACTATCAAGAAGGTGTGAAGTTGCTTAGAGTTTCTTTTCTTTTTCAAATGAAAAATATATGTTGGTCGTCATTATAATCACCAAATCACAGTATTTTTTAAATTTTCAAGTTAATAAAACTTGAACTTAATAATACAACACAAAAATTCTAGAGTTAATTTTGAATGATGGAAGTAAGTTACTGATAATTATTGAGAAATGACGAAATGCACCCAATGAACATTATATGTCTTCAGAATAACTATTAACTCTCAGAGACAATAAGCAGAAGAGTGAAGTTGCTTTTTTCCGGGAATAGAGTCAGCACTGTATGTTACAGGAGCTTAGCAAAAGTCTCAGTACGTTTATGCAGTTTTTAAACATTAAATCGGACCTATAAATCTTAATATAACATACTGAATGAAAAATCATATTGCATCATGGAAAAATGATTAATATAGAAATAATAATAAATACCCTTCACACCATTCATACAATTTCAATATTTCGTTGGCACTGGTTGAGATTATTCGAACCCTTCAGAATTTTACTAATTGATATATGATTTATTGATTGTGAAAGTCAAGAAAATCGAACAAAATCTACATATCACTATGATATGACGAATTTCAAAGTTGTCTAAAGATTGAGGCATTCTTCTTTTTTTATGTCGGAGGTGTAGTGGTAAGAGATTAACATTTTTGAAGAGAAGATTAAAAACGAAAAGAAATCAGCTTCCAAATGTAAATCAAAATCCGTTAATTTTTAACAAAGAAACGGCTGTTAGAAGAAAAAGTTAAAGGTAATATAAGTAGGTGTTAAATTTCAATCGCCCGTGTTAATATATTCCAATCGGATCCAACTTCAGCCCAAATGATTTTTACATTAGCCTGAAGAAATGGACGTGACGTCAGACACGATGGGCGGAGCTCACGAACCTTTCCATCGAAAATGCAAATGCGTGTTAAATGCCCATAAAGGAATTTTTATTTTTTAGTTTCTTCGTGATTGATGTGTTATAAATAAGGGCGGAAAAATTTATATTTCGTTATAGTGAGGTCAAATTTAGGATTTTCCATCATATTTTATAGAGAGGTAAGAGTTATAACAAATGTATGGCTTATTTAAGATAGTTACAAGTACACTCTTCATGTGTAATGGATATGTTGTAATGTCCAAACAGAGCCAGTGTGGCAATGTGGTGACATTTTATCCCCTTGGTGCAAGAACAAGTGGCAGAGGTAATATCAGTTGATTTACTCAGTGAGATCTACAGTATAAACATGATATAATATAAAAAAAGTAAAATTTAAAAAGTGCATGCTAGCACATATTTCTCCTCTGATAATCATCAAATCAGCATAAAATTGCATTGTTTTCTCTTTTTTTAATATTTTTTTTGTCATTTTCCAGGAATTCGTTAATGCTAGAAAGCTTTGAAACGTGTTTTAAAGTCATTGTAAGCTAGAATTCTGAAATTAAAACGAATTCATTAAGCAAAACATACAGAATAATAATCAAAACAATGACATAACCTCAAGCTCTTTTAAATAAGCCATTAATATGTTATAATCCTCACCTCTCTACAAAATATAATGGCAATTCCCAAATTTGGCCTTACTTTAACAAAATATCAGTATATCCACCCTTATTTATAACACAATCACCAATAAACTGAAAAAAAAAATTCCTTATGGGCATTTATCATGCATTTGCATTTTCAATGGAAAGGTTCGTAAGCTCCGTCCCTTTTGTGACGTCCATTTGGGGGGAAATCCCAAAGAAATTCGATAGTCACCTCTAAACATCACAAAATACTAACTGTTGTATCAATATTCATATCGGAAACATTGTGTCTTATAAATACAAATGTAATTACAAACTTTCTCTAATGACATTATTGGTAATAGGTGTTTTAAGTAATTGTTAGGCGTTTTTTACTTTTGACGATTTGTGTACATTTAAGTACCATCTTTATATATATAATTCTACTGTACGTGTGTGGCACTGAACTCCTCCTAAACGGCTGGACCGATTTTAATGATTTTTTTTGTATGCGTTTGGGTGGCGCCCTGGATGGTTTATATTCACAAATCAGCCCGGCAGATGGCGCTGCAGTCGGTATCATAAACGGCTGGACCGATTTGAATGAATTTTTTTGTATGCGTTTGGGTGGCGCCCTGGATGGTTTAGATTCACAAATCATCCCCCTAAATGTTAAGGGTGGTCCACCCCTTAATTTTTTTTTATTTTTTAGAAAAAAATAATTGTTTTTATTTTTTTATGATACATAATTCAAAAATACATACAACCCTAAATTTTCACTCTTCTACGATCAACCCCTATTTTTTTGACAAGATTTTTATTTTGTCATGACTTGAAATAAAAAAAATCATGTTACTCTTAATTTTCACCCTTCTACGATCAACTCCTATTTTTATTTTTTTATTTTATAGAAAAAAACGGGATAACAGGAAAACGGGATAACGAAAAAACGGGATGACAGGATAAGGGGAAAACGGGATAACGGGATAAAGATATTTTATTTTATAGAAAAAACGGGATAACAGGAAAACGGGATAACTGGATAACGGGATGACAGGATAAAAACGGGATAACGGGATAAAGAAAAAATGGGATAACAGGAAAATGGGATAACAGGAAAAACGGGATAACAGGAATAACGGTATAACGAAAAAACGGGATGACAGGATAAGTGGAAAACGGGATAAAGAAAAAATGGGATAACAGGATAACGGGATAATGGGATAACGGGATAACGAAAAAACGGGATGACAGGATAAGGGGATAACGGGATAAAGAAAAAAAGGGGTAACAGGAAAATGGGACAACGAGATAACGGGAAAACGAGATAACGGGACAACAGGAAGCGGAAGGAGTCAAAAGCATAATCTAGATGGAACAACATAAAGGAAAACTAGAAAAATAGAAATTCTACGCGGACGAGAGTTTTCGGGAAAAACATTTTACGGAACATAGAAATTTGGACAGGATAACGTCTGTCGGGTCCGCTAGTTTCATATATATTTTTTATACTTACGTTATAAATTTTTATAGTATACAAATTTATTATTCTTTGTCAATAAGAATTCATTCTATAGTAATTTTCTTTGATTGGTTGATGTAGGATCAGAAAACACATTGGAAAATTTAAGATGACGCTTTGTAATAGGAATCCTTCTGAACCTGAATTTGATTGTTTTTTTTTCAAATATTGATATTTTCCTGATTGATTTCTTTTGAACTCTAATTTCTCAGAAATATCATTTTATCTTACTATAACATCGATCAAAGTAAGAAAAGTGATTAACACGGATCATTTAATGTGTTTAAAGTTGATACTGTTATCAGTATAAATGAAAAAGGTTTCATAAATTCTTCGAAATATAATATATTGAGGATTACATCCATTAGATATCAGTTCAGTGGGATTTTCTGTCTTAGTTAATCCTGGAAATATTTTATCTTTGAAAAAAGAAAAATAATAAAATCGGTATATATGAATCAGCCTGAAATTTTATATATACATATATATATATATATATATATATATAAATTAAGGTTCAATGAATGCTTCTTTCCCAATATAACTTTTTTCCTTATAATTAGTGCAATGATAATAATATTCTTTGTTTTAAATACCTCTGCAAACACTGGCCCTTTTTCCTTCTCCGCATCGGAGGCACCTTTTCCAGTCCAAACAAAGACTTCTGTATCTGCATCCAAAATCATAATGTCATCATCCCACATATCTTCTTGGTCGTAATTTTTTATTTCTTCAACAGCCAATTTGGTAGATTTTCCCCGCAATTGACAATGGTACAGGCGACAAGTGGCGCTGACAGAGCGTAACAATCGTGGATGGAGCTCACCTACGGCTTGCCAAGATCTTGAAGAGAAGTGAAAAATGCATTCATAATTCACATGACACATCTGATTATGATAATGAACTAACAAGATTTTACATCGATTTAATAATGTTCAAATCCGGGTTTTCATTTATTTTCTTCTGGGAACTGAAATAAGAACTTTAGGAACCTTCATTTCTGCGAAAGTGACAACCATAGACGCATTAAAAATGAACAAATTTAAAGAGACTGAAACATTGGCGATCTTGACTACCAAGATTTTGGTACGGCCAGTCGCACATGGAGGCGCTGCCCGCAATCGACAGACGACTGATGACATGATAATTTTCCAATTTCGACATTTGTCAGAAAATAGAAGTTTATTGTTTATATATGTATTTTTTATTATGACAAACCACGCAATAATTTCAGAATAATTTTTTTATTGTTATTGTCATCGAAAAATTAATGACAGAAATTATACTATGGACTTGAATTATTATGGACTTGAATTAGAACCCAACTCGAATGTTTATTATTCGAGTTGACGCTGAAATCCTGGAAATATTATTTTACAGGGTGAAATATAAGCTGCTTTTCACAAACTGATACTTATTTCCATCCATCAGTTGCAGAAATGTTCTCACAAACTGATACTTTTTTCCATCCATCAGTTTTCATTTCCTATCACCATTTGAGGAAGTACGAAGATTATCATCAAACTGAAGTATTTGTTATACCTACTCGTTCTCCTTTGTGCTAATATATTACAAAAAAAATTATTGAAGGTTTGTTGTAAATGTAATTTGTTTTTATTTTTAATTTTGTTGTTTTTCAGAGTTTTATTATTGTTTTGTCTCTAGTTGTACCTTGTCCTAGATACAATAAAATGTGTTTTTATAGTGTTCAACTTATTATTCTTGTTTTATAAGAACTTTAATTTTGTTCTTGATATCACGAAACAAAGATTTATTTTGAAACTTTATTTCAACCATGAACGAACTAATAGATTCTACGAATCGATTACTGTATATATTTTATAAGTGATCGATTTGCCATTCCTGTATTTCATATGAAAACAGGAATGGCAAATCGATCACTTACAAAATATACCAATCAATCATATAAAATAACGCATTTAAAAAACCCGCCTTATCTCAATCGGTAACTGAAGATAAATCTGTTTTACCACCTGTACTAATTTAGTTCGGCCAGTTGCGAGATATGTCGCCACTGTCTAAATGTGGTGCCAACTTTTACTGCAGGTTTGACAACGCTCTATATTTTTAGTTTCTCTATGGTGACAACGTTTATGTGAAAAGATCAAATAACTACTTTTTGTTACAAAACCATGTTTGTGAGGTCATATTTATTTTACTCGTACTGAATACTGGATGGTATAAAGAGAAGTGTTTTATTCCTGCCATTTATTACGTTGTTCAGAGTGTTTATTTGAGATATGGTCGTACTACATATTTGAAGTACTATCATAAAATGTTTCGATAGGAATTCTTTCAAAATTAACGTTTTTTTTCAGTAAATGACGGATGGTTTTCTTGTATTCTTTCGCTTCTTCACTACATGGATTTTCTAGAATGAAACGTTCAATTAACAACTATCTATATCAATGATGGATTTGACAAAATGTCTTATTTCTTTTTCGGATCCTATGATACTGTAGTAACTAAAGTGCTTAGTCGCAAGCGAAATTCATGTATGTTCTCTGAAGTTTGTCGAGGTTATTATCCATGTATATGGTGCAAAATTTCACTTTTCTTTCAAAAAGCAACGAAAAACCATCCTAATATGATGATCTGGAATGGATTGTCATATAAGCAATTTTAGTTTCCCAAATGTATTTTTTTGCCTTAGTCAATAAAATAAGGTTTAGACAAATCAATACTTCACCATTTATACCATGTTAAAACTCATTACTCACCTGAAATATTGTGTAAAAGCAGTTGGTTCAGCACCTTGGATGATTCTTTCAACATGCGTCCACTTAGGATAATTTTTTTGAGTGAGAAATTCGTCAGCTTTCCTCATAGCCTCCCTTTTTTCTCTATCATCACACTGCTTGCCAATCCAAACAAATAGTATGGCATCAGTGGTGTCCAAAATGAAGCAGTCACTAGCATCCAATAGAGTTGCCTCCAAAGGTTTTTGGGCCACTGGGGTGATTTGAACAGAGCCGGTCTTGTCGGATACACGATATAAGGTGACGAGATTCTCCTCAGTGGACTCAAAATGTTGGTCATCATCTCCGGTTGTTTCCGCTGGGATGTCGTCTTTGGAACCCTCACCAAGAGCCTCGAAGAAGTGGATGAAGTCACTTTCGGGGCTGAATTCATCTGAAACGGAAGCGCATATCTTCAAGCACGTACTTCCAACGAAAGCCCTATATTTTCAATGGATGTGCAAACTTTCAAGAGAAGCGCTAATTTAGTTGACACTTTCAGTGTTAGCATTGAGTAGCACAAATAATTATTGAGAAGCAGATTGTGAGCGGAAAAATAACACATTTTATGTTAGATACTGATTGAATTGTGAGCAACTTGGATAGTAAGGTCAGCTAAATTAATAAGTTTCTTTGAGTTGTGGTTCCTTCTTTCGATTGGGTTGCAAGCAATTTGGAAAGCTGGACATTAGAAAGGTAAGCCTGAAAAGAAGACACGCCGAAAACATGTTCAGATTTACTTTGAGAATGATACTCGACAAGCCAGCAAACAGAATTACAACTCGGATATGTTCCTGCCATGTCACAATGTTAATATGCTATATCACATTTCAAGTTGCAGAGATGTCGCGCAGCGATGTTATGTTGTCCCAGTTTCGATTCATGACTACGACAAATTTTACGATGAAACAGCGATGTTTTTGCGATATCGTAAGGACATACGCGTGACATGAACTGAAATGTTGTTTAAAAATGCGACGATATACTATACAATTGTTTGCATATTCAAGTGCTGTCGCAGTCGACTATGTTCAGCACAATACCTATATACATATAACGTGAATCTCATAGCCTGTCGCTGCTTCGTCTAGTACCCACACAGCACATGTACGTTCAATGGATGAACAATGGACGTTGAATATGGAAGTTCAAGACATCCACTGGATGTCCAATTAATTAAGGCCGGTTGGACAATTAAAGCCCAATAACGTCCAATGGATGTACATTGTGCGTATTTTGGGCATCCATTGTATGTCCATATTTGGTAAAAATGATGTCCAGAACATATCCAAAACAATGTCCAGATGTAATCCATTGTATATCCAAAATGAATCCAGAGGATACAGATTATACAAGGTGTCTTGTAAATAATGGGCAATACTTTGGAAACATATTGTAAAGGTAAAACTAACACAAGATCTCATACATACATTGTTCTTGTAGTGTGCCCCTTTTAGACATTATTTCTACTTGAATAGAGAATCACAAAGACTTATCGATGAAGTTATCTCAAAAATCTCGGTGATACAATATTCTTTTATATCTTGCACATATCAAAATTGACGACACCTTCAAAAACTAACTGTTTACACATCATCTACCAAAGGAATTCATTAAATAACAACATAAAAGTAAGTAGATAATCTAAAAAAAATTATAATAAAACAAAAGAATAACAACACTGGTCAAAAGTATAAATAAATAAAAATATTCTGAGAACGATTCATTTCCTCTCATTTGCTCTCCTTATATAACCATTTCATATTTGCCTCCTCTATTTCTTTTTTGTTCGTTTTTTCATCTGCCTGTTCTGCAGCACCTGTATGTATATATTCAATAATAATCAACAATATATCTTTTGTTCCACCCACTGATCAGGAAGTCGGCCATTTTCAAATCCTTGAATGATTGTTTCATTTTCGACGTGGTAACTATATTGAAATGCGAGACCTTTGCTTATAAGTCGGGATGAACACCTTTTCATTAACTCATATGTGTTCCTCCTCCTGTTTTTGACTGAAAAATTGATAATCAACATAAAGGAATAAAACTTTGCTTCAAATAGTACGTACAGGAAAGATTTGCCAAGTTTGAGTTGTTATATATGATCAGTACTCAAGACTACTTGGAAAATTATACACCTTCATTCATTTCACTATTGACAGGAGACACTTGAGAGGGATTCAATCCTGTTTTTATTGTTGGCTTGAATGGAGGTAATTTGCCATTTGCTTCAGTATTGACAGGAGACACATGAGAGGGACTCAATCCTTTTTTCATTGTAGGCTTAAATGAGGGAGGTAGAGTTAATTTTCATTTGCTTCATCGGCCTCACTTTCTTCTGAAGAAAATACACCCTTCTTCTTTCTATATTTTCTAGACTAAGGATCATCATCATTCAGATCACTGCTGTATTCAGCCACTTTTGTTTTATTTCTTACTTCCAAGATATCTTGCATTTCTGTTGAAATCTGCAGCACACTCATTTTCATCTTTATATACGTTTTAAAATGAATCGCATGCATCTTGCTTCCTGGCTGCGAGTCACAAGCCACTTCGGTGTGAATCTCACCTTAGATTCACCACCATGCATCAGTCGCACTATCTTAAAATATTTCTTCGAAAGTATTCTAGAGCCCATGTTAATCAGTAATGAAAAGTATACTTATTTATTACCATCGATGAACGAACGAAACGGAGTAATAAATGGAGAGCAAAGACGCGGAAGCATTAACCTCACATTTCTCAACAACACTAAAGGCACGTTTCACTAAACGTTCGCGGCGCTCGCAACGACTCAAAAAATTGCCCGCATATTTCATAGGCGGCAAGAAAAAATAGCAACCGGAAAAATAACGTTTTTTTATCCCGAAAAGAATAGAGTGATTAAAGTATTGTTGAATGATAAGCAATTAATACGTGACAATTTATTTGTTCATATATCGTTTATTATGAAAGAAATTAATGATTGTATTTGAATGGGACGTATAATGGATGTTAATTGTTGAATGTACAATGAATATCCAGAAATGTACATAAACTGGCCCAATAAAATATTCCATCACGTTTGAAATTTTTGATTGAAGATACTTACGAATTTCAGTTTCATTTGAAATAAAAATAAGATTCTTAGGATCAAACTGAAATTCATATAAATATTTTGGACATTGAATGAATGTACAATGGACGAACGTTTTTAACATCCAATGGACGGTCATGTTCACACGTACAATGAACATCCATTCAATGTCCATGGACGTTGGACTTGAGATGGACCTAAAATGGACGTCCAATGGATGTCGTGTGTTCTATGGGTATAGGATGTTATAGGTTTGTTTTGGTTGGAAGCCAGGACGATTCCGAATCGGTTCTAAAGAGTAGGACAAACGTAGCGTGAAAGATTTTGCCCGGGTCCGTTTTCAATAAATGTGTGACTACTTCGAACGGTTCTAGGACCGTCCCTAATGCGAACCAAAACAAGCCTTATTACAACCAAACAGTTTCATGCACTGTACATCAAAACAGTTATATCAACTGGATATCACGAAGGTTACATTTCTTGGCCATCGCAATAATAAAATCCTAACGTGACTGTACATCGTAGCAATGTAACAAGAGTGATATCGTAATAGTACCTCACTGCGACAGTCCTCAGATGTCATATCACATATGTGTAACACAGTTAACTATATCTCAGAGATATTCCTGTGATTTTAAGTAGTTATATTTCGACATATTTCACGATGTAACAGCTAAGTGTCTTTGCGATGTGTCCCTATTGTCATATATATTTCCAGAAGATAATATGTAATTGTGAAATCAAGAGTCCAGCAAGAATTTTTGTTGGGTATGATTTATAACTGTTTTGAATATTCTGGAATACCTACTATAAGCCTATCAAGTCAACTAAAATAATCTGAAATGACTCACCAACAATGGTTACTTTGGCCTTTCCAGCATGATCTTGATCTCTGATTTGGTTGGCAGCATTGATGGCCTTGAGTTTCTCCACCCTCCTAGCCTTAGATCCAACATATACGTAAATATCTCTTCCAACATCGAGGATGAAGCAGTCGCCGTTGTTCATAGAGGCGATAGTCGGCAAGACTTGTTTCACGCGGATGTTCCTGGAACCTTTGACTTGGAACAACCTCTTCTCGAATGCGTTGGGGTCGACATGTTGGAACCCAGAGCTGACACCACCTGGTAGATATCTCACACCGCCGTTTTTGAAGTAGGAAAGGAAAAGCTGCGATTCGTGCTCTTGGACTTCTCGGTGTTGGATTGGGTCTCCGTTCAGCTGATCGTCAAGTTGGACAGAAAGTATGGCTGCTGATCCAGCTTCGTCCTGAAATAATGGATCGATCGAAGTGATTTCGGTAAACCGTTCGTCCGTAGAAATTAGGTATTCTCGGCTTTTCCAACACGATAGAACAATCAGAGCAATATAGTTTCAGAGAGGTTATCAATATTCAAGTTTCGTATCAGTACCTATATCAGAATTTTGCTTTATTAGAGCGATATTCCATAAACATCGTTTTTTATAGATTCACATTTACTATTTGAGGAGAAAATCAACAATGTATCAGCCAGACAACTTTGCAGTAAAAGAAATGCATGATAGACAGTATAGAATTTGGACTTTCAAGTGAACGTTTTAATTTCATATTAGAAGGAAGCCTAATCTGGGTGGGACATGGTTCTATTTAATAGTCCACTACAAGTTCGATAGTAATTCTAGTTAAAATGAAGGCTAAATGAGTTCTTTTTTCTGGTTTGACATATATGTATGTTCACCAGATGATCGTCAGTTGACTTCGCTTTTTATGCATCAATATGGATATCTCAAAGATATAGGAATTTGTCAAAGTAAATATTTTGTTATCTTCAAAAATAGGGCTACTACATGAGTCTATTAGAATGAAAATTATATTTGGAACATGAAAAGTAGTAGGTACCATAAAATTATATAGCATATTGGAATAGACTGTTGAAATAAGCAAATAATCGAAATGGACCATTTTTTTTTTCGTTTTATGGTTTGTATGGTGGAAACAGATCTACTGATCTTTTTATAAAGTTCTGTTATATTACCTGACGTGTTTAGTTTCTTGTCTAAATATATTCCTTAAAATGTGGTCGAGAGTTTCGATCGAAAGGAAATTTAGCTGTATGTTAATATCGTCAATATTTATGTGTAGTTGAAACATAGTTATTCGAATTAATTGGTTAAGAACCAGTCATTTATTCTCTCCATCACATGAAAATTCAAATGTTATTGTGGGGAGTTTACACCTTTTTCCTGTATCAGCAAAAACAGGAAACAAGTTATGGTGAAGTTGCAAACAAGATCGTTGATATACATGAGGTTCCAAAACCGAGCCTTGTGGAACTCTGACTTGATTTTCGGTGCAATCGGAATTGAAATGTTCCTAGTGACTATTTCTCGTATATTTCATTCTGAGATACATATTATGTCTCTTATAATTTGAATCTATCATTGGCCGTATCTCAGTTCTTCACTGTACGATCGGATGATGTGAAGTTCTGTTATATTTACATTTCCACGGTATGGTGAAATCATATATTGAAATGTATATGTCATATAAGTATTAGGATGATCGACTTTTTCTATGGCTTAATAAAACCGCTAAACAAATATGAAATTGGGGAATATAATAGTCCACATTCGTTTTCATTTCTTCTGTATGGCTTGTTGAGAAATTACTTCGAATACCAAATTGATTAAAGATTCATAGATATCGCGGAACTCAAGCAATTAAAATAATCTCCGCAAAAAAATTTGGAAATTGTATTGTGGGTAATTTGATGATTGAAAACGCATGTCTATGGAAACCTTGCATGGAATTTTGTCGTTGTGGTAATCGCTCTCAAAATCGTTAATAATATTTTTTCTATTGCAGTTTTTGAAAAGAAATGATCTTCAAGCGATTTTCTTTCAACATAATCTCCTCCTCCAGTGTCTTGATGAAAATATATTTCAATGATATTTTGAACCTCATCAAATTAAGATTTTCTCTTATATGTCTTGCAATGATATACTTATATCTCTACGATTTTTTGTTTAGCTTGAAATTCAGTTGAATGCTTTGAGAAAAATGTTAATTTTGCTTTAAGAGTCCCCCTTTTCTTATTGTACTCACGCATTTCAACTGTATGTACACACCGAAATTAGGCTTGAAATAAGACTGCCAAAAAATTCATTTGTAGGCAATGACTATGTACTTCCAGATAAAGTCATCACTCAGTAAAAATAGTGCCGAAGGATTATACTGAGAGAGGAATCTTTTGGTGAAAAGGAACGAACTCACTTCGATAATATATTATATTTGCAAAGCCTGATGTCTTCAATTTCTGGGAATCTGGACACATCGTTCTCGCGCTGTGATTTCGTTACTCTGATGGATACTGATTATTTGTTACACTTGTTATCACGCTCCACTACTATTTATGTTTTGATTTCTTCTGTACCTTATGGGTTGTTGAGAAATTTACTTTGAATACCAAAAAGTGTATTTCTCATATTTATTGAAAATTACAAAGGTCAAATTGACACTCAGTCAGTATAAAAAATAAGCTAGGATTAATTCCAAACAACATTTTTGAACTATCTTTTAGTTGAGCTATGAATGCTCTGACCTCGTTTTTGGTTATTTCACCTCAATCGGTTAATTACTCGAAACGAAATATTTCGTCCTAATAAAAACAATAACAGTAATATCCTATCCACTATACAAGGTGTCCCCGTTCCTTATTAGGATATGTAGAGCATACTATTTAAAACAAAAATGTTTAATTAATGTTTTTCCTAAAGTAACCCGTTTTTTCAATAACTGAACAGCAAAAAGTGATAACTGGCTGATTCTCCGATCAAATAACATAGACTAGATTAGTGACTAAGCACCCCACCCAAAGAACGTAAGTATCTTTGAGTAATACCTAAACGAGAACAAACAATAACAATCCACTCAACCCGTGAAATATCGTTTCATCACAACTCACATTGTATCAATATCAACACAAAACAAGACAATCAATAAACACAAATCAGCTCATTTTTTCTTGTAATTCCTAATTCGTTCACGAAATGATTGCCAAAATAGAACCTAAACTATTTATAATTATTCTTAGCTGGAATTAGCAACAGCGTATCGACTGAATTCTGGAATTTTCAGATGCTCTAACCTAACTAATGTAACTACAATAGATTTTTTACGATTGCTACTCACCTAAATATTTTGTTTTGTTTTTCAACGACGTAAATATAACGACTAGAAACCAACATCGAACTGATGATGAATATAATAGAATGAGACTTGATACCAATAATGACACTAAAAGTGAGTTTATACAGCACGTTAAATAAAATAAAAGAAATAAAATAAAGTAAAATAAGAAATAATAATTTTCAGAGTGTTTATAGAGCTGAGTAAATTAATGTAAAAAGTAAAGCTGTCAATCGAAATTTGGGATTTTATGTTGAGGTTACTTCAATTTCAATGATGTATACTTGTGAAATTGATCCCAGTTATTGTTTATTAAATGAAAAATAAGCTACTGTTGACAACACAATATTATAAAATGTTCGTCATCTAAAGACATTATTGGCCAAAAACGAAATTTAAAAAAATGGCCCTGAACACACCATTTTCCAGTTATGAAAACAAAAACATATACTAGGACTGAATAGCTATTATATACCATGCCCATCTATCATCAACTTTCGTCAATTTGTCTAAATTATTCATATGTAGATATGCCTAACAACTAGTAAAAGTAAAATAAAATAAAAGTTAACCATCTTTTATTTTACTTCTTATTTTATATTACTTCTTATTTTATTTTATTTCTGTATAAACTTGTTATGGATGTTGTGTAGTTTTAACTTTTTAAATTACTTTATTTTATTTCTTATTCTATTTTACTTGCTGTATAAACTCACTATAAGTGCATAATATTATGAAAAGATGGTGAGATTAGATATATTTGTGTATTCTTCATCTAGTCTATGTAATGACAATAATGTTTATTTCCAATGAGACATAAGCACATGTGTTTAGATAAAACAAACAAAGGGAAGAGAACAAAACAACACTAACTCTGCATAATAGTGATTGAGTATATCACATGTTGAATATTCATCCAAGGAATAAAAACATTTTTCAATTATTTTTTAAGCTATAATGAACTTCCTATTTTCATTAATTTCTTTTATATGTGGCAATTTGTTATAGACTTTCAAACCTAAATATGCGGGTGACTTATGCGAAACTCTATAGTTATAAAATGAAATATGGAAATCATTTTTGGTGGGTATTTACATTATGCAAGATTTTATTGAAAGTAAATTTAGTTCTGTTTGTATAAGTGCACGTTTTATATATGTAAATAGATAAAAATATGAATATATTATATATTTGACAAAAAATTCCCGACACGAGTAGGTTAAAGGAACGCCCGCCACTATTATAATAACTCTCTTTTGCAATATAAAAACGTCATTACTTGAAGTAGAGTTACCCCTCAAACATGTACCATACCTGACACGGGACGCTACCCAAGAGTGATTCAAGGCTCCTCCACGACTTGTTAGAGATTTCTGAACAAATAACACATAGTATTCAATCTTTCGCTCAAATATATGCAATTACTTTTCCAGTTGATATTTTCATCAATGACTAGTCGCAGAAATTTGGTTTCATTTGTATTGTCTTTTGTCGCAGACAGTTAATGGCAATTTTTTTGCCTGTTGTGCAATGTTACGATTGGTGTTTCAGAGGCATTCAAATATAAACAAAATTGAAGCTACAACACTCATATAGAGTTTAAAACTTCTTCACATTTCTGTTGTGTTTTGAGTTCGTCCTTGTCTGATATTATCGAAGAAACATCATCAGCATATATCGTTACATGGATTTCTGTTAAGAATTTATCAAGATAGTTGGTATACAATAGAAATAAAATTGGCCCCACCACAGACCACTGCGGGACTCCTATGTTAACCAATTTAGTTTCAGAATTAATATGTGTAACTGCTCCCGAAATGACTTCCGGTATGTTTACGTACGTGAAGACGGTCAACTAAGAAGGATGAAATCTAATTAGGAGCTGACCCATAATTCCATAGTTGTACAATTTTCATAATAAAAGCTCCTGGTTAACACAGTCGAATGCCTTGCTGAGGTCACAGAAAATTCCAGCAGGGCATTCACCGGGTTCGAAATATTCTGCAACTTTTTCAAAAAATGAAGTTGCAACCGTATTTGATTAAATATTATTTCTAAACCATGTTGATTTTTGCTGGAATTATCGAATCTATTAAAAAAATTCAAAAGACGATTTAGGAAAGAGTATCAAAAAAATATTTGAGGAACTTTCGGAAGCTAGTTATCCATCAGGTTAACAGAACCTTTTTTAAGAATGGAAATTATTTTTCCTGTCTTTAAAGTACTGGGAAATTTGCCTTTGGAAAAGCTATTCATTTCAATTTGAAGATTGTCTGCATTTTTTATTTTATTTTGATGAATTTATGAAATAATTGTTGAATAAATTTGATACTTCAAGAGCATATCATACATTACACCATCTCTAACAATTTCAATGTTATGGTGTGTCTTAACCTTTTTGTTATTTGATATGGAAAAAACGTTCCAAGCTGTTTTATTTATATTTGTTTATTGAGTTATAGAATTTTGATAGTACTTTTTCGGAGCAATGATTCATTATTCGCCGGAGCAGTTATCGTGTTATTAAGTTCCATCTACGGTGTTTCCAGCTGTTGAAAATTTCCTTTATAATTGTTTACTCTAATAAATACCGAACACTATGCGTACGTGCAAAGAACTCACTATTTTCGGGGTCTTTTTCAAGTATTTCGATTCAAGTAGTGCCTACTGCTGTGGTTGAATATATTAAGGCCTCCTCAGACGATGAGATCGGTATCGCTACATGTCGAGATACAAGTGGCGATTCAAGTATATGAGATTTGTATCAAGTATCAACGTCTCCTCACACGCTGAGATGGAATCGTGAAAAATCAGTCGGTGATAAAAAGTGATACTGATACAACCACACACACGATGAAATTTATATCTATACTACGTATCATGCAACATGTAGCGATACCGATTTCATCGTCTGTGGAAGCCTTTATTCACCATTGTTTCATTGATATTTTTTACAAGCTTTATTCAGTTTCACCTGTCGTGATGTGTGTAATCAAATATTACAAGTTAAATTTGACCCGCTTCTAGTTGTCAGATTAACGTGAAATTTGGCAGGTGTTCATAGCTCCCGTGACAATGCATTATGGAAAAAACAAGATGGCGGACGAGATTTGTGTTTATGGTCCAATTCGATTGAAAATTGGTATGTGGGGGTTTTCGGGTCGAGAATAATTAATTTTTTGTCAAAATTCATAAAATAAAAATGGCGGCTCCAAGATGGCCGACGAACTCTGTGACTATTCAAAATTAGTATGTAGGGGTTTTCTGGGTTGGAAATTATGAATTTTTTGCCAAAATTCACAAATTCAAGATGGCGGACGAGTTTTCTAATTATGGTCCAATTCGATTCAAAATTGGTATGTGGGGGGTTTCATGGTCGAAGATTATGAATTTTGTTCCAAAATAAAATAATTAATAAAAATAAAATAATTAATAAAAAACCTTTGCTTTGGATGTGTGACGTTATTCCGTGAGTTATAGATTCAAAAGCTTGTCGCTTTTGTATTCGAACTGAAAACTTTGCGCGACAAGCTCTTGAATCTGTAATTAACTAACCTACGTCACGCATCCAAAGCAATCCTTTTTTTAGCGCATTTGAATAAAAAGGTTTTTTATTAATTAATTTTTAACTCGATGATTTACTAATCGGATACATTTCTAATGGTGGTTCCAAATATTGTCAAGATATCAGTATTTGGTTTATGGAACTCTGATTTGTAAACACGATTCTGGAATCTGTTGTGTGATGTTTTCCTAGCTCAAACACTCCTTTATTGCTTTATTGGTCGCAGTTTATGAAAAATAAAAATATTTCTTCAGTAGTTATTTTCGAATAATTACATGTACTTTTCAACTGAACTAAATTGCTGCACTACCGCTTACAGTTGATGGTCCATGAATAAATAAAAAGATTTTTTCCTTTGAAATGTTTACGATAAGTCCTTAATAAGAATAAGAAGAAGAAAAAAGTGTTTCCTACCAAATCTGCGCCTTTTGGTTACAGCTGGATTTCCCGACAACCGAGTTAGATAACCTTGACCCTCATAGTGTCAATGTGCGTATTTCTCGGTGGCTCGGTGTTCTCTTTCATTTCTCAATTCAAATGAATGAGTTCGAGTTTAGCTAAATTGAGAATATACCGTTTGAATTTACGTAATGTATTGCCTCCCGAACACGAATCCGAAGTCAAAACGCTGCCATCTCAAATACGTGCAGACGACGAACGAATATCATTATTCACCGCTATTTCCGGCGAATAAAAACACTCAACATTCGACGATTTTTTAAAACAGCACACCACACACCCGAAATCATGTGTTTATCACACGTAAAACTGTCGTTATCCCAAATTCTTCCCCTTTTCACAACAACATACAATGACACATCATTCATTTTTCTATTTTATTTTGTACAATGTTGCCAGCCTTACCTCGGACATTGCTGTATTTTCACAAATCACAAAACGTAAATACATGGAGTTTACCGATAGCAGATATGTAAAACCCTTCGACTGCATTTTAAAGCCAGATATAATCACTAATGAATCATGCAAGTTATTGTAGATCCCTTCAAGTCCATTTTGAGCCTTAATTTCGCGATATAATTTTAAATATTTGTCAGTCTATCAAAAAATAATTCGTATTATTTTAATATCTCCAGTACGAAAACGTATTCAGTTTGGTTGCTAAGTAAGATCTTTCATTCACTAGCCAAACGTCATGTTGTTCGTAGCATGGCTTCCAGTTTTGTTCACTTTTCGTTTCTAGTACGAGATAAAAGTGTGTGTAAGTGTTACAAATAATTTTTTTGATAATTGTGGTTTCTTGAGTGCTTAAAAGTATGCCGACTTTATCTACTAATTCTGACTTTATCTACCAGTTTGGATATAACGAGGTTCGTTTGTTTTCATAACGTACATTTTCATTATATTTGTTTCAATACATATCGCCGGTAGCTTGCATCGAATGTTAATATGGATTCTCAGACTCTCTTTCTATATTTCTCAAACAATCAGTTCAAAATTTCACATATTTAGATGTTCATCGCATCCGGTAATTGCCAGTGTTTTCTTATGACTTAGATTAGGTTAGGCGGACAGCGGTTCCCAAAATATAGTTGAATTTTAAATTTTTTTTCAAAATTGCTGAAATAGACTATTTTTATGAAATAAATTATCGACATTTCAGAGTTTTTCAAGCATTTTTTAAATATAAACAACCTATAAACCCAAAAAATCAAATGTAATTACAAAAGTCGAAATTGTCAATTTTATAATTGAAGCTCCTGATGAAGAATATCTATCGAAAATGTATTTTGCTTTTTTTTCTTTGAATTATATTGTGACCTTTTATGGTAGCCGGGGTGGTTAGTACCAGCAGAAAAAAAACGAACTGTGAAATAGGGTCATTGATAATTTAGGCATTTGGAAAGATATTATAATAAATATTCCGAATCCAAATATAATTCCGGAAGTTTGTCATTGTTTAGCCACAATGGATGAATGTATAGTCCATCCAATATCAATTGCAGAAGCTGTTTTTATAGGGAGCAAATAAAAACTCACTTCGCTAACACGAGCGTATATGCGAAGAACCGGAACGAAAAATAATCTGTACTACTCGTAAACATTCTCCGTCGGCAAACGGTAGATCAAAAGAGCCGATAGTCAACGTGGACTTGAGTGACTGCTGACTGTTCTACAACCGATTCGTCGGACATCAATGCTTGCAGGTGTGGCTATACGATGGGAGGTCATAAATCACGCGTTATATTTGCGTTTTAATAGCTCTGAAAGATTAAAAACCAGTAGCGTCTGTGGTCTTGGTGTGTGCCGATCGAAATACGTTTTAGGATATTCTAGTTTTGTAGGATATTTTTTATTTTTTTTCTTAATGTATTTGTATAAATAAAAGCTTGTCTTTAATTTTTTTTTCATTTTTCATTATTTATGAAGCATTTTTTAAATCTTTAAATATCTAAATAAAATTAGTTATCTCCGCCACTGCTGCTCACAGGATTTCGCCGCAAGACTTTTTTATGCTTCTGCAATTGATATTGGGAAAACTATATAGTATTTCTAATCCTAATTGGACCGACATAAAAAGTTTCGTGAATGATTTCTCTTTCCAATTGCCACCTTGACATAGGCGTCGGTATATTATTTTCCAGTGGTATTTTTTCAGTTACTTATTCTTACAATCATAGCAATTGATCACCAAATGTAAAAGTAGACACATGTTATCTCAACTGAATTTTATTATTTTTTTCGAAAGGTCTTTAGTAAGCCATATTGATAAAATTCTTTTCAATGGATAATTCCTAACCTCACCAACACACGGCACTGATTAAGAAATATTGTGAACTGGGTCAATCATACGGCTTCAGATAACAGGATGTCCAATCCAGCTAGCCGAGCTTTTATTCCTCAAATATATTTGATAGCGCCTTTACTAATAATCTGGGCAACTAGAGCCACACCACTTAATTTTTTTATGATTGTACCAGGAACGCTTTGGAAGTAAAAACACTGGTAGTATATAAATTTCCCATTTGCCGGGCAGTGCATATGAACACTCCTCGTAGTGCTCTTATTTTTATTGCCGTTCCAATTGGGATTAGAATAACTATAGTTAGAAATACCTAGCTAACAGGCCCATTGACATACGATAAAACTATTGGTATTCTATCGCAAAGAGAAACGTATTAAACAAAATATGAAGTACTATACTATGTATGTGTGATGGCTTGGCATCCGATAATCCAAAAATTTTGTGGGATTCATTAAAAATATAGAAAGTTTTGCCTAGGTGACTTTAACGTATTCTGAAAAATTATTATATTCTGATAAATCTAACGCTGACCATGCTTTGAGTGTGTATAATTATTATTGTAACTCCTTAAATATTATAAATGATTATCGATCATATGAACGCACGGTATTCGCTCACGATTCATTAATATTTTCCTATGCATATTATGTAACTTGAATATTTTTCTAGAAGCCTACTTTAGAAACGAAGCTAGCTAGTCTAATCTGTCAATATCATAAATTTCATGATGACAATGATGATTCATAATTCACGCGACTTTTAATAGTTAACTCCGACCGACATTTCATCTTGCATTCTGCCAAATTATTTAACTAAATGGCACAAAAAACGATAGTGGTCTTACTTTATTTCCGTTTCCCGCTTGAATGCTTTTTAACAACAACCGTGGTCATGGTCACTGCGGTGACTTTGCGCAATGCCATTTTCCTTCAATTTAATGTTATGATTCACAAAATGTATATTACTAATCAACCTCCAAGGCTCAATTTGTATTCTACCTATTGGAATGAATGCGTTTCAGAGCACAGTATTAGCGATTGTTGAGTGATTTTAATGAAAATGAGTCCAGGTGTTCATTTTTTTGTTTCGTATAGTCAGTGCATTCTAGAACACATGAAGCTACAATTTTTTTTCATGAGAATGCCGGCGCTAATATTAAATTATAGAAATCGCCACTCAAACGGGTGGTCCTCCTGAAAGACCCGTTAAAATGCAATACATTCACATGCTGAAGAGTTTTTCTCTATTTGAGAATGTTTCTAATTGGATTTTAAAAAACTCAATTATTCTGTTAAAATTATGTTATACTCCATGCAAAGTTGCTCTAGTTTCAACATTTCACATTTGCTCTATTAGTTTCTTCACCGAACAAACGGTATTTCGATTCCAAATGTCATAAATCTAAATTTTCTAATACATTTGCCAATCAATGACCAAAAAATTATTTTCCGAACAAATATCTAAAAATTAATGATCAATCAAGTTGCTCTTGGACTGAAAATAATGCTATGAAAACAAAAGAATTGAATGTCATGAATATTAAAAAAAAAAAACAAATACTTGACAGTTTCTCTAGAATTATGAAACAGTGATTTTCATCAATTAGTAGTAGAAAAATGCTGAATTTACGGGAAAAATAAAAATTGTACTTAATTTTGGAAGATAATACAAGTCTTCGACAAGTTGCTGATATTTTTAATGCACGCCATCTCGAACGAAATACCCAACACTTTACTTAATAGTCTAGTTAACAAGTGCTTTTTATGTCAAAATTTTTTCGCATTCTCCGAAAATTATGATTGAGGTGTCATTCGATTCGGAATGGCATGTAGATATTTTTTGAGAAAATGCTAAGGCCGCTCGCAAAAATTGCAATAGTTATAAACAATTAAGTGAAAAAAAAAGGGATTTTGTTTTTTCGCCAATATCTCGAAAACTATTCAAGATAATTCAAATTTGAAAAAAGATGCAAAAAGAGGAGGAAACGTTTGGACTCTCGGAACTGTAAGACCAATATTTATAATTTTCCCAGAGGGTTGAAAATACGCCCGAAAACGGGTACTCCGGCTTGCGCAAGCCACGTCCCCTTCGGACCTTTAATGAATAAATATTTTAACTTATTAAATATAAAAATTAGAAATTGAAAAAATTCAGGCGCCTGCAGGATAGATCAATGAACAATAATCAGTGGTCCAAAAATTTTTATCGCGATTTTTCAATAAGTTATCCATTAGTTAATTAACAATTTTTTGTAGCACGAACATTAACATTGCAAGTGCGATAATTGTTAAACTATCAATCTGAGAATGTTTTCCTTTCGTGGAGCTATTTTTCAAAGGTCTAAGAAAATATTCCCGTTGAAAAAATTGTAAAATTGTTTATTTTCGTTTTGTTATTAACAATTTACTAAGGTGAAAAATTATAAAGCTTCATTAAACATTGAAAAAAGCTTGTTTTTTATAATATTATTATTGATCCGTTTTCTTATGATCAGAAGCTATTTAAAAATGATTTTTAATAATTTTTATCTCCTATTGTTTAAAAAATTGTAATAAACAAATGCGTTGTTTATGAGATAATTGAATTTTTTTTATAACATAATCTTTGATGAAAATTATGATTTTCAAAAAAAAAACATTTCTTAAAAAAATAATTTTATTGCTTGAAAACGCATTTGTTAAATAACATTTTTTTTTAACACTTGTTATGAAAATTAAGGAACCAATTTTTTTAAAATCATTATTTATCTTGGTCTTCGATATAAAAAAAAAACGTTTATTATTTAAATTTTCATGTTTATTTAATAAACAATTTGTTATAAACAAATAAATTATCTCTTTGTATTTTTTTTTTCTACTCAAAAAAACAAAAACAACCATGTATTATTTTTAGAAAAAAAAAAAAAATTTTTTATTGAACTTTAAATTTTCTGTTCCCTTTCATTTCACCACTCTGACCTGGTTTTTTATGTTTAATTTTATTATAACTTTTTAACTAATGAAGATACAAGGAAAAAATTTGAGACTTATTCATTCTTTATTGATTAATCAACAAATTAAGCCAAAACTGTTTTCTACTTTTATGTCTAAATAGCTTATAAACTAATATAACTATGACCATACAACTCATGTAACTTTTTATCTAACGTATATTTATCAACAATTTCAGCTTATAAATTTTAGTTTTGCTCGGTAATTTTTTTAATTATGAATAAAAATAAGTTTGAAAACAAAATTCTCCAAGTTTATTAGCCTAAGCATCTTAGTAACTAAAAATTAATTAGAAATGTTATTTAATTCAAGTAAGTTTAATTATAAAAAATTTAAAAGTTTTGTTTGTCTCAAAGATTATTTTTATAAACAAATGGTATAAATTAAATAAATATTGAGTGAGAGCTTCAAATGTGGGCTTAATTTGTTTAAAAAAAAAAAATTTTTTCCTTGTATTCCATTAGTTAAAAATTATAATAAAATTAAACATAAAAAACCAGGTCAGAGTGGTGAAATGAAAGAGAACAGACAATTTAAAGTTCAATAAAAAATATAAATATTTTTTTTCTAAAAATAGTACATGGTTGTTTTTGTTTTTTTGAGTAGAAAAAGAAAAAAAATACAAAGAGATAAGTCATTTGTTAATAACAAATTGTTTATTCAATAAACAATGAAAATATTTATAAAAAAAGAATATACAATAAAAGAAAATTTTATTTAACGAATGCGTTTTTAAGCAATACATTTTTTTTTTAAGAATTGATTTTTTTTAAATCATAATTATCATCAAAGATTTAGTTATAATTTTTTTTTTAAATTATCTCATAAACAACGCATTTGTTTATAACAATTTCTTAAACAATGGAAGATAAAAATTATTAAAAATCATTTTTGAGTAGCTTCTGATCATAAAAAAACGGATCAATAATAATATTATATGAAAAAGTTTTTTTCAATGTTTAATGAAGCTTTATAATTTTTCCCCTTAGTAAATTGTTAATAACAAAACGAAAATTACCAATTTTTCAATTTTTCCAACGGGAATCTTTTCTTAGACCTTTGAAAAATAGCTCCACGAAAGGAAAACATTCTCAGATTCATAGTTTAACAATTATCGCACTGCAATGTTAATGTTCGTGCTACAAAACATTGTTAATTAACTAATGGATAACTCATTGAAAAATCGCGATAAAATTTTTGGACCACGGATTATTGTTCATTGATCTATCCTGCAGGCGCCTGAATTTTTTCAATTTTTAATTTTCATATTTAATAAGTTTAAATAATATTTATTCATTGAAGGTCCGAAGGGGACGTGGCTTGCGCAAGCCGGAGTACCCGTTTTCGGGCGTATTTTCAACCCTCTGGGAAAATTATAAATATTGGTCTTACAGTTCCGGGAGTCAGAACTTTTTCTTAGGAAATTTCCTCTTCTTTTTGCATCTTTTTTCTAATTCGAATTATCTCGAATAGTTTTTTTTGAGATATTAGCGAAAAACCAAAATCCCTTTTTTCACTTAATTGTTTATAACTATTGCAATTTTTGCGAGCGGCCTTAGCATTTTCTCAAAAAATATCTACATGCCATTCCGAATCGAATGACACCTCAATCATAATTTTCGGAGAATGCGAAAAAATGTTGACCTAAAAAGCACTTGTTAACTAGACTAGAAGTGATCATTAAAAGTCCTACACCGGGAGCCAGCGACCGAAAGCCTCAGGTGATATGTTACAAGTATGGCACCCCTCCAGGGTTCGAATTACATCATTATTGACTCGAAAATGATAGTCATTCCGCTGGACGTCGGGGCGTAATCTCAGAGTGATTGATTAAACTTTGCGGAAAGTTTACGGATCTCAAAAGATTTTTTATCTTGTATTTTCCGGTGGTTGATAGGAAAAACCCGGCGGTAGCGAAATGTCATATCCTTATAAACAAAGAACTTATAATTACATTTGTGGTTGAATATAATCAAGCATGGACAAACTAGTATTACAGGTATAAGTGGTAGGACTGGTGCTAAAAGGGACGCCGCAAGAAAAATATAACACAAAAATAAATTCAAGCCGTTCGAACCCAAGTTGACAGGTATTTTGAAAGAGCGAGATTTTAACTTACGGTTGGATTTTTCTTTTTGGTTTCAAGGACAAACAGAAGAAAATTCAAATTTTCCTTGACCAATTCAGTGGATAGATGAGCCTATTTTTACCTCAAATGGAGTAGTCAGTTCACAAAGCTAGGTGGTTGACACAAAAAATCAAATTATGTGAAGGAATCCCGCAAGACCGATATTATTTCAAGACAAATGTGTGGTGCGGTGTTTTGTACAACAGAGTGGTTGGTTGGCCCATACTTATTAAAAAAAAAACACAAGTTTTATATGAAATGAACACCTACCTCTTAATAAAAGATTCAAAGATCGTCAATTCATAATTCACCAGGTGACAAACAATTTATCTGCAAACCATTTCCTGGTAAGGTAACTGGGCGTAATGTAGAACAGCTCTGGCCACCTAGGTCGCCAGACCCAACCGCAGTAGATTTTTTCCTTTGGGGTAGTTCAAGCAAAAAATCTACAAGCGCAGACTATTTCGAGATGTCGACTATATGGAGACAGTAATTCGATAGTGTGTATCAGGTGAACCATTATTTGCATTGAGTGTCATGGCAGACATACAGAAATATCATAAATAATTTTCCACAAACAATTGTTTAGTTATCATTTGAATCGCCTAATAACTGGATTTAGCTCCATAAATGTTTATTACAAAATAATTGTACTTTGGCGTTTCTTCTTCAACTGTCATTATTTTTATAACTTATCGTACTTATTTTATGATTTAATCAAAAAAATATCTGCGAATTACTTACAGTTTGTTGTATTCTGATTAAACAAAAGTTGAATTTTTAAATCAATTTTGAATTTATTATTAGTCCAGAAAAAAAAATGTTTTGCAATAACTGGAGGTTTATTATTTTTTTAAACGTATTCGAGAATTTTTTATTCAAAATGTCTTTTTGTACTGCGATACACATTAAAAAAGCGAATTTCGCTCCGAAATATTAAAACTGGAGCAACTTTGCATCAAGTATGACATTATTTTATTTGCATATTTGTAATTTTCTCGAAAAAATCACAAACATTTTTAAACAGAAAAGAACCTCAACAGGTCTTTTTGGATTTCCAAAAATTCGAAAGAACCAAAAATTTGTGAAAAACGTGAAAAAAATCGTGGTTGTCTAAATTTTGGGTAAGTGGGTACAAACATAGAAGGGAAACAACTTTTGCATTTCATATTATTTCGAAATTATGACACATAACCTAGCTTCCTGTATTTTTTGAATATGCTAAATTTTACAGGTATAGCCGATCGATAGAAAATAAAGTTTCGCATTATTTTCAAAGCAAACACGGTCCATAAACTTGCTTGAATTTGCATAAACTACATAATAAAAAATCCGGTTTGATGTTGAGGTAGGTATGAATAAAAATCAGTGTCTCAACTTCGTAACTGATATCTTCATTAAATTGGAATCAAATTTCCACAATAAAATTGTGCATTTCCAAAAATAAGGGCTCTCTCCCTATGTTCAAATCTCCCAGTTAAAAAACTTGAATGCGGTAGAAAATGGGTGTTGGGTTTTGTAGAGCCTACTTGTTAGGTATTTCTTCACTAATGTGAATTGTTGCTAAAAATGCTAAAACTGTCAAAGTGATGTCTAAAAATATCTCAGTCAAAATCAATATAATGTGGGAGGGAAAAATAACTTTTTTCCTTCAGTTTTGTACTATTATTGTATTTTTACACGCTTTATATTAGCTTCACTTGTATGTTTGTTTGTTTGTAACCGACTCCTTTGGGCGCGATTTTGACCCACTTCCAGACGTTCGAATGATTTGAAATTTGGCAGGTGTACATAATTCCGGTGATAATGCATTAAGAAATTTTTGTGTGAAAAAAAAAACAAAATGGCGGCTCCAAATGTTAAATTTAAATAAGATGTAGGGGACGAGTTTTGTGATTATGGTCTGATTCTATTCAAAATTGGTATGTGGGGGTTTTTGGGGTCGAATATTATGATTAAAAGAGAGATCTACCATTTTCTGGTTCAATTTATATTGAATCTTTTATGTGAAGAAAACCGTTTAATTCGATTTTTCTATTTATTCCACTTCACATGGCGTTTATCTTTCACTATATGCTAGTCGGGCTTGCCACTCCTACTGAGAAGGAATCTTTTATTTAGAAACCTATCGAGGTGGGAGATTTTCGGAGCGTTTCTTTCTGTCACTAGGTACCGCCAGTTAAAAGTTTTCTTTTCCGGCGTACCTATAGGTGTTATAGACTCGATGATGGTTTTGGTTATGTTGTGTCTCGCTTCAGCCAGAGCTCTTCGAACCTTTGGCTGGTTGACTACTCCGTACTGATGAGGGCCAAAAAAGCCTGAAACCGGTATGCGGATTGTTAGGTGAACACGACATAAATTAAACATAATCGAGCTTATCAGTAAGAAACATTTGCATTCAATGTCCATTTATATGGAGGTATGCATGGATTTTCAGGTGAATATCATTCAACGTTCTGCGTGATATTTGCCAGGAAAGTAGTTGTTTTTCACCTGAGATCTACCTTTTTCTGGTTCAATTTATATTGAATCTTTTATGTGAAGAAAACCGTTTAATTCGATTTTTCTATTTATTCCACTTCACATGGCGTTTATCTTTCACTATATGCTAGTCGGGCTTGCCACTCCTACTGAGAAGGAATCTTTTATTTAGAAACCTATCGATGTGGGAGATTTTCGGAGTGTTTCTTTCTGTCACTAGGTACCGCCATTTAAAAAGTTTTCTTTTCCAGCGTACCTATAGGTGTTATAGACTCGATGATGGTTTTGGTTATGTTGTGTCTCGCTTCAGCCAGAGCTCTTCGGACCTTTGGCTGGTTGACTACTCCGTACTGATGAGGGCCAAAAGCCTGAAACCGGTATGCGGATTGTTAGGTGAACACGACATAAATTAAACATAATCGAGCTTATCAGAAAGAAACATTTGCATTAATGTCCATTTATATGGAGGTATGCATGGATTTTCAGGTGAATATCATTCAACGTTCTGCGTGTATTTGCCAGGAAAGTAGTTGTTTTTCACCTGAGATCTACCATTTTCTGGTTCAATTTATATTGAATCTTTTATGTGAAGAAAACCGTTTAATTCGATTTTATTTTCCTATGGCGTTTATCTTCACTTATGCAGTGCTGCTTCTTAGAAGGAATCTTATTTGAAAACTATCGATGTAGATGCGAGCTTTATACACTAGGTCGCCAGTTTGAAAGTTTGTCTTTCAGGTACCTATGTAAAATGATGTGGGGTTTTTGGGCTTCGGAGATCTGGACTTTGTTGCTCCGTGATGAGCCAAAAAGCCTGAACCGGTATCGGATTGATAGGTGAACACGACATAAATAAACATAATCGAGCTTATCGAAAGAACATTTGCATTATGTCCATTTATATGGTATGCATGATTTTCAGGTGAATATCATTCAACGTTCTGTGGTATTTGCCAGAAAGTAGTTGTTTTCACCTAGATCTACCATTTTCTGGTTCAATTTATATTGAATCTTTATGAAGAAAACCGTTTAATTCGATTTTCATGAATATTTGACTTGTAAAAATTGGAAAATTCAAGATGGCGGCTTTAAAATGGCGGCCGAGTTTTGAGATTATGGTCTGATTCTATTTAAAATTGGTATGTGGGGGTTTTTGGGGTCGGAGATTAGGATTATTTTGTCAAAATTGAAGGATTCAAGATGGCGGCTCCAAAATGGCCACGAGTTTTGTGATTATGGTCCGATTCTATTCAATATTGGAGAATAATAGTTAAAAAAATTTAATAATAATAATAATAGTTTGAAAAACTAAAAACACGCGTTAATAGAAAACTAAACTAAAAAGTTGAAAATAAATAATAGTTTAAAAAAATGAAAAAACACGCTTCTATAGAAAACCAGACTAAAAAAATATAAAATAAGAAAAAAATGTATTTTATTTTTAAAAAAGCGTGGGGGTGCATGGTATTAATAATTATATAGTACCTTACACACCTAGGGCAGTAAAGTAAGAAAGGTCTCAGATCACAGGTAATTGTTGGCCGAGGCGATACCATGCACCCCACGCTTTTTTTTTAAATAAAATATTTTTTTTTATTTTCTATTTTTAGTCTGGTTTTCTATAAAAGCGTGTTTTTTAATTTTTTTAAACTATTAATTTTTACTTTTGCAGCTTCCATGTTACTTTAAATAAGAATATTGATTATTTAAATTAGGTAGGTGACATATCGTCAGCCAACGTTATAACATGAAATATACCATTTTCGGACAAAATATAATCCATAGACTTTCAAAATAGCGACATTCATAAGTGCGGCCACTCATTACAAGGGCGGGCTAAAAAGTAATCGGCCTAGGAAAGAAAATACAACTTTTTTGGCACAACTCAATTTATTTCTCAACATAATCTCCTTTTGAATTAATACACTTCCTCCACCGTTTCTCCCATTTTTCGGTGCCCTCCGAATACTACGATTTCTGGAGGCCTTCCTCAATCGACCCAAATCTTACCAACAAATAACCAAAACCAAAATGTATTGTGTTTTGTACCTTTTCAAAATTCAAAAGAAGTATTACTGTCCGCTTAAACTTGATCAACATTATATATGAAATGGCTATTCCTAAAAAAGGAACCTGCAAAAAACAATTTTACATTTATCTTGAAGAAATAGAAAATAGTCCTATTCTCATTAATGGAGCCCAACAGATTCCCGAAGGTAATCTAAAATATCTGGGAAAATTTTACAACAAAGCTGAAATATTGTGGTGATGGGCCTATATGCACAGTGCCTGGAGTGGAGGAATTGGGGTTTCTCTTTCTGCGCCTTGTAAAAATGGAGACATTTCATTATTAAGGTACGTTTTGCGTCTGTCTAAACTTCCAATTTAATAAGGAAACTTCAGGTGCGTATTTGGCAAATATTCTAAAAGACTGTGCATACAACATGCGGAAAATGAATGGCGAGGATTATAAAGAGTGTACAGTGAAGACCATCTGGAATACTACCCCCAAAATTCTGATGGAGAAGTACTTCGATGAATATAGAAGAAAAATCAACCTTTTCGAAACGTAGTTGATAAAGATGCAAGAAATGCAAAAAGAAACGAACTTAAAATGTTTGCTGAGAATAGGAAGGCGATATCTACAGCATTATGCTGTAACCAATTGAAAAAAACTGGTAAATATATGCGACGAAGAAACGACAGATGGCCTAGTGAAAAAGGTATTTAATATATTCTCTTATGAACTACATTGGAGAGCCGTCGAGGCCACGAATAGCATGATGCATTTTTTCAAACCAGAAATTGACATATATACAGAACTGGTAGGATACCCAGGTAATACGGATCTCCCCGCGAGATCTCTGAGAGGTTATAATTAGGAGTTTTTGAAAATATTGGATTATATTCTATAGAATATAATCCAATATTTTCAAAAACGACACAAAGGGACAAAGTGGTTGGTAACCAATCAGAAAAATCCAGATTTATGCCTTATGAGACTTTTTAATAAATATATTGAAAAGAGACAAGATGCTCAATGGAACGATTCTTTTTAACAGCTAATGCCATTAGCGATACTTTGGAATAATCGAAATACGAAGGCCATATGGACCCAAAAAGCAGCAAAAAAGGCAGCATTACAATTAGAACAAAAAAAAACATTCTTTACCAGCTTCTGCTGTGTCAACTCTGGCCAAAAGTGCAGTTGATCAAAATAACGGACCATGCATCTAACAACAAATTAAAAACCCAAAATGGCTTAAAAAACTTGCATTAAGGTTGTTGCTTTAAGGCATTCATGCATTTTTATTGATATTTGCCTTAAAACAATGAAAATACATTCTGCTGTTTCTAGGCAATAAACCTTCATGCACGATTTTCAGCAATTTTGCATATTTCTGCAGAATACTCCCTCAGTCAGATCAATAGCACAGATAGTGATTGTAACTACCTTATTTTCTGATTATGTTCCTTGCTGATAATATAATTATTAAAATAAACAAGTAATGAGACAGATTAATAATGATAAAAATTATAATAATCTTTCATTTCCATTTACCTATAGCTTGAATTATCAAAGACAATTTCTAGTGATCCATAATTGCATATTTTCTTCCAAAGATTAAAATAGTATATTTTTGTATTTTGGAGTTTCATAAATGGCGTCTGATCAACACAAACTTAACAAAAGTCAAGAACCAACATCTGAAATAGTAGTCCAGAGTACTATTTCAAATTTTAATATCCAATAATCTGTTCTTGGCAAAAAATGGGGAATAGGGATATTGGTTTTTCGCCAAAATTGAACTGACATTGAGAAATAACCAATGCCTGAAAATATTTCAACTTCAAAGATGCACCTGAACAGGAAACAGCCATGATTATTAGTTATTGAAAAATAACCAATATCCAATGTACTCCTGAATATGCCGAGGAACCAATTCGTAGCGTAATTGATATAATGTCATTGCGACTACGGACTTGTGTACTGTGGCCACGATCTTGTTGGCAGGTAGGCCCACCTTGGCCTGCCCCCTGTTTCGACTGTTCTTTAGTCTCTGGGGTGTTGTCATGAATCCATGTGTCGCCCACGGTTACGAAACGGCGCAAAAAGTATTTTTTGTTGCGGTTGAACATCGCCAAAGACTCATTCGAAGTTGTCACACGGTTGCGCTTGTCGCCAACACAGATAAAATGGTAGCGAACTCCTCATTACCAAATATTAATGCAACATATTATCCACTAATTCAAGTAAGACTCCCACAGCCTGGATGTGATGACGTATTTTGGGAGTTGGGAGGCCCGGACGCTCATAATAAAAAATGCTCGTACGACCGGGCTTAAATTCAGCCCTCCAATGGTCATCGTTCAATTCGGTGTCGATCGCAGCATTGTTTTTTTTAATGTAATTACTGCACGATATTCTACTTTATTCACTTTTGTGAAAATACAAAAGATGTTTGCGCACTTAATGACGCAGCTGATAGAAAATTTGACAGAAGACATTTGAAGGATATTATTTACGCCATCTATTGCCTAGGCCGATTACTTTTCAGTCCGCCCTCCTATAATACATACCTACATTCCGACAACATTGTGTGTGATAAAATTGTACACTTGAAAATCGTGAACAATTTGCTTTCTAGGAACTGTGATGGATTCAGAATTCTATTGAATAGGTCATATAGATATAGTGTATCCTAAGCTGAACATAATCGTATTTTCTCTCTGAAAGACAACCTCCACAAACATTCACTAATAAATGGTGTATTAAACATTGAGTTACATCTCCTGAGGAAAAACCATTGAATAAATGTCTGCAGATTAAAGAATAATGTGAGAACTTACAAAACACATTCTTAAATACATCATCAGTTCCATGTCCCCCACCAGCTTTATGTGTAATTTGATTGACGGTTTTCGTTCTCATTATACAGGGTGTCCCTGGACTTCCTCTTTTTCTCTCGGGAATGTATAGATGGGGTCAAAATATCACCAGTACTTCATATAACTTTTGTTCCTAAAAGCCTTCGTTACCAAGTTACGGGCCCTCAAAGTCACAAAATGAAAAATGTTTTTCTTTGATAACTTTCAAAGTGAATATTCAAAATCATCTAAATTTTGGTGATTGGCTAAACAAATGAATTCCTTCGATGAGCTTTCATGCAGGAGTCAGTTGTTTTGCTACAAAGTCAGGAACGGACTACCCCCGATGGTCCACACCCCAAAACTTTGAAATGACAGATAATTTTTCAATCGTTTTCAACAAAATAAGGTTGCGTAGACAATTTTCTGAATAAAAGTACTCGTGTGGAAAGTCGATCGGAGCAACGATTCTTGATAAAAATGCAGTTTTACTCGACGACATCAAACCCGATCGTCCACCATTATTTGAAATGAAAAATTTTCACAGTAGAAATACTAATGCTAACGTTAATTCAACAACATTTATAACAGGGATAATACAAAATATGCTAAAATAAAGTCGTAAACAAAAAGTGCAGTACCTAGTTGAAAGTTTCATTCACAATGTAGATATTTTTTCAAATGAAATATCAAGTTATGTAGATTCGTGGTGTTTTTGAACTAACAAGCTACTCCACTATGAAATATCGAATTTAGTCCATATTTTGTATGTACGCGTGGAATAAGCAAGCAAGTGTTGTGTTATCTGAATCTCATGAAACTCAACATTTGGATGTTGCAAATTCGTATTCACAGCTTAAATGTTGAGGAGTTTCACTGATAAGTATAATTTCATGGGAGAAAATCTTTAACCCGAAGATAAATTTAGCTGAAAAAACAACGCACATCGGAAGACATAACTAATAAAAAGCAAACGAATAAACTACAAAAACCGCTGCACATGAATAGGTGAAAAATATCCGGTGAATAAATTTATGTTCCATTTCTTCCACAGATGTTGACAAAAACACCTTGTAGAAAGAAATAAAATTAGTGTGGATAAAAAATGACAACTGGAATGCGATTTTGTTTTGTTGAGAGGTGCGTTGTCATTGTATTGTCAATATTCTAATAGGACAGTTTGAAGTGTTTTGATATGGCCGAACAGTTTACATTCAACGAATATGCAGATATGCATGCATTGTATGGACGAGCATTTGGTAATGCTGCAGAAGCCCGTCGTCTGTATGCCGAGCATTTTCCCAATCGGACGTTACCAGCAAGAGAAACGTTCGAGCGTGTCGATCGCAGCTTGAGGGAGACAGGTATAATGGATAATTAATTGGAGCCTGTTGTTTTATTTCGATGTTATTGTAGGTTCAGTTTTGCCAAAACGAGGCGGTGAGGGCGCTCCTAGGGCTGTGCGTACCATTGTATTGGGGGAAAATATTTTGGAAGCTGTCGCTGATGATCCTTCAATGAGCATCAGAAACCTATCAGAACAGTTCCATACATCCAAGTCCACTATTCATAAAACAATTAGGGAACAACTGATCCACCCATATCACATCCAGAAGGTACATGCCATGACACCTGAAGATTTTCCAGCACGACTGGAATATGCCAATTGGTTCCTGGATAAGCAAAGAGAGGATATGACTTTCATTACTCGAGTTTTATTCACTGATGAAGCAGGTTTCAGTAGAGATGGAGTAATCAACTCTCATATAGTCCACATATGGGCCGAAGAAAATCCCCATGGGATATTGCAAACCAAACACCAACGGAAATTCAACGTGAATGTTTGAGCTGGTATCATAGGAAACCATCTTATAGGACCATTCGTTCTAGATGACCGATTGAATGGAGAACGTTATTTGGAGTTTATTCAGAACGATTTGAATGGACTTTTGGAACATGTTCCATTGCAAACCCGAAGAGATATGTGGTTTATGCACGATGGCGCTCCTCCTCATTTCAGTTTGATTGTGCGGGACCTTATGAACCAGATTTTCCCCAATAGATGGATTGGTAGAGGTGGGCCATATTCATGGCCACCGCGGTCTCCGGGTTTAAATCCATTGGATTTCTTTCTGTGGGGCATCTAAAAAGCCTCGTTTACGCTACACCTATTCACACCAGAGATGCCTTGTTGAATAGAATTACATTACATTGTGAAGCCATACGAAACGACCCTGGCATGCTATTTCAAGTGCAGAGAGGGTGTTTGCGCCGACTAAGAAAATGTATTGAGAGAGACGGGGGTCATATCGAGCAGTTTTTGTAGCGGATTTTGCATTTCTGTTTGCTCTTGAGGCTTGCGATTGATTATTTACACCATGAGTTTTGTAAGGTAAACGTGTTTGCATGATAAAAATTCGTTATGAACATTGTACCTATCATTTCTATTTCCATTACAAATAAATCTTTTCGAATAATGGTAGACATCTCAGGTTGGATGTCGTCGAACAAAAATGCATTTTTATCAAAAATTTTGCTTCGATCGATTTTCCACACGAGTACTTTTATTCAGGAAATTGTCCAGGTAACCTTGTTTTGTTAAAACATATTGACAAATCCCAGTCATTTCAAAGTTTTGGGGTGTGGATCATCGGGGGTAGTCCGTTCCTGACTTTGTAGCAAAACAACTGACTCCTGCATGAAAGCTCATCGAAGGAATTCATATGTTTAGTCAATCACCAAAATTTAGATGAATTTGAATATTCACTTTGAAAGTTATCAAAGAAAAACATTTTTCATTTTGTTAATTTGTGGGCCCGTAACTTGGTAACGAAGGCTTTTAGGAACAAAAGTTATATGAAGTACTGATGATATTTTGACCCCATCTATACATTCCCGAGAGGAAAAGAGGAAGTCCAGGGACACCCTGTATATTAACTTTTATAAATTATAAAAAAGTGACGAGATATTTCTCATAATGTTAACAAATGATGAGTTCTATATAACGTTGTTATCGTCTGCGCTTGCATTAATAAAACTGAAAGGAAACTGCCAGGATCCAGCTTGCTACTGTATGGTTCACCCATTATCAATTGCAGAAGCATAAAAACAAGTTTCCCAGTCTTCAGGCGCAATCCTTTGAGCAGCAGTTAACTAATTTTATTTAGATATTTCAATATTTTAAAAATACGTTGAAATAAAAAAGAATGCCATAAACGAGGAAGTATATAGGCAATCGGACCATCATAATTTTATTTTTCCATCGAAAAAAAAAAGCCATATTTTCCAACAAAACACATCACAACTATAGAATATTTTAAAACCTATTTCGATTCCAGACCAGAGACGCTACTGGCTTTCATTTACTCAGACCTCCTGTAACTGGTGATTTATTAGTCTCAACGTATAGACACACCTAAAAGCATTATCATTGGCTTGCGGTCACTCAGACAGCTGTCACTCAAACCCACGTTGACTATCGACTCTTTTGATACACCGTTCGCCGACGGAGAATGTTTACGAGTAGTACACAATATTTTTCGTTCCGTTTCTTCGCATAAACGCTCGTGTTAGCGAAGTGAGTTTTTGATTTGCTCCCTATAGAAACAGCTTCTACAATTGAAAATGGTTGAACTATAACACCGTATCCCATCACATTGCGACTCGGTTACACGCTTCGTGATCCAACAGCGATTAAACAGCACGACAAGTTGCATCGAAAGCGATATAACGCACGACTGAATCGTGTGGCAAATGTTAAAATAATGTTAGTGGTATAGTTCATCCATTATCAATTGCAGAAGCATAAAAAACAAGTTTCCCAGTCTTGAGGCGGAATCCTTTGAGCAGCAGAGGCGGAGATAACTAATTTTATTTAGATATTTAAATATTTTTTATTTGCTCCCTATAGAAAGAGCTTCTGCAATTGAAAATGGTTAAACTATAATGAACTAGGGTTTGTGTGAAGCGTGCCCAGCCCTGTTTACTTTATTATGGATTTTCATCAAGTATCGGCCGCGCCAATTAAAAAATAATCATAAACTTTTCCGCTCAGTACATGGAAGACTCACCTGACTCGTTTCTGATCCTAACCAGAAGTGAAGGTCGAAGGATTTCTGGCCATTGTTTCTAATTTTTGTCTGAAATAAAAATGATTTGATTTGATTTTAGCTGTTTTGAAGCAAACCACTTCAGAAATGTTGTACCATAAAAGAAGTAAAACTTACGTTCAAAACGATGTAAGAATCCCCGGTGTAGAATTTTCCATACTGGTTTTTGGGGTAAGCCACAGGTTTGAAATCCTAAAACAAAATAAAATAAGTTAGTATATAACCTATATAATCAATCAACGAATTTAAGTCAAATGTTTATTTTTCTGTTCATATTTCGATGATTTCACGGGATATAACATATGTGCGATGTGTGGTCTAAAAATATAAAAGTAACAAAAATCACAGGTTTCATCAGTATATTTTTAATTTTATGAGATTTTATATACTAGATTCAGAAGGAGATTCATTTGACGATTCGATGTTGTTTACACCTGCTTGTACGCGTGGGTTGGATACTAAAAAGTCCAATGGAATTTTAGACTGTTTTATAACGTACATGTTTTGAAACATGTGTTTTCTCATCATAAATTATTTGGAAGTTATTTAGAGAGATTAACTCTTATTGAAATAATGCATTTCGCACACTATTTTATTTGAGGAATCTAAATTCGAAGCCCAGTCGTAAATTCAACAATGATACCAACACACTAAATATTTTCTAATTACGCAGATACCATCGTTAGTCCCTCCATCACTAAAAGCGGAGCACTGTGGTTGGAAGTGATTTAAATCCTTGGATTTGAGAAAGGGACAGAGGTGATTTCCAAAACGTCATAAAAGAAAATATATTTTGTATTAAGAATCTAGTTTTTGTGGAATATTTTAGACAAATCACCTTCGAATGGTACGTTACTGACAAATTTGAAATGTTGGTAGTTTATTTTTGAATCTAGAATACCAAAAACGCAGTAACGCATCGGGGCAAATTTAGAAATTTACCTTTCTTGGAACAGATAATTAAAATTTTTTACTTTCAGGGGGAGATGAAACCTAAACTATGGAAAGCAATACCCCCCGAATATTTGATTTTTTTATATTTAAAATCGATAATTTTTTAATTTAGTTTCCTTGCAGAGTTTCAACTTGAAACTAGAAAAAGTTGTGTGCCAAAATACAAAGTATACATTATCTCAACGAACATTACGGTAGATACAATTGACGTCATCTTTCGAATAGGTCGGCATTTAATTTAGCTAAGGTGAATTTTGAGTCATATTTGTGTCAGATTCACCAGTATTAATTTGGCAGTCTAAAATAAGGATATCAAGGCATTTCACCTAAAAGGTCAAGATAATAAATAAGTAAAATTGCCCTAATGATGGCCTTTTCAACCGATTCATCATCCAAAATCAACTATGAGGAATAAAATATTGGAGGTTGAATGAAGTAATGTGGGATTTTTATTAAAATTCCATCTGCACTAATATGGATTTTTTAAAGAACTTGGGAAACGAGTGGTGTTAACAGTTCGCCATTTGTTGAAATTGTTTTTCGAGTATTTCGCATTATTTTTGTTGAATTTTTTTTTTTGTCATTTCCGAATTACCCCTAATATAAAACAGATTATATCACGCAAACTAATAGGTAGTGCGTACCAAGATTAAAAATTAACAAAATTCGGTTTCTGAAGGGTTAAAACTACCCCAGAATATTTCAATTTTTGTTTAATCTGTAATATTTTTTCAAATCGGCAACATGTTTCAATTTTATAATTTTTTTCAAAAAGATAAAGTATTTTCATCTTTGAAAGTGGCACTCCAGGGGGTAAAAAGTACACCTAACTGGTTATTTATTTATTTAGCACATAAAGCTAATTTCACATTGTCAAAGTAAAAATACAGTCACAAGTATAACAAATATATCACACTATAGATGTAAGAAATAAATTATACAATAGAAAAATAATAGTAGAAACATTGTAATTCAAACACATTAAAACTTCTGAACTGGGTAGGTAGGCTAGAGTAATAGTGACAATCATGTGTGACTCTCGCGTAACAGACATATTTTCAATTCTTTTTTGAAAATTGTAATAGTGCCGCAGGTTTTCAAGAAATCTTCTAATTCATTGTAACGCACTATGCCTTTATGGAAAATAGAGTTTTCTGAGCTTTTTTTGTTTTTTGTTGAGACTCGTATATCAGCTCATCTTCGTGTGTTGTAGTTGTGCAAACTGTTGTTGAATACTAATTTAGATGACATACGATGGGGTTAATGACATTTTCATTTTGTGGATTAAAATCATAGTATGGTACTCCAAGTAATGTTGTATCGAGAGCCAATTCAATGTACGTAACATGGACTTGATGGACGAGTCTCTTGGAACATTCAATTTAGTTCTCATGGCTTTATTTTGCAATTTCTGCATCCGTCCCATCTCATTTTTATTTGCCAGGTACAGTATAGACGAAGGTGAAATGGGGCAATATTATCGTATTATATACTGTTTTTCTAGACCAAGGTGTTAAAGATGGTGCCACTCTAAACAAGAAGTTTATGTTTTTTGATATTTTATTGGTAATGTATGAAATGTGTTCTTTGAAAGTAAAATTTCTATCGATAATAATGCCCAAGTATTTAATCTTATCCAACATTTCCACCTCCTCCTTACCAATTTTAATCCTATGATTATTATCTTTGAACTCCGCATACTTTTTGTGGTTGCTAATTAACATGAATTTAGTTTTTTTGCATTAAGTTTCAACAAACTACCATTACACCATTGTAAAATATTTTCCAGCTCCTCGTAGAGTGTATCTGTTTGTATATCTTCAGAACAGTAATACAATCATCGGCAAACAAATGGATTCGACAGTTTTCAACCGAGTGAACAATATCGTTGATATACAGCAGAAACAGCAATGGTCCCAATATACTTCCTTGAGGTACGCCGTTTTTATTTAGGACTTCATTTGATAAAGTGTCGTTAATTTTAGTTACCTGTTTTCTGTTATGTAAGTAATCAGTGAGCCAGTCGAGTGCTTTTCCAGTTATACCATACTTCTCTAGTTTGATAATTAATTTGGCCCTGTCAATTGTTTCGAATGCGCGTTGGATGTCCAAGAATACAGCTCCATTCATAATATTTTTGTCGTAGTTTTCCTTCCAGTCATATAGAACATTTTGCACAGCTGTTTCACAGCTGTGGCCTGTTCTAAAACCTGACTGGTTTGAATATATAATGTTATTTTCTGTTATATGTGTTGAGTTTTTCATAGACTATTCTTTCGATTAATTTTTCTAGTGTTGCTAACATATTAATTGGTCTTAAATCACTAGCTTTATTGGAGTTGGAGACCTTAGGTATGGGTATAACTGTTGACAGCTTAAGGGCCGATGGAAGCTTGCCCGTTGATAATGAGGTATTAACTAGATTCAAAAGCGGTTTTTCGATGCTTTCATATATATTTTTTAGGATTTCGGCTGTTATTTCATCCGGACTACCTTTACTTGGTAAGTTATATACTGCCTTTCTCAACTCTGTGTACTCTACGAGCCTAAAGTTATCGAATTTATTGTTTGTTGTTGCTATTTTATCTGTATAATCCCTTATAAGAGTGGTATCTATATCTGAAATAATCTTATCAATACTCGCGACATAAAAGTCATTTAGGCCATTAAAAATTTCTTTTGGTTCGTTTATTTCTATATCTTCGATTTCAAAGTTTCCCACATTTTTTTGGAATTGTTTTTATTACCGTCTATCTTGTTCTCAAGGAATGCTTTCTTTTCTTCGCCTATAATTTTAACTACTTTATTCCGATTGTGTTTGTATATATCCCTATTTTGAAGAGATTTATTTTCCTTATATATTTTATAACTAGTATCCCTTTGCTTTATAGCATCATTAATTCTATCATTCCACCATTCCTGAAATCTTGGTTTTATAACAACAGTTTTCCTTGGCGCAATCTCATCTAATTTACTTATGATGGTAGAGAAAAAATACTCAAAGTTTTTATCAATATTTTGGTGCGTATACTTCCAGTTGACTGACATTAAACTTTGGTTAAGTGCTTGAAAATCGATTTTGCCACGTGTAGAGATATATTTAATGTCTTTTTTTTGTTTGTTGTTTGTTGATGTCAATACTAACTATATAATGGTCGGATATTCTTGGTGTTTCATGAACTGTACATCTCAAATTGTTCAAATTGGAGAAGACCAAGTCTATCATGGTACCACCTGCATCAAATGGATGTGTAATTTGTTTTACTAATTGGCTACAACCTACGTCAGTCATGATATTGTTCAATTTTTTTCGATATGTTTCGTTTTCCTTGAGCCAGTCAATATTGAAATCACCCACGATTAGTACAGGGTGGGTGATGTCTTGGACTATAGTTATTGCTCCATTCTTCGAAATTATTCAAAAAACCTGCGTTGCTACTACTAGGCGAATGATAAATACATACCATAACAAAAACTTTGTTATTAACAGACATTTTTACACTCAGAAGCCAATGAATTTTCAAATAAGCATACCTAACTATTTCTAGAGCAATTATATTTTTCTTTAAGTACATCGCTACACCCCCTGTGTGTCTACTGTGACTATCGCAACGTATTATATTATAGCCATTTATTGAAATTTCGTTATCATTAATCTCTTCTGTCAGTCTTGTTTCATTCAGGCATAAAACTAGAGGTTGAGAAGTAAATGTTAAATTAGAAATCTGGTCAATTTAAGAAGTTAAACTTTGTGCATTTATAACTACCACGCAGCCCTCCAGCGATTCTATAAAAAATCCTTATTGTTTTTTGAGTTTTGAGATGTCTTGCGAGAGAGTGCTGTTACTGAGTCAATATTGTATTTTTCACGTTTTTCACGATTGTTACTTAGACTAGATGTTTCATGCGTCGATGATGCTACATATTCTTCTGATTGGTCGCTTAAGTAAGTTGTAGATATATTATGATTGTCACTATTCTCCTATATATCAAAGACTATCGGAAAAAGGAAAATGAAATTTTGCAAGAGGGGCGTAATGAGAGAGGATTTTGATAAATTCGAACCGAAGGGGTTAAAACTACCTTCAAAATATTTAAATAATCTTATCACAGCTTCTGCAATTTTTATTAACTTGCTTTCTTTTCTGTCTGTTTTTCTGTTCGGTACAAATTTTGCGATCGATTTTAAACTAACTTCCCGATGAGCTAGAGACTTGAAACTTTGAACATCAGAACTGGATGACAATACTGTCACGAAATGGGAATTATGAAGTTTCTATTTTTTCCGTCCCGTAAAATGAATTCAGAATAATTGCAATACTGACAACGAAAAACTTGCTTATTTTTACTCGACCAAGAAATGGAACAAATAATTTTTGTATTGGTTTTCGGGCGTTGAAACGCCAAAGTACGGTGCATCGAAATTTAAGGTGAGTAACGAGAGATCCATGAGAGATGACCCCATCGACTACCATGGTGTTGAGATGAGCCAGAATCATAAGGTAAGCTATATATTTATTTGTTCCTTTGGAAGCCCCTTATTGTGGTTATTTAATTGTTCCGTCTTTTCGACTACTTGAGCAATAAACCGAAATGTATTTTTTTATTTGAGTATCAGTAACGAACCCCCTTTTCAACCATAAATGGTGACATGGTGGAGGTTGCGCCGTGGTTATGGTCCCGAGGGCGATTCTCCCTAATCAGCCTCTGAATATTGGATTTTTTATTCTTAAAATTGGGCATACACTTTTAGATTTATTTGGATTGTGATAATTACATAGGCGTCTTGTCGTGAACTAACTCGATTTTCTGAAAATACCTAGGACTCGAAAGGTTGAAAAAAGGGTTAATAGCGATCATAATCTCTAAGAAATACAATAAGGAACTTCCATTTTTTTCATATAAATATTTTTTCTTTTTAACAATTTGGCAAGATTTTATTGCAAGGTCACATGCTGTTGATTTGTTGAAAATATAAACAGGATGTTCATAAAATCAGATGTGGAATCATCTGCGACTGAAAGATAAACTTTAGTCACTATCTTCCATCGTCAAGATAACCTCTTGTGGGGTATTCATGTTGAAAAGGGAAACATTCTCAATTGAATATTGATAGACAGATTTTTCTGTGAATTGAAAAATCGACGATTAAAATGAAGTTATTTTTTGTGAATGTCTAACAGAAAACAACTACTTCCCCGGCTAAAGCCACGCTGGACATTGAACTACATCTGATAGATATTCTGAAAAGGCCCTAACTCAAAAGAAAAAATCTGAAATTGAAAATTTGCATTTTCATTCAGATAGTTATTTGATTTTCTATTCCAGTCTTAATTAAGAACTCATAAAGATGGATGAGGCATAATCAATCTGAATGAAAATGCAAATTTTCAATTTCAGATTTTTTCTTTTGAGTTAGGGCCTTTTGAGAATATCTATCAGATGTAGTTCAATTCCACGCGGCTACCGGAAAGTATTGTTTTCTGTTAGACATTCGCAAAATAACTTCATTTAATCGTGGATTTTCAATTTACAGAAAATCTTTCTATCAATATTCAATTGAGAATGTTTCCCTTTCAACTGAATACCCAAGAGTTATCTTGACGATGAAGATAGTGACTAAAATTATCTTTCAGTCGAATGATTCCACATCTGATTTATGAACATCATGTTTATATTTTCAACAAATCAATCTATCATACCCCATGACAGATTTTAATGTCAGAAAACACTAATTTCAAAGTGTCTCTCCAAAAGAAATGATTCTAACTTTTTCCATCTTTGCAAAGTGAGATTGCTTCTTAAAAATGTGTTTTCCATTTCTTCCGGTCTTCCTGATGATCGTGGAAGCGTGAAATAGAAAAAATCTGAAATTGAAAATTTGCATTTTCATTCAGATAGTTATTTGATTTTCTATTCCAGTCTTAATTAAGAACTCATAAAGATGGATGAGGCATAATCAATCTGAATGAAAATGCAAATTTTCAATTTCAGATTTTTTCTTTTGAGTTAGGGCCTTTTGAGAATATCTATCAGATGTAGTTCAATGTCCAGCGCGGCTTTAGCCGGGAAAGTAGTTGTTTTCTGTTAGACATTCACAAAAAATAACTTCATTTTAATCGTGGATTTTTCAATTTACAGAAAAATCTTTCTATCAATATTCAATTGAGAATGTTTCCCTTTTCAACATGAATACCCCACAGGAGGTTATCTTGACGATGGAAGATAGTGACTAAAATTTATCTTTCAGTCGCAGATGATTCCACATCTGATTTTATGAACATCCTGTTTATATTTTCAACAAATCAATCTATCATACCCCATGACAGGTTTTAATGTCAGAAAACACTAATTTCAAAGTGTCTCTCCAAAAGAAATGATTCTAACTTTTTCCATCTTTGCAAAGTGAGATTGCTTCTTAAAAATGTGTTTTCCATTTCTTCCGGTCTTCCTGATGATCGTGGAAGCGTGAAATAGATTTTCGTCGACAAAAATGTATTGAAGACCTAGTGAATGCGATGTCTCTCCTGCGTCAATGTTACGAATGATTTCTGGTGAGTACTCTCTTTTGGAAAACATTCTTCTTTGCCTCATTCATCTTTATGAGTTCTTAATTAAGACTGGAATAGAAAATCAAATAACTATCTGAATGAAAATGCAAATTTTCAATTTCAGATTTTTTCTTTTGAGTTAGGGCCTTTTCAGAATATCTATTAGATGTAGTTCAATGTCCAGCGTGGCTTTAGCCGAGGAAGTAGTTGTTTTCTGTTAGACATTCACAAAAAATAACTTCATTTTAATCGTGGATTTTTCAATTCACAGAAAAATCTTTCTATCAATATTCAATTGAGAATGTTTCCCTTTTCGTCACATGCTGTGTTTTGTTTTCGGGAACAAAGTAGAACACAGTTAAAGGTGCATCCTCACGGATGTTTGATTAGATATCTTGGGATAAACAGCTAAGTTATCCATAAATCATTTATATCAGAAGCAATTTGCTGCAAATTTTGTTAACACGTAGTGGAATTGACTGGGTTATTTTGTTCATGCGAGGGAATAGTTAACATTGGGGGCGAATTTTCTTGCCAAATTTTGCAATTATGGTACTTTATATTGTTTTCTTGCACCCTGAGTACCCCTAATATTTTTTTGCTCAATTCGTGAGTTATTGATTTTGAGTTTCATTGTTTGAAGGAAAATGTCATGAAATTATACTAAATAACAATGATAAGTTTTTTGTTTTGAATGTCATAATGCATCTTTTGACGTAAAAGCCTTATTGCGAAAAATTCAAAAAAATTAGTTTGCCACGATACTATTTCTGATTGGGTTTTTTTTTTTAACTGTGTTAATATAAGTAATTCATCTTGGATGGTAAAAAACGACCCCTCGAAAAAAATTTTTTTTTTGGTTGGGATAATTTTTTTAACTCGATCGCAGTACTACTATCGTTACAGAAACGTCAATAGTTCAATACGAAATAATATTTTGATGAAAACATTCCCTTTTTACTTACTTTAGGAAAAGTAACCACCACATATACAGGGTGATTCAAAAGTACTTTGACAAACTTCAGGAGGTGATTCCTCACAATATTCTAATATGAATTGTTCAAATAAACATATGTCCGGAAACGCTTCTTTTCCAAGATACAGGGTGTTGAAGTTTTATTTTTATTTTCGTTTTTATTAAACAACTTTCGAAATACTGACCTTAATTAAACGAAAATTGGTATTGAGAGGTGTCGAATTCGAACCTAATGTTATTATTGCTCTTACTCGTAGGGAGCGCCACCTACACGTCTTTTTCTTTTTTGAATATTCATAACTTATTTGGGCGTACTTCTAGCACATTTTTCAGTAAAAAAATCAATTTCTCTATCATATCTACGTAAAAAAGCTACCCTTGTTACAAGTCGCTATAAGCAACCGTTTTATAGATATTTGGACTTGAAAATTTCAAGTCGACTATTTGATAATCGATGCGTGTTGAAGTTATTATCATTATTTTGCATTTTTCACAAGAATGCTTTGAAGTAGTTTTGGTAATTACATATTATGTGACAGTTAAACGTTTTGTTGTTTTGTTGAAGTTTCTGTAAGTTTTAAAACACTAATTTTGAAAAAAAATATTATTTAAACAATAATGCTTATTTAGCCGATATGCATTTCGTTTATGGCCTTGCAGATGGCAATGCGCGCGAAGCAAGACGTATTTACCAGGAGCGATTTCCTAATCGAGTACTGCCTTCAGCTCCAACATTTACCAGTCTCCACCGTCGTTTGGCAGAAACAGGTAGCTTTAAGAGGGCAGCTGATATTATTGGAAGACCACGAGCAGTCCGAACCCCAGAATTGGAAGAAGCTGTTTTGAACGCCCTCGAGGAGAATCCAGAAACAAGTACAAGAATAAGTGCTGAAGCTCTCAATTCTACTCAGTCCACAGTTTGGAGAATTATCCACGATCAACAATTTTATCCATACCATATTCAAAGGGTACAAGCTCTTTTGCAACGAGACTTTCCCCAACGCATTACTATGTGTCAGTGGTTTTTGAGAAAATTGGCTGGAAATCCTCAATTTGCCGGGACTACTTCAGGTTTATGCATGATGGGGCTCCAAATCGATGAATCGGTAGGGGTGTAGAAGAACCTAACCAGGCGTGGGCACCAAGGTCCCCAGATCTAAACCCGCTAGATTTTTATTTTTGGGGACATTTGAAGTCACGCCTGTGAAACACACCAATAATTTTTGAGCGGGTACGAGATTCAATGACTAGAAGATTGAATGCCTGTATCTTCGCTGAAGGTGGACACTTTGAACAATTTATTTGAATACAATTTAGTTTCCTTTATTTTATTTTATTCTACAAAATTTCTTGAAATCAAATGTTGATATTTCTTGCAAATTGTATTAAAACAAATACAGATTTTGCACCCTTGATACAAAAATAACTATTTCAAACGAGTAAAAATAAATAGAATAGGTGGCGCCCCCTACAAAAAAAAAACTACTTACTTAAACGTCAAATTCATTTCCTAAGCATTCTTGTGAAAAATGCAAAATAATGGTAATAACTTCAACACGCATCGATTCTCAAATAATCGACTTGAAATTTTCAAGTCCAAATATCTAGAAAACGGTTGCTTATAGCGACTTGTAACAAAGGCAGCTTTTTTACGTAGATATGATAGAGGAATTGCTTTTTTTACTGAAAAATGTGCTAGAAGTACGCTCAAAAAAGTTATGAATCTTCAAAAAAGAAAAAGACGTGTGGGTGGCGCCCCCTACCAGTAAGAGCAATAATATCATCAGGTTCGAATTTGACACCTTAAAAAACCTCTTAATACCAATTTTCGTTTGATTAAGGTCAGTATTTCGAAAGTTATTAAAAAAAAACGAAAATAAAAATAAAATTTTAACCCCCTGTAACTTGGAAACGAAGCGTTTCCGGACATATATTTATTTAGACAATTCATATTAGAATATTGTGAGGAATCACCTCCTGAAGTTTGTCAAAGTACTTTTGAATCATCCTGTATATTTAACCCCACAAGACTTCCATTCTACGCCAATGATACCAATAAAATGTGTCCATCAATATAAAAGTGTATATGTATATATGTATATATATATATTATATATATATATATATATATATATATAGGTGAGTGTGTAAACATATGGTTATATAGTTGTATATTAGTATTGTTATATGTTCGTATATGTGTATGAGTGTTTACTTATGTGTATTAAGTCATTATATTATATAGGCTACATTCCTGGCTTCACTGATGGCGGAAATACCCTAGCAAACCTTGAAATAACCGCCGTCGCTTTCTGGCGTGCACTCCCTTTCACAGTCAGTTACGAAGCCACCATACCCTTAATTAATATACGTCAGCACATGGCATGATGAGGAAGAGGCGGAAACACACCCAATATAATCGATTTCAAACTAACTTACCGATGAGCTAAAGACATAAAACATAGCTCAGAACTGGATGACAATGCAATATTAACCCGCCTTCTTGTCTGTCTTCTCGTTTGTTTGTTTGTTCGGCACAAATTTTGCAACAGGTTTCAGATGTCGGGATTGATTGGATCGACTGTACACACGTTCCAATTTTAATCTTCGCGATCAAGTGCTATCAGTTACTAGTTACACGTGAACCGGCAAGGATGGCTCTTACACTGTCAAAAAAGAATAACATTGTGATTGCTCCAACAGCGATTGGGTCCCAAAGGCATTCATGTTGTTTCCAATATTAAATTAATGCAATCATTGCACTATTATCACTTATTGGTACGTCTGTAGGCCCCTTTAAGTGTGTAAGGGAGAGAGAAAGAAAAAACAAGTGTGAACAAAAGAGGAAAAAACAAGTGTGAACAAAATAAAGAAATAGAAAGTATAAAACAATTTATCCTAGCCCCATACAGCTTTATAACCCCATAGAATAGAATAGAATATTTGACTACGTTACATAATACAACATGTTTGTAGCAAGTCATGTTTGGCTTACGTCTAAAAATCACATAAAAATGTAGAAAATGTACAAAAAGTGTTAAAACTAACAAGCAAATAACATCGATCACAAATATAAAAACTTTGAAAATCAAAGAAGTAGTGACATGTGTGATACCACAAAAATGTGTTCTGAAGTCATCGACAGAATAGAAGCAATGCCTCAACAAATAATTTTTCAATTTCCTCTTGGAAGTATTCAGACTGAGCTCTTTGAAATCTTGAGGCAAGATATTGTACAGAGAATAATCTATGGAATTTTTTTGCGATAGGTGAAGACGAAATCGGTTTAATCTAATGTGGTGAGAGTTTCGTGTGTTATGATCGTGAATATGACATTGTTTCGTCAAGGATGATTTCTTCTTATGTATTTCAATCAAAACATAATATAGGAATAAAGTTGGCAATGGCATAATCCTGAGTTTTTTGAAATTTTCTTGGCAGTGGTCCCTGTATCCAATATTAGCCAGTATTCTCAATGCCTTCTTTTGCATCCTAAATATTGGAATGGAATGATATGAATTTTCCCAAAGTTGTACACCATAACTAATATGGGAGTGAAACAGTGAAAAATATGAGGTTTTTAATATATCTGCACTAGTGATGTTCTTCAATTGGCAGAGAACAAATAGAGAACCCGAGAGTTTTCTCTTCAGTTGGGAAATATGTGCAGACCAGTTGAGTCTATTATCTAATGTGATGCCCAGTAATTTAACTTTATTAGTTTCACAATTAGAGATGATTTGATTATTAGCAGAAATCTGGATATATTGTGTCTTCTGCCATTTAATTTCAGCTTATTAGATGAAAACCACTGATTAGCACTATTAGTTACCACGTCGAGATGAGACTGTAACATATCATTATTTTTATCCGACAGAATGAAAGTGGTGTCGTCCGCAAAGAGGACCGATTTGATCGGCATCATATCATTGCAGAGGTTATTTACATAAATGACAAATAAGAGCGGGCCCAAAACGGATCCTTGCGGAACGCCATGCTTAATAGTTTGAAAGTCTGATAAGGTACCGTTGAGCATCACTGCTTGTTGACGATTAGTAAGATAGGTTCTTATTAAGTGAAGCGGAATAATAATAATTTAATTTTTCCAACAAAATTTCATGTGAGACGCAGTCGAACGCTTTCGATAGGTCACAAAGCATCAACGCAGTGTGATTGTCCTGCTCAAGTTCCTCAACCACGCCAGACACGATGTCAAACACTGTATTTATTGTTGAGCGCGACTTTCTGAATCCATATTGGGAGTTGCTGAAAAAATTATTATTCTTAAAGTAGGCATAGAGCTGAATCTTAATTATAATTTCAACCACTTTACTGAATATTGAAATAATACTTATTGGTCTGTAATTATCGATGGCTTTAGCATCGCCTTTTTTAAAAAGGGGCAGTACTTTTGAAAACTTGAAGATGTCTGGAAAGATACCAGTACATAAGATTAAATTGATCAGTATAGTAAAAGGTTGGATTATTAAAGACGAGGTTTCCTTCAGTATTCGACTATTGAGTTCAGGGGTATCCGAACATTTGGAATCCTTCAGTGAATTAATCGCTTCTAAAACTTCTATCTCTAGAACGGGTCGGAAGAAAAATGAATTGCACGGAGCAGGAAATTTTTTAAAACTTAAAAGTTCCTCGTTTGCAACATATGGGAGAGAATTAATGATATTATCAACTATGTTACTGAAAAAGTTGTTCATCTCATCAGATGATAATTCAATTGTTGGGTTTAAATCGAGTTTATTTCTCTCGGAATTTATTATTTTCCAGCAAGCTTTAGATTTATTATTGGACGAAGAAATGTAGTCATCATACGCCATTTTTTTTGCAGATATCAGTTTGTTACCATATTCTTTCTTGACCTGTTTGTACGCTATTTGTTTGAGAACCATTGAACCAGTGATTTGTTCGCTTTTTGTTTACATTTTTTCATAGGAAAAAGTTTCAATGTGAGAGTGTTATAATTGTTAACTAAAAAATTTGCTAAGTAATTTGGATCAGTTTGGTCGCTAGAAAATATTTGCCAATTGATATCACATAAGAAATTTTTAAGTTTAGTTATACCGTTAGCTGTTAGGTGTCTTTTATATTCATGACATTTTTCATGGAGTTTATTCTTAAGATTGATTTTGGCAAATTGGCCTCTATGGTCAGATAAACAGGGTTCATTGACACCCGTAGTAAGCAATTCTTCAGAGATGTTTGTAATTATATTGTCAATGCACTTAGAGGAAGTAGCCGTTACTCTGATATCATCACTAATCGTGACAGATAAACCAAATGAAGTTAACAGGCAAGTAAAGTTCGAGAGGACTTCAGATTCAACTTTGAAGTTTATATTGAAGTCTCTTAGAATTATTATTTTATCATATGTATTTGTGAGCTGGTGTAGAACAAATTCAAAATTCGTAAAAAATACATTAATATCGCCCAAACCGGATCTATAAACAAGTACGACAGCCATTTTCAACTGAGCTAGGTAGATTGCAGTGAATTCACAATCTTGTTCAATACTGAGTTCTTTTAAGTCAATAAGAGAGTGTTTTAGGTTCGAGTCATTACTGTTATTTAGGTAAATGGCTAAGCCACCATGTATTTTGGTGGCCCTGCAAAAATTGCTAATCAGTTTATAACCCTGAATATTAATTTGTTTGCCAATGTTCAGAAACACATAAAACGTCGTAGTAATTATCAATAAAAAAAGCATACAGATTCCTAACCCCACACAGATTATCCTGAAGATTTGTGACTGTAAATGTTTAATAGATAATAGTAAGTAAGGACTATAGAGAGTTGATCTCGTTGAGAAAACTCGCACAACAGTTCATATTATTTGCAGTGCAATAAAATTGTTAGTGACTATTCATACATCAATTATCTATCGCATGTGCCCCACGTTTTTCATTTTTAAATCTAATAAGTATTTTCATAGCCAAAAATAATTCACAATCACAAATTCTGCCCACGCACAATTTTTTTTGTGGTCGCTAACATTTTGAAAAAAATTCATTCTGTTTTGGGACGATTATTCATCCCAAAGGGAAAATGAAAAAAAAAACTACCAGGCTGTGGGGTTCGAACCCACGCCGCTTTCGAAAACCAGAGCTAACTCCGCATACAGTAAATCTTGAAAGTAGTTCCCACTTTCACGTAATTCCAAGGTATAACTCCACTGGTATTAAAAATAGAAAAATCGAAGTACACAGTCTTCTTCACACAAAAGATTCAATATAAATTGAACCAGGAAATGGTAGATCACAGGGGAAAAACAACTACTTTCCTAGCAAATACCACGCAGAACGTTGAATGATATTCACCTGAAAATCCATGCATACCTCCATATAAATGGACATTGAATGCAAATGTTTCTTTCTGATGAGCTCGATTATGTTTAATTTATGTCGTGTTCGCCTAACAATCCGCATACCGGTTTCAGGCTTTTTGGCCCTCATCAGTACGGAGTAGTCACCAGCCAGAAGTCCGAAGAGCTCTGGCCGAAGCGAGACACAACATAAACAAAACCATCATCGAGTCTATAACACCTATAGGTACGCCGGAAAAGAAAACTTTTAACTGGCGGTACCTAGTGACAGAAAGAAACACTCCGAAAATCTCCCACCTCGATAGGTTTCTAAATAAAAGATTCCTTCTCAGTAGGAGTGGCAAGCCCGACTAGCATATAGTGAAAGATAAACGCCATGTGAAGTGGAATAAAAATAGAAAAATCGAAGTACACAGTCTTCTTCACACAAAAGATTCAATATAAATTGAACCGGGTAATGGTAGATCACAGGGGAAAAACAACTACTTTCCTAGCAAATACCACGCAGAACATTGAATGATATTCACCTGAAAATCCATGCATACCTCCATATAAATGGACAGTGAATGCAAATGTTTCTTTCTGATAAGCTCGATTATGTTTAATTTATGTCGTGTTCGCCTAACAATCCGCATACCGGTTTCAGGCTTTTTGGCCCTCATGATTTGGCCCTGTGATCTACCTTTTCCTGGTTCAATTTATATTGAATCTTTTATGTGAAGAAGACTGTGTACTTCGATTTTTCTATTTTTATTCCACTTCACATGGCGTTTATCTTCCACTGGTATTGTTGATGTACAATTTTTTTTTTTAAAGGACTCGCAAAATTTATGCACAAATTTTGCCCAGGCACTGAATGATTTTTTTAATGTTTGCTGTGAGGACTAACATTTCAAAAACGTTTCATATTGTCACTCGATTCGACGGGTTTTTTTGCAGTCGGCTCTTAGTCTAATAGTACAATTTTTTGAAATCTGAAGATGTTGATTAGATCAGACCTACTGGATTAGATTATAAATTCTTATTCAGTAGGTCGAACCAATAAACTAAGGGAATATTTTTCAGTGCATTACGAATTATTATGCAATACTCCTGTACGGTCCGAAATAAATATTCTTGTTCTCTCGGTACCAAACGCTCATGCAATTGAATTAAACAAAATTCATGCCATGCACAAACATGGTCAAAAATAGTCAACGTTGACCTCAATGCGCCTGTGGTATTGGGGGTTATAGACAAAACGGCGCCCTTCAGACTGCAGACGCCTATTCATCATCCATATGTCCCCGATACTGCCCTGGATCCGCCTTTGAATTTACTTGAACTTTTCCGCTAACTCCAATTCCCGAATGGGATATTCTCATCGATCTATTAACTATTTTTGTCTTTTTATCTCGAAAGAATCATATTCCTGAAGGCAATGGCCCGAATCCTGGAATCCTGAAGGGCGGAGAATGGATACAATGACCCTATTCCTAATGTTAGACTAAAATAAATTAGCGTGACTTTAGTGAATGTCGTTAAAAGCTCAGTTTAACTGGTTCGGTAATTAATCTTAGTCTCCTGTCAGATTTTCGGCAGAGATTAAATGATCTACTATTTTTAAGTCGCAGTTCCTCGTCTCATGAAAATATAATTCAATATTGGGAAACAAATATTATTTATAGACTCATGGTGTTTAATAACTAATTTGAATTAATTGTGCCTATCTAGGGAATAATGGTATTTTACTCTGAGAGAAAACAGACATACTAATGAATTAAAAGTATAATTTGAGCGTCTTCATGGTAAGCGCTGTATTTGAGCTTAATTCAATATCATTATTTTTATTGCGTCAATGACTGATCATTTGATGAAATACCAAAGATTAGATGTTCTACCAATAAGATCTCTCCCAAAACAAACGACGCGAACATGAAATGAAATCCTTGAATTTTACTACAATGTTTAGGTGTTTCTCAAATGGCAAATATCAGATGACTGCTTGATTCCTACTGGAGATTTTTCCAACGCGATTTTTCTCTGAAAACATTTTTCAAGCGATTTGAGAAAAATTAACCTATGCACGAATATCATACATTTTTCGTGTTTCGAGTGCAATTTTTATTTAAAACTTTTTTGGAAAACGTAATTGATGTTTTTTGTGTTTTTCAAGCCTTTTACCATTTTGAAATAACATTTTTCAGTTTAAATCAGTAGCTCAGTTGGTAGTTTTAGAGAGTGAAATAGAATAGTATTCATTCTTCATTTATACCATAGTTATTTGCATGTCAAAATTTTCATGTAAGGATGAAGATATCATGAAGTAAGAAGCAATAACATTACATTCGAATAACAGGATTTGTAGTATACACTTTGAAAATTATTTTATCAATAATACAAGAAATACAAACCGATTTTCCAAAAGCATGAGATTGCCAGACTCAAACTTCGAAGGATTTTTCTTCATAAATACCATGAAAAAGCAAGTTGAGGGATTTAGTGAAGTTAACACAAGGCCAGAATAGTTTTCGTATCCTATAATTTTCCGTCCAAATTGATTTGAATGAGAATAATAGAGACTGAAAAAGATAAATTAGAACAATCATTCGAGGAAATGGAAATGAAGGTCGAAGATATTTCCAAAGATTGTTTCAAAAAAGCGTGTGACAAGCAACTTCCACATATTTGGGAAATATTGCCAAGATTGTTAGTAACCTGAAGAATAAGAAACTGAAGGGCTGGAGATACACCAAAGAGCTAGAACAGCATGCAGTATCTATATACTACTCTGGGCCAAAAGCTTTCCGATGAATGGTCACAAATCATAATTTTCCTTCATATATATATATATATATATATATATATATAAATTTAGAAATAACGACTGAAAATTGGTATGAACAGTGGGGAATAACGGGGATCTTATATATATATATATATATGAACAAAAAAACAGATATCGAAAATCTTAGCAAAATCTACAGTTATCTTTTACAAATAGTGATTCTCAAAGAATATAATTAAAAAAATAACACACCCACTACATATTTTATATTTTTCTGACGATTAATCATAGGTTGTCATTTCAAATCCGTCAATGTCACTCGAAACGTCAAAGATATAACACCATTCCGACAAATATTTACATATTTTATGTTTTTTTTTGGAAGTTAATGTTCATTAATCAACCACTCATTTTTTTTTTTTTAAAAAATTTTTTTACCCTAAAAGTTTAAAATTGAAAGTAATGGTCCAACGTATTAAAGAGTTTTAAGTATTTTTTTTTCTCAATAATGTAATTTACATATTTTAGGACCCTGAAGAAGTTTCAAAATTGAAACGTAAGCTCGGTCCAACGTATTAAAGAGTTTTTCATAGTTCAACACTTGTGCTGACTGAAGATCCCCGTTATTCCCCACTGTTTATATATATATATATATATATATATATATATATATATATAACGAGATAGAGAGATAAAGAGAAATTTGTTACGAATCCAAGAGAGCCCTCCATCCGCCAACAGCTGTTTCATGGTTTCCCAATCATCAGGACGGCTTGTGGACTCTCCCAATCATCAGGACGGCTAGTGGGCTCTCTTGGATTCGTAACAAATTTCTCTTCATCTCGTTATTTGTTTTGCGTTACTCTGAACGCACTAGGAGTACGACTATTGGTGTCGTGGGTTGGCCTATGCTGACATCTGTTGGTGAACTATCAATGTGCACGAAATTTCGTGCCATTAAAATTCCACGAAATTAGGTCTAAGCTTCACCGCACAGATTATAGGTGTCACTATCTATAATTTGATGCTTCTCACATTTTCGTACTTGCCGGTAGGTATTAGCACTATGAGATATTTGATACGAATTTGAAAGAGACCACTAGCCGTCCTGATGATTGGGAAACCATGAAACAGCTGTTGGCGGATGGTGGGCTCTCTTGGATTCGTAACAAATTTCTCTTTATCTCGTTATTTGTTTTGCGTTACTCTGAACGCACTAGGAGTACGACTATTGGTGTCATTAAAATTCCACGACATTAGGTCTAAGCTTCACCGCACAGATTATACGTGTCACTATCTATAATTTGATGCTTCTCATATATATATATATATATATATATATATATATATATATATATATACCGAATATTGAAAGTTCGGGTTGAACTGTGTCTAGAAATTTGGTAATTTCGACGTTTCGGCTTCCATTTTGGAGCCATTTTCAAGAAAAGTGTTAAAAATATATAAATATAAGTTTAAATATGAGTTATTGATGAGAGTAAAAGAGGGAAGTGATTTCCAACCGAGGTCTCAATCTGCCTACTCCTAGGTTGTAGTCACTTAGGTAGGGTTCAGGATTTTGTGACTCGACACCGGGGTCTCAATCTGTCTACTCCCCAGGTGTCGCCTATTCCTTCGAGGGAACTAGTCCCCTCAGTTCCCTCAAAATGAGAGCTATGTATCCTATTCATGATAATAGCATGAAGAGGGGAACGTAGTATGTGTGGCAATACCATAACTTTAATTACAATTTGGGGGAGTTATATATATACGCACCATCACGTGAAATGAATTCTTGGCCAGCGCGTGTTTTCGTTTTCACTTGTGGATCAATGAAATGCTATTTGAAGACTCATATAATTGCAAATGAATAAAACAGCATCATAAGCACACACTTCTTCAATCATGGGAATCCACTCTGAAGTTTTAATCCCTGTAATTAGTGGCACATAGTTATCTAATTTAGCGCCGATGGTATAAGGGATACTTTATCATTTTATATGGATTGACAATACATAATTTCATGCATGGTTTTTTCAAATTTTATATTGAATTATATGAATATGAGCAAATCACCAAACATAAACAAATGGAGTTAACCGATAGTGGAAATGTATAACCCTACCACTGCATTTTAAAGCCAGACATAACCATTAATGAATCATGCAATTCTGAAAAAGTAATTGTAGAACACTTCAAGTTAATTTGTGCCTCAATTCGCGATATAATCTTAAATATTTCTCATTCGATTAAAAAATAACATATTATTTTTATATCTCTAGTAAGAAAACACCCGAAGCGTTTACTAATTTCAGATATGCACAGTCTCTGACACTCGATGTCATATGACTTCATATGACTCGTTTTCCTGACTCGTGATTGGCCAGAATCCAACTAGATTTTAAATTTTATTAATGTCAGTTCGATTTTACTACTTCATTCCTGAATACGATAAGTGATTTATCTTGTCTTCTACTCTTCGGAAATACAATGTGACAATAACGACCCTCCCGACAAACTAGGCATCCCCTTAAGGCAGCAAAATGAAGAAGGCGGAAATAATTATTAAAAAAGGAAAAACTTCCTCCGTAAATGGAATGATATTTGATTGTAAGTAAATTCGTCCTTCGAAAATACCTCGTATAATGAATAATTCGATAACAGTCCAAATAGCAATGATGTCCTATACGTCCAATGGACATCTCCTTCGGATACTGACAGGCACATAGAACATTCAATATGGTAGAGGGGATATCTTATGGATGTCTCAGGGATGCACTAAGGTCACAACTTTGTGTTGATTTGGGAAGTTTTCTGGTGGACTATAGGACATACCATAATGTTACAACTTTGGAATTATTTTGAATGTCTTTTGCAAAACTTCGCGACAGTTCAAAAAAGCTTTTAATGTTTTCATGCAATTCTAGAAACAAATACTCCCGTTATTTCAGTGAATTTACTTCAGATTCGTCATCACACAATTGATTATCGCAACTTGAAATTACAAATGTAAATAATATTTGAATAAACCTTGGAGCAATTGCGGAATTTGAAAAATATTTGTTTGTTGAAGTGTACAATAAAGTGGTATACAATAGTTGAGAAACAGTGTACGAATACAGAATTGATTTTTGTCCTCATACTCTCATTAATGAGAATATGGAAAGTTATTATAATAATTGTAGGAGTAGCCGAAACGAAAACTTTTCGAAAATACCTCGTATATTGAATAATTTATAATATCTTAACTATGGATTGTTAAGGCCCCTACAGACGATGAGATCGGTATCGCTACATGTTGCATGATACGTAGTAGTGAACAAATTTCATCGTGTGTGTGTGTTTGTATCAGTATCACGGTATCAGTATCACTTTGTATCACAGTGTCAATCGATGTCGTGAAACGGCGATACCACGTGGAATGGCAATACTACCTAAACCCAGAAAGCCACCATGTAAAGTCTAAAGACCCCCACAGACGATGAGGGCCAATGATATTTGTATCAAGTATCAACATCTCCACACACGCTGAGATGGAATCGTGAAACATCAGTTGCACGCACGTGATATAGCCCTTTCACGAAAGCGATTGAGACAGTGATACAAAGTGATACTGATACCGTGCTACTGATACAACCACACACACGATAACATTTGTATCGCTACTACGTATCATGCAACATGTAGCAACATGTACCGATATCATCGTCTGTGGGGGCTTAACAGACCTGTCACTCTTACCGATAATCTCCAAACTACTCAAAAAGCTCATTGAGAATAACAGACTCATCCCAGACTATGTATTTGGATTCAGACAAGAATATATTGTAATGTATTGATATTTGCAAAAAAAAATTGTAAATATAAATTGTTTTTATATAATAAGCTATTTGCTTTCACTATTCTTTGTGAGCCAGATTGATATGATATAGATAAGTATTTTCACCCTGTATAATATTGCAATGATGTAATAATAATTGCTAGCTACGTCACTGTTCTCTCGTCACGTTGCTGCCAATTGTTATCATTTTTCTTACCACAGCTAGCACAGTTGGTACACCTCTTATCTCAGATAGCCGGTTCAAGCAATAGAGCCACTAACCCCTGCTGTCTAATTTCAGTTTATTCAATGGTCATTGTTATGATTGTTGATCATTGTAAGAAAACAAACAACAAAGTATCAAAAAGCAATTATTTCCTTTATTCAGGAAGACTTAACTTTACCTGGCCTACGAGAAATAACTTATTCTAATGTGAATCTACAAATATTCACGGATAATCATAAAAATGAAATCATGGATAGATAGACAAAACCTCACTTTTTCCTTGAGAGTGAAGTTTTCTGTTATGGTGCAAAATAAAGTGAAATAAAGTTCTTCAGATGTGAGATACGTTATTTGTGATATTGTTCATGGACCGGATGTGCACTATTAAAGTTTTTATACCTGCTGGAAATGTCGGTGTTCAAGATATGCCCTGAAACTGGATCCCTTCTCACTCCAAGCTCTATCAGGAACTCCAATACCATAAATCAGGAACCATACAGATGCGGAAATCAGCTTTGGATACGTGGATATGTTGTATAATTAAGGTAATATTGATTTTGTTCTTCTAATGTTGGAATTATTTCGTTTTTCTTTCTCCCAAAATGTTGCGTGGCATTCGCTTGTAAATTTATTTTCGATCTCCCTTTTTTTTGGCTTTGTTTGTTGTCACCTAGATACGAATTTTCCTTCCTCTTTTTTCATTTGAATTTTTTTGAAATTGTCACATTTCACTGTTTGGGTTCATCTTATATAATTTATATATACAACTATTTTTCCATTCTTATTACTATTTACAAATTTCAATAATAATTGCTTATGACATCACCCCGTTGCTATTCTCTCACAATTTCCAATTTTACATATGACCATCTATACCGTGATTGGCTATTGTCATCAAGAAGTTTGCTGTTCTACCATTGGTTACTTTTAGTTAGGTACAATTTCATATACTGTATGTTTCAAATTTATAAATGTGTTGATCACTTTTTATTCATGAAAATTTTGTAAATCTAGACTTTTTGTTGTCTTTTTACCAATTATGGGTTATAATCATTATGACAGTGTATGAAATTGATTGTGTTACAGTATTTTGACATTTCTATCTATCCATATTATACATAGGCTTACAAATAAATAGAACTTCCAAAATTATGTAAAAACAATCTCTTGAAACTAATAACTATTTAGTAATTATTCTTTTTGTGGGTTTTTTCCTTTTAAAACTTATAACTGGCATAACATAACATAACAATATATATATATATATATATATATATATATATATATATATGCATTCGTTATTTAATAAGAAAAACTATTTACCATAGGTATTTGCTATATGCTATAAAGTTTATATTCCAATGAATAGGTATATACATAAAGTTAAAAGCATAAAATACTGAAATTAGGATGGATGGAGTTTGGGCAAAGAAAAATATCAAAAATTCATTAGAATCGCCAGCGAGACATTTCTTTCTAGAAGAACGGTGTAGCCCATTTTGGTTTGAATTTGAGATTGCAGCCACAAATTGGGCTGATTCAAAAAATGGGCGTGAAGGATTTTCAAAGTTTGGATTAAATATAGTTTTGCGTTTTGAAAACATCTGATTTGAATGAGAATCACAGGTTTCACAAACTTCGAAGAAGAAATTATTTATCGATGAATAAAGAACTACGCCAGTAATTCAAGAAATGTGTGAATACATTACAGAAATACTGGGAATTGGAAATAACAAAAATACAGTAGTAACAAAACAATACATATTTACGATATGGAAGTTATGGACAAGGACGGTTCGTGGGTGGAAAAACTGAGAAAAGAAAGAAAACAAATTTTATTGCTGACATCTACAGGGTGCAAACAGGGTACAAATAATCCAACATGCGTTAGTTGAAATGAAACTGAATATAAAGTATATTTTGTCTCAACTTGATAATCCGAAAATGTCTCGAAGATTTTTTATAAAACTTCAACTAATTGAAAAAAATAATAATTTTATTGATTCACATGTGATTCAAACAAAGTGTAATACCAGTCTTATGTCAATTTGAAATAATTTACTAATCCTTTTCACACAAATATTATTTCGACAGTAATAGAGTTAGATCTCACAACGCTGCTCTCTATCGACGATCAGGTCAGATCAGGTTAGCAATTTAGAGCCAAACTAATGTCACCGATTTGTTTATATATATATATATATATATATATATATATATATATATATATATATTTACATGAATTGCATCAGATTATTGATAGTGACATCTATAATCTGTGCGGTGAAGCTTGAACCTAATATCGTGGAATTTTAAAATCACGAGATTTCGTGCACTTTAACAGGTCACTAACAAATTGTTAGAAAGGCCTACCCACGATATCAATAGTCGTACTTCTCATGCGTTTAACGCAAACATCGATATCGAGAATGAGAGAAATCTGTTACGAATCCAAAAAGACACACCATCCGTCTACAGCCTGTTTCATGGTTTCCCAATCATCAGGACGGCTTGTGGTCTCTTTCAAATTCGCATCAGATTTCTCGTTGGTTCATAGCCTTAGGCACATACAAACATGTGAATTGCATCAGATTATTGATAGTGACATCTATAATCTGTGCGGTGAAGCTTGAACCTAATATCGTGGAATTTTAAAATCACGAGATTTCGTGCACTTTAACAGGTCACTAACAAATTGTTAGAAAGGCCTACCCACGATATCAATAGTCGTACTTCTCATGCGTTTAACGCAAACATCGATATCGAGAATGAGAGAAACAAGCCGTCCTGATGATTGGGAAACCATGAAACAGGCTGTAGACGGATGGTGTGTCGTTTTGGATTCGTAACAGATTTCTCTCATTCTCGATATATATATATATATATATATATATATATTTTCTTCAAGTTCTCGGAATATAGGTCTGATTCATTCAATTCATATAATTTCTCTTAACTATGTTTCGACATGGTATTTGTCATCATCAGCTTAAAACAGAATTATTTTATTTGAATTCTGCGTTCGCATCGTACGAACGTTATTGTAGGAGGATTGTTTTAACCTGATGATGACAAATACCATGTCGAAACGTAGTTAAGAGAAATTATATAAATTGAATGAATCAGATCTTTATTCCGAGAAATAAAAGAAAATATATATGTGGTCAAGAAATAAAAAATATATATATATATATATATATATATATTTGAAAGGTATTTTCCTTCTTGATATCAATTTAAAAAAAATTAATACTATCATTCGTTTTCGAGATATAGGAACTTGAAGTTGGGAAATCACTTTTTATTCACTCAATCAATAAAAACAATATCTGATAAAGCAACTGTCGCAATAATTATGATTGTCAATGAACTAACTGTTCGAACTGTCTACCACCCATTTCCATACAATAGTACAAGTTCTGTTCAAAACGAGACCTCACGTTTCGTAGCATTTCCGGCTTTATTCGACGGCATTCTTCAATAATTCTCCTTCTTAAATCTTCCAGAGATTCTGGTTCGGTTGCAAAAATTTTGTTTCTCAAGTGACCCTACAGGAAAAAGTCGAGTGGGGTTGAATCTGGAGATCTGGTTGGCCACTCTATAGAGCCTCTTCTTCCAATCCAACTTCCAGGAATCATTCTATCCAAAAACGCCCTAATAGGCTGTGCATAATGTGGAGGTGCCCCGTCTTGTTGAAATATCAAGTGGTCTTCATGGTAACGATCGTCATTTTCAATGATGTCTACTAATTGTGGATAAACAAATTCATTCAATAATTCCAAATAAAATTCTCCTGTCAGGTTACCGTCGAGAAATACTGGTCCAATCAAACGGTCCCCAAAAATACCGGCCCAGACATTGAGTTTTTGGGGAGTTTGAGTATGGACTTTGTGGAAAACATGTGGATTGGCATCTGACCAATAACGACAATTATGACGATTCACAGTCGAATTCAAAAAGAATGTAGACTCATCGGAAAAGCAGATGTTGAAAAGGAAATTCTCATCAGCATCTATTCTCGTAGTCATAATTTCACAAAATTCTTGTCGCCTATCAAACTCATCTTCATTCAATTGGTGTACCAAATGCATTTTGTAGGGGTGGAATTTATGATGTTTCAGGATTCGGCGGCAATTTCCTTGTGCCCAATGTTGGGTCTGCATGAACTTGTCCTAAAAGTGCAACTTCAACAGTTTCATTTCTCAACGGAAATTCACGTTCTGGGTCTTGTTTCTTGTTGGCTACTGATCCAGTTTGACGAAATTTTTGCACTAACTCTAGAACGTATTTTCTAGCAACAAGTTTATCTGGATGCGTTTCATTGAACAAATTAGCTGTACGGTTACCGCACTCATCATTTAAAAAAATATTATTATTATTTCCGCGATCGTATACACCATTATTGCGGAAAGACATTCAGCACCTTTAGTCAAGTAATTCACTCTATGTCGATCAATCAAAGATTAGTTTGACACTGAGAGACGTCCACAATTGCGATTTGGCGAAAAAATTTATCTCATACATGTTTTTGTTGTACTCGCATTTGAGTCGAATTCGAGAAAACGTCTTTTTATCGATTCTTAAGAACCTTAAAAAAAATTCGATCAAGTAAATGAGGATGAAATAATTTTTTTAAACGGAATTGCATGTTATTTGTTGGTAAATAGTTAGATCATTTAATTCCTTGACAATGATAATTATCTTTAAACAGTTGCATTGTTAGATGTTATTTTTATTGATTGAGTGAATAAAAAGTGATTTCCCAACTTCAAGTTCCTTTATCTCGAAAACGAATCGATAGAATAAATGTATTTTTGTTGTTTGATATTAGGAAAATACCTTTCAAATGAGGTATCACTTGCCATATGTTGCCATTTAAAAATTTAGGGGTGGCAGTCACAGCTGCGAGGGATGGAATGTATTTCGGGTGAATTTCATCGCGAACGATGTCCCCCTCGAAAATGTAGTTGACGTGTCCGAGCGTTTTTATATAATTCGGTTCTGCCGACCTACAGAGCCGCTGTTTCGTTTTCAATGGCCCACTCTGTATATGTGTATATATGTATGTATGTATATGTATGTGTATATATGTATATTTTTTCTTTAGTTTCTTGACCACATATATATTTTCTTCAAATTCTCGGAATAAAGGTCTGATTCAGTCAATTCATATAATTTTTCTTAACGACGTTTCGACATGGTATTTGTCATCATCAGGTTAAAACAAAATTATTTTATTTGAGTTTTGCGTTCGCATCGTACGAAGGTTATTGTGGGAGTTATATATATATACATATATATATATATATATATATATATATATATATATATATATAACGGGGCTTGTCAAATTGTACAAATGTTTAAGAAGAAGAAGAGACATTTGGTCTTAGCTGTCCAAATAAAAGTGGAAACATCAATTGCAATTACTACTGAAGATGAGATTTTCTAATAGTAAAATTGGATAAATAAATTTTATTATGTTATCATATTTGTAAAATCTTTCATGTTGGTTTGTATTAAATAGAAAAGGAAGATGAATTATTATTGAGAGCATTCGGATTCTTGTCTAAGATTAATAAATAAGAATAGATCTTACTTAAATGATTGAGATCTGTTCTTTTGTTTAAACAATTGTTGGATTGAGAAATAAATGCCATTTCCAAAAAGATTCGTTCTTTTACTAAAATTTTTGTGGAATTATAATCCATATTGTGATCTTCTTTATTCACATGTTCACTGACAGCACATCTTTCAGGGTGAAGTCAAACAGCTAGGTTACTAAAAGGCCGTATAAGTGCCCACAAAAGTGATTGTAGACTTCACCCTGAAAGATGTGCTCTCAGTGAACATGTGAATAAAGAAGATCACAATATGGATTATAATTCCACAAAAATTTTAGTAAAAGAAAAGAATGCTTCGAAACGAATCTTTTTGGAAATGGCATTTATTTCTCAATCCAACAATTGTTTAAACAAAAGAACAGATCTCAATCATTTAAGTGAGATCTATACTTATTTATTAATCTTAGACAAGAACCCGAATGCTCTCAATAATAATTCAACTTCCTTTTCTATTTAATACAAACCAACATGAAATATTTTACAAATATAATAACATAATAAAGTTTATTTATCCAATTTTACCATTAGAAAATCTCATCTTCAGTAGTAATTGCAATTGATGTTTCCACTTTTATTTGGACAGCTAAGACCAAATGTCTCTTCTTCTTCTTAAACATTTGTACAATTTGACGTTGACATTTTAGGTTATGTTAAATTCCAACCTCTATGTTTTGATTTTCCCACACTTTTCACATTCATAACCAAAGAATGTTCACCACAATTGTTCTCGGCTTTTAGTAAATTTAACAGTAATGTTTTTGTTACAAATATTATTCCATATAAATCTAATTGTTGCTCCATGTTTATACATGTTTTAATGCTGTCTTTTACATCTTTTTGTATTTCACCGGAAAACGACCATTCTCACTAACATTGTAAGTAAGGTTATTTTTATATTTATCAACATACTATAGTATTTTCACCTTTGTAGCTCCTGATGATGACAATATTCATTTAAAATTGGAAATATAATGTTATAAGAGTACATTTGGTTTGCTGCTGTCCCAAAGAATTTCTCAGACTTTATATATATATATATATATATATATATATATATATATATATATATATATATATAACGGGGCTTGTGGCTCAGTGGCAACAGCGTTGGTCTTGTGTCGACTGTTTCCACCCGGCTCGGGTTCGAATCCCGCAGCTGGTGAAAAATTTTTCAAGGTCCCAAGAGTGGTTTCGGATCCCACTATAAAAGGTAAGGTCCCCGTGATTTTAACTCGTACAAGTTTTCATTAACTTCTGAGGGTTGTTCAAACAACTAAGAAAGCGGTAAAAAAAAAACAATATATATATATATATATATATATATATATATACATATGAGGTCTATTGTTGTATTCATCACTGTCCTGCCCATTTCATTAATTACAATAGTGCTATATCCTCACAGTTAACTTTTATCTTACACTTATTGTATTATTATTATAGTGTCTTTATTTCTTTTTTACAATCAACTGTAAATGTCATCTTTGTACATGAAACAAGTGTTCAGTCACTTATCAAGATCCCCTTATTCACATATTTCCTATTCTTATATTTCATTATTATTATCTCCATAATTATTACTTTATATACTATGTTTTTATTATTCCACTGTTTATTATGTATACATATTGTTTTCAACCGCATTACTGAATATTGCATATCAGTATACTTTTTATGTAAACTATTTTATATTAACCATTTTTTTATGACATTATCATACAATTTTCCGCAAAACAAGTGCAATAACACTTTTTGCTCATTAGCTTTATTCAGTTATTTTGTTGTTGTTGTAAGATGATACCCCTTTATATTTATTGTTGAATAAACACTATTATTATTATTATAACCACAAAACTTTTACATTTAACTTTTTTTTCAATAGGCAATGATAACGATGGTAAGGGGTGGGTAATTTATAGTAAATAACCGGATACCATTATTCGTGTACTTTTTAGTCCATATGAAGGACTAATTTTCAACTGAATAAATGGAAAAAATATTCCTATATAGAAAATTGTAAGTTTGAGTCCCCAATTATTATATATAGACGAATTCCAATCTACACGTATCACGAGTTTTATTATCACAATGTTGACAAATGGATCAATAATTTTATCCAACATTTAATTTCAGGAATTATCTTGCACGAACATATGGGATGGGAAAGTGATATTCAGGTCCACAATGATGATCAGTAGTTTTCACAGTTTACAAAATTTTATAACAAATCAGATCAGGTCTACGTTTTTGTGATGTATAAAATTCGTAAAAACTATCCTTCAAAATCATGCAATATGCAAATTTAAATAAACTGTACTGATTTCTTCAAATACTTTCTACTATACAGTGTTCGTCTAAAGTCCCCCCCCCCCTTCTAATTTTTGAACTACCTGGTATATCGCAATGAAATTTGGAGGGCTTGAATAGGTGATGAAAACATACTTTTTCATGAAAAAATCACAGCTAAAAGTTTTAAAATGGCGGCTGAGCGCCATCTTCAATATTTTTTTTAAATAGAACAGCCCGTATATTATTCCATTTTCAAAATCTGCTCATAATTCTCAACAGTTTTCTCTAATACACTTTACTCCTAAATTCAATTGTTTTCGAAATATTAACGTTTGAAAAGTGACATTTTGGTCATTTCAAACCCAACCAAAAACACTAATGTAATCATGGCTCGTAGTTTAGACGATAAATTTGAAGCAGTTTTGTTATTTCTAGCAGTCCCTATGTTTAATGATAGATTTCCCGAGAATCCTATTTCGAGGTCATATTTGCGCAAACTTTTAAATAAGCTCCAAGCAACTGGTACGCTGAAAGATGCTCATGCGTCATGAAGACCGCCTCTTTCAGAAGAAAAAAAGGTAGAAATTGTTGCTGAAATGGTAATCAATCCGACTCAGTCGACGTCTGCAGTTGCTGAATCCTGTGGAGTAAGTTCAAAAAGTGTCCAAAGAGTCCTGAAAAAAGAAAAGTATCATCCCTATAAAATGAAAATCCTACATGCTCTCACGGAGGATGATCCAGACCGGAGGGTTGAATTTTGTGAGTGGTTAACAAACACAATTGAAGGAGAACGGGGCTTCCTGAAACGTGTATGTTTCGCAGACGAAAGCACGTTTTTTCTTAATGAAAAGTCAACAATCTGACTGTACGATACTGGAGCAATACTAATTCGCATAATTTTAGAGAGGGGCATACCCAGTTTCCTAAAATGGTGAATGTTTGGGCGGGGATTTTGGGCAATCGCGTTGTTGGACCGATTTTCATCAGAGGCAATCTTACAGGAGTTCTTTACAAAAATCTTTTAGAAACTGAAATTGAACCTCGAATAAGACAAATTGTATTAAACAATCAGGAAGAGTTTGAAAATCGTGAAATCATATTTCAGCAGGATGGGATACCTCCTCATTTCGATCGCATGGCTAGAGAGTTCCTCGATACAAACTTTCCTGGGCGATGGATAGGTCGCAGGGGAAGTACAGAAGGGCCACCAAGATCTCCGGATCTTACACCTCTAGATATTTTCCTTTGGGGGTATCTGAAGTCAAAAATCTACGCCGCGGAATGCGAAACAATAGAAGAGTTGGAACGCAGAATAAAAGATACATGTGAAGAAATAGATGAACAGACTTTCATCAACGTGAGAGAAGCTATTTATAATAGAGCACTTTATTGTTAAGATTTAGGACGGGGCCACATTGAACACTTGATCAAATAATTGTTGGGGTTAAATAAAGGTGTTATTCAAAAATAAATTATAATTTTTAGCTAACTAATTTGTTTTGATTGTGAATTTACAGAACACATTCGTAGGCTTCGAGATTTTCCGGTAAGCGGTACTGTTTATCCTCAATAAACTCTCTTTAGGCCTCTTATTTGTCGAATTCATTGAGAGATTTAACTACAAATTAATAACCACGTTTAGTTAAGCAAAATGTTTCACCGGAAGTGACCAAAATCCATACTTCATTTTAAACCGGAATGTCACTTTTCAAACGTTAATATTTCGAAAACAATTGAATTTTGGAGTAAAGTGTAATAGAGAAAACTGTTGAAAATTATGAGCAGATTTCAAAAATGGAATAATATACGGGGTGTTCTATTTAAAAAAATTATTGAAGATGGCGTTCAGCCGCCATTTTAAAACTTTTAGCTGTGATTTTTTCATGAAAAAGTAGGTTTTTATCTTCTATTCAAGCCCTCCAAATTTCGTTGCGATATACCAGGTGGTTCAAAAATTAGTAGGGGGAGAACGGACTTTAGACGAGCACTGTATATATACCTTGTACGGTATTAGTTTACTTCTTGATTGAATATATATCCAAATATAAATGAATCTAAATATCACGAAACAATAACAATATTCATAGATGTTGAATAAATGGTATGTTGCTCCCAGTATTCATAAAAGGTTATGGCCTCATAAAAAAAGTTCATTACAAATTATGGCTGTAATTTACGAATGATAATAATTCCAAAGATCAAACAACATTGGATTTCGACAGCTATATGAATTCAAACAAATGAGTCACCTGATCTATTCACTATTTACCTAATTTATCGATTTTTTAACCCAACTTACGCAAATAAATCTTTTCACCGAAGAAAATATTGTAGGGATGATTGAAAATACATTCTCATGTATTTTCGACCATCATACTTTGTTGGTAAGAACCAACAACCAGATAGCGCTCATTTCACATTTCCAGAGAGGATGATATGACTTTTTATATTTTATATTCTAAAATTTCAGTAGTGATTGTTCTGAATTCTTTTATTTTTTAGCAATGTTTTTACTTTCAAAGGAATATGTGCGATTGTATCAAAAGCTCTAGCGCCAAATTAAATGTAACGTTTCTATTGGAATTATATAATTGAAGTATTTTCAAAATAAAAAGCATTTCTCAAAAAAAACTTTTTTTAAATGCTACCTACATACCTTCAAAGTATTTTTAATTTCTATGATAGTTTTTCATAGGTTTAATGAGATAGTATACTCCGTGTCATAGAATATTGGCAAACAGTAAAACCAACATTCTCTTAAAACTGGTATTTCCAATATGCATAACTTGTTTTTCTGAGAGAATAGGCAATCCTTCCTTCGTTTGGGAAGAAAATATGTATTTTTGACGCCTCGAGACCCCAACATTATTTAATAATCAGATATATACCTGATTCATTAATTTCAAACAGCTTAGATCTTCTATTTCGAGATACACCAGCTGTGAATATGTTTCAGTGATAAGTGTTATCGTTCAGATAGGCGAAAGTTTCCTGTAACATGTGGTATATAAATAAGCAGGAACATAAATATACCACAAGGGAATATCTCCTGTGGTAATTGTTTTCAATGTTTTATGTAACATGTGGTTTATAAATAAGCAGCAAAATAAATATATCACAAGAGAATATCTCCCGTGTTCATTTTTTTCAATAAGGACACTCAACGGAAAGTGGAAACATTCTTACTTACTTACTTATACTACGGTAGCAACAAGTAACAAAATGTGCACGTTGGAGAAAAAAAATCGTGTTAACACGAAATATTTCAAATTAGGGTTAGAATTTCAGTTGACTAAGTAAAGAGATTGTTTTTCTGAATATGAGCAACCTTATTGAGATTGAAATTGGATTGGATTTATAAAGCGGAATTACTGTGTTTGATAGAACGGTAAAGTTTGTTTTACTTTGTGATCAACCAGGATTTCCCAATTTCTGATTGAATAACTGGTACAGTTGAGTATGAGAAAGTTTGTACAATAGGTAGAATCAATGAGGTTATGAAACACTTTACTTCATAACTCCATAACTGAAATTTTGTTGATTCCTATTAAATCTGCAGTATAATTTCTATTCTGGGAATATATTTGTTGTGATAAGGGTTCCAGATAATATGTGAACATTCTAGATTCGTTCGAAAAGTAAGTTTTTTGTCCAAAATCATACTAAGACCTTCCATTTTATACACTTTGTTGAAAACTGCCCACAGGCGAGTGAGTTGAAGAAGAATTGTGATTTTTTTGTGGAGAATAATTAACATTGCATTAGTTGGGGTTGAGTTTAAGTCTATGGATTTGACGATAATCAATAAATGTATTTAGATCGACTTGAAAGTGATTGTAATTTGAGAATCATCAACTATTTTATGTACTATCACGAATCTGGGGTTCGTGGGTGGTAGAATAGGGAACTAATTATTGTCCGTTTATTTACAATTCACCACACAATAATGCACTCTGACAAATAAATCAATCACAATTCACTGTTGAAATACCACGCCAACGCCACGTCACTGTGAAACTTCACCTATAATTATTATTAATCTTCTTCTCCAAACAACTCGCTGAGGTCCGGTGTCTCTTATATGAAGGCCGGCAGTTACCCTAGAAGCTTCTAAGGGTAATTTTCGCGATATGCCTCGAATCCGCCCGATTCGTCCAATCAGTTCTGGAATTTTCGGAACTCTGCGTCATCGTGGACCACGTACCAGACTGCATGCAGTGGCATAGTGTATTCGTTTTCGTAACACTGCCCCCTCTAATTTTGATCAAAAGCCATCGGTTCACCATGATAGAGCTTACAGGGTTAGTTGGGGGGATACACATTTCTTCCTAAGTGGATTGTACAGCCAAACCTGGTCAGCGTCTTTGAATACTCCTGAATTAATTTCAAATCATAACAAGCTTTCATCCTATCCCTTATCAATCCAAAACAGGTTTACTTAGGGAGATACACCTTTTTTCCTAAGTGGATTGCACAGCCAAACCTCGTTACGTCTTTGAATCCTCTTGAATTAGTTTTCAAATCATAATAAGCTTTCATCCTGTCACTTATCAATCCAATATCAATATATTCCGGTCTGTTTCGTGGATTCCTTACGTGGCTGTACTATTGCAACGCAGCACCTTGGTTCTTCTAATCGAGCCTAAACAATCTTCTCAGATAAACCAGGTATTCTAACAGTTTTGGCTATCCGCAGTTTCACATAACGTCCTCGACTGCTAAATTTTATGGTTTTCCATCCAAGTCCATCCTAAGAATTAACTCGTCTTCTATATTTGCCGCTTAAACTCTTTCCAATATTCGTAGTCTTCCGAGGGTTAATGTGATCAGCTTCCCCTCGTATGGGTGCATTCAGTGACTGGTAGTGTTGAAATCCAATTTAAGTCAAGAGAACGTCCACGTCCGGAGACGACGAATAGGTTATGCCCGAAGTTGAAAACCCAAAAACAGCTGTAAGTCAAATTTGTGGTTGCAGGGGCAAATTAAAGATAGCCCTAGTTTTCCAAAGCATTTTTCTCCGTTGAACCCACTTTCACTTCTGATGGAACTGTATCATCTCAAAACTGCAGATGGTGGACTGAAGGAAACCCACGAATTACGATTGAGTGTCGAATCAACACTATTTCAAGACGAACGTTTGGATTGGATTCTCCGAAGAAACAAATAAATTGGGACCGTTGTTTTTTGGCAGAACTTGAATTTGCTGGACACCTTAGGCTTTTAGAAAATCAGTTAAGTGAATCTTCAGATGACCTACCACTAAATCAAAGAGAATGACTTTGGTTCATGGAAGACGGAGCATATTATAATTTCCCATTCACGATTCCTAAAAAAAAACAAGCTGGAAGAAATAAATTGAATCTCATCAATTGTCCTGACGGCTTCAATCCTTTTCAAATGAATCGTTTACAAGAATGCAGCACTAGGAATTATACATGTTAGAATAAAGTCATTGAGAACTGCTAAATTTTAAGGAGGAGCCATGCACAATTTACCTCATTTCATACCTTATATTTATTTATGTGTAGATGATATTGTTATGCTGATAATCCGAGCCAGTCAGACTGTCAGGAGAATAACACGGATCAATGATGCCGAGCACGTCCTTGAACCAAGTTCGCCAGAAGAAATCAAGGACATCATCCGAACTTGCTACCCGCGAGGCACCCGGACCAGACCAAATTTGCTGCCTTGGCCAACATCGTCAATGCAGTGCTCAGGCTCAGACACTTTCCACCGACCATGGAAATAAGCCACGGTCATCATGATCCCCAAACCCAACAAGAACAATGTGATACCGCAAAACCACCGACCCATCAGCCTCACACCCTCGATGAGCAAGGTGGCAGAGCGAGTCATCCAGATACGATTGGAACCACTAACGGAAGAACTCAACGTCCTACCAGACGAGCAGTTCGGCTTCCGACAAGGACACTCTACGGAAATGCAGGTCCTGAGGATAGTGGACTTTGCCGTAACAGGCTTCAACCTGGGCAGAGGACACCACACAGGAGCATTATTCCTAGACGTTTCCAAGGCCTTCGACAGGGTCTGGCGCGATGGCTTAGTCACCAAAATGGCAGACCTCGGATACCCCACTCCCATATTGAAGCTGATAGACTCCGTCCTGCGGGGACGGCCGTGCCAATGTAAAGTTGGCAGCGACTTCTCAGCCGTGATGACCCTAGAAGCAGGAGTACCGCAAGGCGCAGTCTTATCTCCACACCTGTTCTCCATCTACACGGCGAACATCCCAAAGCCTGCTGACAACTTCAACAAGCTAGCGCTGTACGCGGACGACACAGCACTAGTGGCCAGATCGGTGAACGCAACGCAAGTAACCCGATACCTGCAAGATCAAGCAGACAAGCTTGAGGACTGGTTCAACCTATGGAAGATCGAGATCAACGCAGAAAAGAGCCGAGCCATACTTTTCACCAGAAGGCGAACAACACCGTCAGGACATGTCATCATGAATGACCAACGAATCCCATGGGCAAACGAGGCCAAATACCTAGGAGTCACCCTGGACAAGAGATTGACATTCAGGCAACACGTAGATCGGAGGCTCGGACTAGCGAAAGCAGCCCGAATGAACCTCTACCCCCTCATAGGACGCGGTAGCAGCATGGACCTCCAGTTGAAGCTGCTCCTTATCAGGACCATCCTCCTCCCCATCATCCTGTATGCATCCGCCGCATGGGGTCAATGCGCACAAACATACAGGACCAAGATCCAGCTATTCTTAAACTAGCCTAAGAATGGCAGTGAACGCTCCCAGATACGTCCCGAATAGATTTATCTACAGGGACCTGAATGTCAATCCGAACTTCATTGACGGCCATCTTTGGAACCACGCTACCGCAACGTTCCTAAAGACGGACACCCACACGAACCCGGTGATCCAAGACATCCACGCGAACCTAAACCTGGACGATCCCAGGTTTAGAGAAGGGAAAAAGTATATGCGACCAGTCTACCAGAACGACCGTCCACCACCGAGAGTAGCACTCCGGCGCGTCAAGTGAGTAACAACTCAATACAAAACACGTAAGATCACCCACATCACACCTTACACTCACACACCCATCAGGTACATCACCACCATGCACACACAGCACTAGTCAGGTAAACATACAACGTCAGATAACAAGGGGTGTAAAGCACTCAGAGGCTGACTTCATACCACAGGAGGTACGATTTCAATCTCGCAAACGTGCCATTTGCGAGTTGAGGACCGCTCTAAGGAGGAGCGGGGGAGGATGGAAGTGGACAGTAAATCTCGTTCACATGTAACGTGAAGGAGATTTACTATCCATGGGCGCTCAACCTTAAGGGGGGCATGGTGTGTTATGCTGATAATCCTGCTCAACTAAAATTATTGAATCGCCTATCGCATTTCTCATGCTCTCATTATATGTTTTTCCATCTAAATCTCATCTAAGAGAGGGAAGATAGATGTATATCTGATAAAACACAGGTGTGGTTGGTTATTCGGTTTATGAATGTTCGAGAATATATGTAGGCGCCTGAAAGTTTTCTTATAAAAAAGCTCACCACTGCCAAAAGAATGATAAAATGAATAGACCCCTTATGAGTTTGCCAACACATGGCGCCTCACTGCACAACATTATGTTTTAAATATTTCAACTAAATGATGGCAATAACTTTAATCTTGAAGGATAAAGTACCGCTTGAGAGTGCTTGGAAGGGTGCCATACAGAGTTCCATTTGATAGATGGCCAACTCATCAATCAAACAGACCATATCCAGTAAATCAACAGAACTATGAGAATATGTTTTTGTAAATCCATCGGAATATGCGAATATTCTTTTAGGTTTGACTGGCAGTATTTGAAGAATTGAATAAACTTGAAATGGATGACTTTACGTAACTGCAAAATATCAAGATATATTTCTTTTTTCCTTCGATTGGAATGTGTGAAATTGAAAGTTACCACAATATTTTCTAGCCATATATAACTCGCAAAAAATTATTACTGAAATCACCTATATAAGAGTTGTAAAAAAATTTAAAATATATTTTCTAGGAAGAAATTGCAACACCGTTGATGAGTTTTGTTATTTTATTCCATTTATATGCCGACGTCCCCCTTGTTATTCAATAAACATATTTTTGTAATTGTGTACTTAAAAAAAAAAGTACTCTATCAATATATAATATTTTGTTTTATTAATAAGAAATTCTCATCGAAGTAGAAGAGTACTGAAAACACGTGGGTCTCAAATTGAAAAACCAATTAAAAGTATTTAGTAGAAATGCATGTTCATTTATTTCTATGCTCGCCTTTTTATTAAATATTATTCGACTGAGAGTTTTATTTTCAAAAAAACTTTCCAATTATTGAAAATCTCACTATACAGGGTGATTCAAAAGTACTTTGACAAACTTCAGGAGGTGATTCCTCACAATATTCTAATATGAATTGCCCAAATAAATATTCGTTTCCAAGATACAGGGTGTTAAAGTTTTATTTTTATTCTCGTTTTTTTTAAATAACTTTCGACATACTGACCTTAATTAAACGAAAATTGGTATTAAGAGGTTTTTTGAGGTGTCGAATTCGAACCTGATGTTATTATTGCTCTTACTTGTAGGGGGCGCCACCTACACGTCTTTTTCATTTTTGAAGATTCATAACTTTTTTGAGCGTACTTCTAGCACATGTTTTGGTAAAAAAATCAATTCCTCTATCATATCTACGTAAAAAAGTTAGCCCTGTTACAAGTCGCTATAAGCAACCGTTTTCTAGATATTTGGACTTGAAAATTTCAAGTCGATTATTTGATAATAGATGCGTGTTGAAGTTATTACCATTATTTTGCATTTTTCACAAGAATGCTTAGGAAATGAATTTGACGTTTAAGTAAGTAGTTTTAGTTTTTTGTAGGGGGCGCCACTATTCTATTAATTTTTACTCGTTTAAAATAGTTATTTTTGTATCAAGGGTGCAAAATCTGTATTTGTTTCATTAAAATTTGCAAGAAATATCAACATTTTATTTCAAGAAATTTTGAATATGTAGAATAAAATAAAATAAAGGAAACTAAATTGAATTCAAATAAATTGTTCACCTTCAGCGACGATACAGGTATTCAGTCTTCTAGTCATTGAATCTCGTACCCGCTCAAAAATTATTGGTGTGTTTCTCATTGTCTCAAAGGCGTCTACTATCCGGTTTCTTAGATCTTCCTCGTTCGCTACAGGAGTTTTATAACCTAGTGACTTCAAATGTCCCCAAAACTAAAAATCTAGGGGGTTTAGATCCGGGGACCTTGGTGCCCACGCCTGGTTAGGTTCTTCTACACCCCTACCGAATCATCGATTTGGATAGACAGTGTTGAGGAATTCCCTGACTACAACGCTAAAATGGGCCCGGCAATTATTTTCTAAAAAGACTCTGTCAGTTGCGCCATTCAGTCGGAACGGAAGAAAGAAAGTACATCAAGTAATTATTAATTATTGCCGCCCGTACATTTACAGAAAATTGATACTGATAATGTCTTTCACTAACTGCGTGCGGATTTTCCAGAGCCCAAACATGGTTGTTATGAAAGTTTGTGATAGCATTTCGGGAGAAGTTCGCCTCGTCCGTGAAGAGTACATATCTTAAAAATTGAGGATTTCCAGCCAATTTTCTCAAAACCACTGACACATAGTAATGCGTTGGGGAAAGTCTCGTGGCAAAAGAGCTTGTACCCTTTGAATATGGTATGGATAAAATTGTTGATCGTGGATAATTCTCCAAACTGTGGACTGAGTAGAATTGAGAGCTCCAGCAATTATTCTTGTACTTGTTTCTGGATTCTCCTCGAGAGCGTTCAAAACAGCTTCTTCCAATTCTGGGGTTCGGACTGCTCGTGGTCTTCCAGTAATATCAGCTGCCCTCTTAAAGCTACCTGTTTCTGCCAAACGACGGTGGAAACTGGTAACTGTTGGAGCTGAAGCCAGTACTCGATTAGGAAATCGCTCCTGGTAAATACGTCTTGCTTCGCGCGCATTGCCATCCGCAAGGCCATAAACGAAATGCATATCGGCTAAATAAGCATTATTATTTAAATAATCCATTTTTCAAAATTAGTGTTTTAAAACTTACAGAAACTTCAACAAAACAACAAACTGTCACATAATATGTAATTTTAAACCAAATTCGTTTCCTACATTCTTGTGAAAAATGCAAAATAAGATAGTAACTTCAACACCATCGATTATCAAATAATCGACTTGAAATTTTCAAGTCCAAATATCTAGAAAACAGTTGCTTATAGCGACTTGTAACTAGGGTAGCTTTTTTACGTAGATATGATAGAGGAATTTATTTTTTTACTGAAAAATGTGCTAGAAGTACGATCAAAAAGTTATGAATCTTCAAAAAAGAAAAAGACGTGTAGTTGACGCCCTCTACGAGTGAAAGCAATAATAACATCAGGTTCGAATTCGACACCTCAAAAAACCTCCCAATACCAATTTTCGTTTAATTAAGATCAGTATTTCGAAAGTTATTTAAAAAAATCGAAAATAAAAATAAAACTTCAACACCCTGTATCTTGGAAACGAAGCGTTTCCGGACGGGCATATATTTATTTGGACAATTCCTTTTAGAATATTGTGATGAATCACCTCCTGAAGTTTGTCGAAGTTCTTTTGAGACGAATCAGAATAATTGGTATTTTAATTGAATATTCTAATGAGAAATACGAAAACATAAAGCCTTGTGAATAAAATTTGTTCACATCAAAATCGATGTTCTCATATTTCGGAGACTTTGTTCAATAGAGATTATGGCTGAACGATACACCCAAAAACATTTTTTTTTCTTGTCCAACATTTTTCCACACAATAGTCATAAAAAATATATATCGTCAATTATTCTAATTTTATAGAGATCATTCACATTATATTACTTGTGATAGGGAAATATGCAGGTAGGTGAGAGTTTTTATATGATAAAAAAATTGGTAAGATCGATTTTCATCCGAAATTACCCACATACATATACCACCATTGTGACCAATATGAATGACTTGAAAACTAGGAAAGGTATTTACACTGTGTCTGTGAAGGCACTAGCCTCATAGCTAACTTTCTCATGGTATAAATTATGGAGAATCTCTTGGACTGGTCGATTTTCGTGGCCAGTGAAGAAAATTGTGAGAGATTGAGAATATCTCAAACAAAAGGCAAATAAACATGTACATGTTTATCAAAATAACAATAAAATATTTTAGTGAATGCAATTTTTACATAATGATCCTACAGACCGCGTTCAGACATCAACAAACTGTCATATACATTATCCAAACAGCACTCATACGGGAGGAGTTACAATTTACGTTAAGAATATTCTAAAAGTTATGAGGTCGAACAAAAACCAGTGTCAAAAGAATATTGGTTCATAGCAGTAAAGTACATATTGAAAATGATATAGTTGTAATTGGGGGGTTATATACAGGGTGTTAGTGAATAAGTGCGACAAACTTCAGGGGGTGATTCTGCATGAAAAAATAATGACAGTTTGCTATATAACTTTTGTCAGCAAATGCTTCGTTTTCCGAGATACAGGGTGTTGAAGTTTTTCTTACTGAGGGCGCCCTCGAGAAGTACGAACTGTGCAACTAGAAGAAGCAGTTCTCGAGTTAATTGCAGAGTCACCTGAATCAAGTACTCGAAAAATTGCCAACATACTGAATGTAAGCAACTTCACTGTATTTAAAATTCTTAAAGAACAGCAATTGTATCCGTTTCTCAACGTGTGCAAGCTCTACTACCTAGAGACTTTTTTCCGCGCCTAGTTTTTTGCCATTGGATTCTTCATCAAATCGCTCAAATTCCTAATTTTTTAAATGGCGTTTTGTTTACTGACGAGGCTAATTTTGGACGACACTGTATACGAAATGTCCATAACAATCACCTCTGAGCTGAGGAAAATCCACATGGAATCTTTGAAGCTCATTTTCAGTTTTCAGTAAATGTATGGCTTGGGGTACTTGATTATCATTTAATCGATCCATATTTCCTCCCACAACGACTAACAGGCGACTCTTACCTTAATTTCCTACAGGAAGAGTTACCTGTTCTTCTTGAAGAAATTCCTCTACAGCTGAGACAACACTTCTGGTTGATGGTGCACCAGTCCATTTTAGCATTATTGTACGAAATCACTTTGATACAGTATATCCAAATCGTTGGATAGGTAGGGGAGGTACGGAACATTGGCCTGCTCGATCTCCGGCTTTAAATCCTCTAGATTTTTGCAATTGGGGTTTTCTTAAGTCATTAGTTTATTCCACTCCCGTCGAAAATGTTGAAGACCTGAGGAATCGAATTATAGCCGGCTGTGAGACAATAAAAAATACACCAGGTATATTTGCGCGAATACGACAATCATTGAGGCGAAGAGTTGAATCTTGTATCACGTCTGAGGGAGGTCATTTTGAACATTTGTTGTAGCTTTTCGCCTATTTATTTATTAGTGTTACTTTCTGTTATTGTTCTGGTTTAACGTTATTGTATTAGATAGTTCTTGATAATGTATTAAAGAAATGAAAAATATGCGTTAAGATGTTTTATTTTTTTGCAAAAAAACGTCGCCCCATACGAAAAAAAGGCAAGAGAGATTTTTTGTCACAAATTGAACGAGAATTAAAAAATTTGAAATATTTCAGTGGCGTACCATTTTTTTCTTTAAAAAAATTGAGATTATTACCCGTATGCGCGCCAATGATGAACATCAAATCTTTAATTGTATGTCAAAAAATGCGCAATAACTACCTCTTAAAATTCACCAAATTCCATTCGAATATCTCGACCGGTTTCAGAGCAATAAATAAATAGTCTGTTTTTAAGAAAAACTTTAACACCCGGAAAACGAAGCATTTGCGGACAAAAGTTATATAGCAAACTGTCATTATTTTTTCATGCAGAATCACCCCCCTAAAATCTCAGTTTTTGGATTTTAATGAAAATATTTTGGATTTTGACTACATAACTAAATACAATGTGCTCCTCTTAGGGGACTTTAATATTATCCTACTTGAAGACAATGCTGTAACACGGAGGCTTCTGCGTATTTCAAGTGCAGCAAATTTTACACAAATTGTAAAAAAACAACGAGATGCACAGCTACAACAAAATCTCCCGGTGACCACATTATTACAAATATTTTTAATTTAAAAGAAATTCGTTCGTTCGTATCAATGATAACAGATCACGAGATTATGGTACTAAAATCGTGTGTAAACAGAATATCAGAGGAAACGTATAAAACAAGAGATGTTCGTCAACAAAAATCTTGGAATTCAAAAAGAATTGTTGGGACTGTACTGGAAAAACACATCAACTACGTAAATGTATTGTGTAACAATTTCATAAATAATATAAACACCGTTATAAATCAGATTTCACCACTGAAAGAAACCAAATATAAACCCAAATATAAATGGATTGATAAAGAAGTAAGACTGTCTCAAAAATAAAGTGATAATCAATTAAAAAAATTGAAATTCACAAACAACAGCTATATAAAATAAATGAAATGAAGTGACTAGTTCTAAGGAAAAAAAAGAGGCTGTTTACAGGAAAAAATTGAATTAAAAAAAAAAAAAAAGAAGTAATAAAAAAGGAAAAAAGAAGTGAGTTATTCAAATTTAAAAATTGACACCAATGATCAGATCATACAAGATGCATTAAACCATTTTTTTGCTGACAGTATTAAAGATATTGTCTCAACTATTGAGCCACCAGATGAAACTTTTCAAGAAATCAACACATCGAAACTAACTAATTCCTCCAAAATGTCTCTGAATAAATTAGAACACATAAGAAGAAATTTAAAAAATAAATCGTCAGCGGATGATCTTCTCTCGGTGAAAATGTTAAAAGTTATTTTGTGTCGTGGGATTCCCGCTTTTAAAAATACATCATTGGATACAGGAATGATGCTCTGTAATTTAAAATGTAACGGAAGAGCTGAAACCAATAAATCTGCTGCCAGTAGTAGTAGAAAAAAATTTGGAAATTGTGGTGCGTGAGTATCTGGAAGAAAATCGAATTTTATGTGATGACCAGTCCGGTTTCCGAAGCAAACATTCCTGTGAAAGTGCGAGTCAATATGTGGTATCAAAGTGAAAAAAGAAATTGATGAGGGTAATGTCGTAGTGAGTGTTTTTATCGATGTGAAGAGGGCGTTCGAAACAATAGATCGCGAAAAATTATTACAAAAATGTGAAAGATATGAAGATAAGGGTACAGTTCTCCAGTGGTTGAAGAGTTATTTGGATGCACAGTACCAGAAAACAAAAGTAGCTGATAATATACCGGAAAGTTTTATCATAACATATGGGGTACCACAAGGTAGTGTACTGGGCCCGTTTCTATTTTTAGTGTACATGAATGATCTAAATGAATACTTGAAACATTGTTCCATAAATCTATATGCAGACGATACTTTGTTATCAGTGTCTGGTACAAATCATATGGAAATGGTTAATATTATGAATAACCAATTACAAATTTCAAATAACTGGCTTGAGTTTAAGAAATTGAAATTAAATTCCACCAAAACTGAATGTATTATCATCGGCAGTAGGTATAATTGTAAATCATTCAATGACAAAAATCTAAATATTGAAATTGAGTCAGAAATTGTAGAAACAGTTAACAGTATTGAATACTTAGGAGTACAGTTAGATCCATTTTTCAGTTTAAGTCAGCATGTATATCTGCAAGAAAATAGAGTTTATTTTCATAGGATATCATCAAAACTCTCTAACTGGGCAAATAAAAATTATTTAACCGCGCAGATTTTCCAGAAAAGATTGAGAAATATTTACTTTTGAATTAAATAATATTACTTCACAGTTTTTAACTGATTACTGTGTGATTCTTTTTTGTTTGTTTTGTACTAGCAGTTTTTTTGCTAAATAAAGAATTATTCATTTATATTATTTATTATACCGTACCGAAGTCTGCCACGAACATTCTGGCGTCCCATCAGTTCGTGCTTTTTTCAAGGACTGGACATTTCAGTTGCAGTCTTCATTTATAGTTATGCACTATTCAGTAGAGAACATTTCTGCGTTTGCATCGTACGAATAACGTTCGTACGATGCAAACGCAGAAATTTAAATAAAATAATTTTGTTGTTAACTTGAAGATGACAACTACTATGTCGAAACGTCGTTAAAAGAAATTATACGAATTGACTGAATCAGACATTTATTCCAAGAAATTGAAGATATTATATATATATATATACAGGGTGTTCCAAATTAAGTCAGCACCATTGCCAACTCCGTTATTATTGATGCTACGATTTCGGTTAAATGGGCAAACTGGTAGCATTTTTAGTGGCCTTCTCGATGCCGAAAACAAAAAAAAATTGACAGTCGCGTTGTCATAATATTTCATAAAATGATATTTTTTTCAATGGAACACCCTATATTTTTTCATGCATTTCGATTCGTAATAACATTCTCAACAACAAAGCTCATATCACTTTTCTTCCTAAAGTGGAAAATGAGCGACTTATGTGGAAATATTTATTTCTTTCACTAGTACAAAAAATGTCTTTGACTTTTTTTCGTAAAGGTGAAAATAAGACAATTGTATTAATAGGAAACATTTATAACAAACGGGTTTGATAAAGCGCTATAAAATATCGAGTAAATGTTCAAAAACACCGCCTTCTTGTTGAACACATATTTGGGCCCTTCTATTGACAGTACGTGTGGCATTCAACACAGTTCGGCCATCAATTCTATTAATTATAGTTTCAATATAATTTTTCAGTTCATCTACATTATTATGTTTTATTTTGTACACCTCATTTTTCAGAAATCCCCAAAAATAAAAATCTAGAGGTGTCATGTCTGGTGAACGAGGGGGCCACTTAACAGGACCATTTGTAGCAATCCATCTGTTTCCAAAATAGCCTCGCAGCAGTCGTTTTACGCCACTGACATTATGTGGTGGTGCTCCATCCTGCTGAAAATAGATCATCTGACGAGCCTCCAGATCAAGATAATCGAAAAACTCTTCCAACATTCTTGTTAATAAATTAATGTAACGGGGTCCGTTCAAAGAACCATGGTAGAAAAATGGACCGATAATTCTGCCTCTAAATAGACCACACCAAAAATTAATACTAAATCGTCTTTGCGGATTGTGGGGATGGACTAGAAATGGATTATGTCTACTCCAATAATGAAAATTATTTCTATTATACATCCCACGATTTGAAAAATTAGCCTCATCGCTCCATATAATATTTCTATTGAAGTTTGGATCTTGTCTGCATTTATTCATAAACCACCGACAAAACCCCAATCGTCTCTCAGGATCACCAGGTTCTAGTGTTTGCACTGGTCTTAACTTATAAGGAGAAATCTTATGTTTCTTCAGAATTCGTTGAATACCAGACAGTGGAACAGCTATTTCTCTAGATAAATCTCTGATGGAATTATTTGGATATACCTCAAAGTAGGATAAAACGTCTATTTCTGTATCTTCAGATATTACAAAACGTTTTTTAGTTCTCCTCTTCTCAAAAACTTTTTCATTGTTCCTGAATCGACGATGAAGCACAGCAAAAAAACGCCGATTAGGTAATTCACGATCGGGGAACGAATTGCTGTAGTGTTGGAGTGCTCTTACGTTATTTTTCTGGCAAACCAAGTAGGATTCTAACATATCACATATTTCTTGATGGGAAAACGGCATTTCGAAAAATATTCGAACAGTAGTTGACAGTTACAATAATTTATGACATTGTCATGACATACTTGAGAATATTTGACAAATAGAATTTCAACAAAGTTTCAAGGCAACTTGATTGCTCATAATAATTATGTTTTATCGAATCAAACACATTTTTTCCAACCACATTCATATGACCCTCCAGTATTTTCTGTTCTGTACAAAAACGGCTTCAAAGTTATCATTACAGCAGACATATTTTGATTCACAAAATAAATGCGGCTAGCGGAATGGCTTTAAGATGGAAATTATCGTTTTGTACATTAATACCAAATAGCTTAGTGGTGTCAATTGAGTGGTGCGACATGATGATCACGGGTTTCACGAGTTCACATCCCAGCGCAATTTTTTCTTTTTACTGTCTTATTTTGCTATTAGTAACAAAATATTGTCATTCGTATAAGTACAAAAAATGGGTGTTTGGACTTTTGAAAAAAAGAATTTTTTGTACTAGTGAAAGAAATAAATATTTCCACATAAGTCGCTCATTTTCCACTTTAGGAAGAAAAGTGATATGAGCTTTGTTGTTGAGAATGTTATTAAAAAAAATTTTTGAAATATTATACAACGCGAAAGTCATTTTTTTTTTGTTTTCGGCATCGAGAAGGCCACTAAAAATGCTACCAGTTTGCCCATTTAACCGAAATCGTAGCATCAATAATAACGGAGTTGGCAATGGTGCCGACTTAATTTGGAACACCCTGTATATATATATATATATATATATATATATATATATATATATTGTACTAGTATTAAGGACCTATGTAGGTGGTTTGTTTTATAATAACACAGTTACCAATATTTAAGGTAGTGGTTGTAAACATTTCTTTTTTTTGAAGTCGTATTTTATTTTATTTTTTAATTGAATTTTTATCTTTATGGAGGTGTGCAAAAATATACAGGGGTTACTTTTCAACCGCACCTTCAGATATATACCGAACAGAAATTCAAATAACATTTTTTTATCCGTCCTTGATATTTTATAAACTGTATCGAGAAGTCATCTTTATGGACGAACTATATTAAAAAATATTTATTATCGACCCAAAATTACTGGATATATTTTTATATGCAGATTTGTTAGATACGTTTTGGTTGAAAGATATCAGAACGAACTATGTTTCTACGAAAATAACATACTTCAAAAGTATCTCATTAATGCATCGAAAATAATTAAAACGAAATATGACCGCCTACTTGACTGATGTGAGCGTTGAAACTTTTATGACGGTATTTTTTACTTTCAAGTGCGTCAACAAAACTGTATGGATAATTATTCATTTCAAATTTTGTTGGAGATTGACAGGCCCCACAGAAAATAAAGTCATGGAATAGTTTCCAATTAATTTTAGAATTATGGCGAAAGAAAAAACGACTAGTGTAGGACTTGCTTGCAGTGCCGGATCTAGGGCGCAAAAAGGGGCAAACGCACCCGTCAGCACTTCAAGTGGGTCAATGGATAGCCCAGAGGGGATTATTGATACCCAGTAGACAAATAAAAAGGTGTTTACTTACAGAGTTGCCCTGAATTGAATTTTTGGTCAAATTAAGGTAATTCTAGAAATCGTTTGCACTCATTCTATCAAACTTTCGAGAATAATTTCCATGCACTAAATTGAGATAATCATTTTTAAAGTTACTCTATATAAGTTCTTGTTTAAACTAGTACGTTCCCAAAATCTGCGTTTTCTCTGCATTTTCACCTAACAGAAGTTCATCGTCGTCATATATTCTCCGAAAAGAAATGAGAATTGATCTGCTGAAAAATAAAATGTAGTCGAACTTGATTTCACGGTAAAGCCACTACAAAGCCGTACTTTCTAACGGCCTATCCCAGTTTGGTGTGGTCCCGTCTTTATGCATCTCTTTTAATTTTTTCATCCTTCATCCTTTCATCTACTGACACCAAATTTTTTATGTATGATCTTAAAGCAGTGTTAGATGTTAGCTGAAGTGGCAGTGGACATTTATGGTGTATTTCATGATTTCGTAAACAAGCAAAATTCGAATTACCACAGTACATTATTTTACTTTTCATAATATAATCCATATTCCAGAAAAAATTAGATACCAGGGTACTCTGGATCTTACGGGCAAGTAGCAAATTTAAGTAAGAAGAGAGTGTGTACTTAATACTTCCATCGAAAATAAAAACAGTTTTTTGTCTTTCATATATTGGTGTGTGAGACATTCTTGCCAAAACTATAATAATTTTGTATTCTCGACACGAGGTAAGTTTCTTTGCTAAGCCACATTACAACTTTCTATGCCTATCTTCGAGAAAAGCAGATAGATTCACAGAAACGTCACTGATCTCATAAGCATTCAATTTTTTCCTTCTAAACCCTAAAAATCAGACCATAATAATCTAAAAAAATATATATTTGCCTTCAGTCATTCTGTGTGCGGATTTAAAATCAATTGAGCGCCTATATTTATCCTTTATTTTGCCAATTGGTCCGACTCTGAAAGGTACACCACTTCAGAAACATGTAACATGCCGCATTGAATGACAAAATTAGTGTTTCTGCACTAGCGAAGGTTTTAACACTCAACGGAAACGTAAACACAAACTGTAAAGTCATGTTTTATCGAACTGATGACAACTAGATTATCATCACACACCCACACACCAACCCATCGGATTTGGAAGAAGACTAAAACATTAGGCAAAATGTTATTACTCCGAGTGTTTTTTGGAACAAAATATCAATCATTGACGTACGAACACTCATGAAACAGTTATATTGAAAATTTCATACCTCTAATTTGTGGGCAATCAAATGCAGTTATTTCACAACGTTACCATAGCTATGAAACATTTCCCGAAATTTTTCACTTGGCAGGGTACCCCGAACGAAATTATACTGGAAATCTTTAATCATTGAGAATCGTGACATTAATGACATAAGCTCACAAACCTTGGAGGTCTGTGCATAGGTTGTGTTTTATTGGGTCTATTCTTGTTCTGGATGTCTTTTTTACAAAACTCCCCAACAAACATTTTAAGTAAAATGTACGTCATTTCGACCTTTAAATAGGTCAGCTCCCAAATTGGCGAAGGTAATTCTTACATTATAATTTACTAAAATTTACCAATATGGGGAACAAAATGGAAGTAATTCAGAAGTCGAAAATTGGGCAATTAAGACATTTTGCCTATTGAATCGAAGGCATAAATAAGTCAAATTGCCTTCAGAATAGTCGACTGATGGTAAACATTTAGTCATTTCTACCTATTTTAGGTTATAAACGCTATATAACAAACAGTAGAAGGTTAGAAGAAGATAATAAATGTTTACTGCATATTGTGTATCTTAACCTACATGTTTATTAGTAAAAGCTTCAAAGATGAACAAGGCGTATGAAAAAAGAACTGTCAAGAAACGTACCTCAGAGAATCTATTTAGGATTTTATTTGCGATACAAACTTTTCTGTGATAATGTTGAATTTTACTTATGTAAAACAAGTGGGCCCCTTCAAAATATCAAATTTGCATGGAAAAAATTTAACTTAACTCTTTTCATCAAACACTGTAGAAACTAATTTAATAGATGAAGTACGTATATACATATCATATACACCAATTTTTTGACTATCTATCATTGATATGTAGTCGATTTAAGAAAATTATGGATCATTTTTGCAATGGCGGAAACGCTTCAAGCCAATAAATATGGCGTCTATCCCATATGGGACCTTTAAGTCGCATTTTCCTAAAATTTCAACTTTGAGAACACATAGGCTTTATGCAAAGTTGGAAATGACCTTTATTCCTGACTTTGAAGTCCATTTTCCTTATTTTGGGATTTCGGACCCCTTTCACATTGTGGTCACGTGATGAAATAAAAATCTGTTAAGGGATGCTTTTATGCGATATGTCTATACGTTCCGTTCTCTGGTTGGATTGGAATCGTGGATAATAAATTTATATTGTTGTTATTCGATATTCTGATCATTTTAATTCCTAATACGGAGAAAAAATAAACATTAATTTCTACTTCTTGTTGATGGTAAAACCAAGTATCTCTGTCTAGCCTATACATAGTTACTCGAAGAAAACTATATATACTACAAAACCATGTAATAAGTGTTTATTCTGGAATTGAACATCAAATATCAGTGGTATTGAAAATAGAACGCGATAATAACATCCATGATAATGTTATGTCAGTGTAAGGAGGGAATCTCTATCCGAAGAGAAATAGCCAATCATAAATTTTAAATATTAGATGGTGTGTAGTGATTGGCTCAAAAATTGTAGTTTGACATGGCCGCGTTCCGCATAGTCTGAAAGTACTCTTAGAATGCTAACTTTGCAGAATGCCGTGCTCGGAAACATCCAATTCAATTTGTTTGCCTGAAAAAATCGAGATATTATGATTTGCTAAAAAACTTTAATTCGAAGTTTCCGGACGCCGCAATGATTAGTGTTGAAATTTTCAAAGTCATCATTTCAACACATCAATCTTTTATTGTTTTGCTATTTGCTTTCGTTTTCTTGCACTTTATTCGATGCATTTTTTACCCATTTGCTTCAGCTGGACCAATTTCATTGAATTTCATTTTGTTGTATCATTGAAAACGTCACGGCAGTAGTTTACCGCTGGCGACAGACGAAGCTTGTTGAACGCTTAACTATACATTCATTATGTTCATTCTGTCTATCTATCGATTACCGGCATAACCTAACATAAGCCTGTTTCATTAAAAGTCGTGGAGCACATAGTAGAATATTCTTATGTACCACATACGTAACATGATAGCTCTGATCTTTGGACTTTGGGAAGTGTAGGTTCGGATTATATTCTCATTCTGGCAGCTAATCGATAGTAGTTGGTGGTATACTTGTATGGTTTATTAATTCTATTCAAATTTCTACTTGGCATTGTATAGATTTCAAAAATTCAGCTCCAAAATAAATTATTTGAGGAGAGTAAGTTGTATCATGTCATGCTCATCCGAATCGATTCGGGCTTCAATATCTGAATGAAATTGTACCCATTTTACATCATAATATTCATCAATTCAAGAAAGAAATAAAATCACAGTTGCTTACTGCTCAGTGCTAATATAAGATTCAATGTATAATATTGTAATGTATTCGTTAAGTTGACCAATGGAATGTCAAGAATATTAATAGCTATTAGCACCTTTATGATTGTATAAATTTGTTTTTTGTTTTTTCTTTCTCTCTTCATTATTGATTTCTTTCTTTTTTTTCTAGATAACATTGTTTTGGTAGTAAATAAGTATTTTTCTTTTTTATTTTATCATTATTTTCTTACACACACTATATAATTTTTGGGAGGGGTGGAAGATAGCCTTTAGCTAACCCTTTTCCTTTTATGTATAAAATGTACTTTTATACATAATAAACGATGTTATTATTATCATTATAATAGACCAAGTTACTTTGAGGAATTCTTTTTTTGTAATTTTGACTTCGTTGTAGACATTTAGTCTTATTAGACAAATATTGTAGTAATACAGATTTTTTTACAGATTTATTCAGAGTAAAAGTGTACATAACATGGTATACAGTGATTTATCTTAAAGTTTCTAATTGGACCACAAAACTGCACCTAAGCATACTGAATGCTTGTGTTGTGCTTGTCTGCAATCCTCCAGAAACATTGAGATTGTACAGAAATTCATTGATGGTGATAGTTTTTTTTTTTATAAGTACAAGACATTTATATACAATATATTAGGTACATGAAGGCAAGATTATCTTATTGTTGAGTGAGATGTTCTTAAGAATAGGTGGGTACTGAGTAATACATCGACTAAATTAATATTTGATAGATTTTTTTGAACGAAAAGTTTTGTTTGTTTTTTATATTTATGGAGTTTTGTTATTGTCTTCATTTCAGGAGGTAGAATATTATAGAGTTTCGGCCCAAAGAAGAAAATAAATCTTTGTGTATGACTCTTTTTGAACATTGGTATATATATTTCAAGTTTGTCTAGTGATCTGGTATTTTTTATGACTTCCATGGGACGACTAAAACGACTTACGTTGTGGAACATCCATTCCATTAATCTCAATGTCATACAGTTGTACATTAGAATGTAGTTTAGGTTTTTTAAATATGATTTTGTTTTGCATTGACTGGAGTTGTATTAAATTATTTTGGAATAGCCCGCCCCATACCTTAATACAATAACCTAATATGGATTCAGCCAAGGAATGGTAGATTACTCTTAGTGTTTTATAATTCAGAATATCTCTCAATTCATACATTTTTCGAGTCAGCTGCCTAAGCCTGTTTGTCAATGATACCACATGCTTTTCCCACCTTAAATGTTCGTCTATCATGACACCTAAATATTGGATGCTATTACATTTTTCTATTTTCGGACAATAGCATGTTGAACGATTTTGGCAATCATTTTCGTGTACAAGAATACTACTTTTTTCTGTCGGTTGATCACTTGCTGTTAAAGAAAATGAGATGTACTTTGTTTTCTTAACATTCAAGCTCAGTAGGTTTTGGTCTAACCATTTCTTAACTTGTCCTAGTCCATTATTAGCATTATTTATAACTTCGTCCCAAGTTTTTGCAGAAAAAATCAAAGTAGTGTCATCGGCATAGGAGATTATATGGCCTTTACAGTTTTCCAGATATCCGATACTATTTATGTAAATAAGGAACAGGATTGGTCCCAAGACTGTTCCTTGTGGTATACCAATTGTTATTTCTAATGGGTTGCTGTTATATTCTCCAAGCTTTACTCTCTGTGATCTCTTGTATAGATAATTTTGTAGAATATTCTTAATAGGCCCTCTAATCCCATAATTATAAAGCTTCTCCAAAAGTAATTCGTGAGATATAGTATCAAACGCCTTGGCAAGATCAAGAAAGATAGCGAGACATTTGTCTGATTTATCCAAGGCGTTTACGGTTTTTTCCACAAAATCAAGAACTGCTTTTTCTGTATTAGAGTTACTCAAAAATCCATATTGTCTTTCAGTAATAACGTTATTTTTGTTTAAAAAGGTTATTAGTCTTTTTTTGATGCTGTGTTCAAAAATTTTTGCAAAATTGTCGATCACAGAGATTGGTCGATAATTTGCGATAAGTTTTCGTTCGCCAGATTTATAAACAGGAGTGATTAGACTTTTTTTCCACTCATGTGGAATTTCACCGCTTTCATAACAGATGTTTATGATATGAACCAGTGGATCTACTAGATAGTTATGAAATTGTTTAATGAGTTTTGCTGAAATTTTGTCTGGACCTGGTGAACAATTGCATTTGAGCAAAGCTATAATCTCGCCCTCATTGTGAAACAGTAGGTAGAAACTAGGACAAAAAATGCCCAGGCAACTTAATTGGTGCCAAAATAGGTAATGTAGAGTGTATAGTAGACCTGTTTGCCGACTTGTTTATTCCCTGACTATGTGAACATACATGAGGTAATAGGTTAATATTATTAATAATTAGGTTAATATTTACTAGAAAGTATTCCCTGAAAGTTCAAGTATTTTGAACACATTTTGCTGGTCATCTCTAGGTGAAATTTAACCTAATAAATTGCTCTATTGACCCATGAGGCTGTGAAGGTATATTTGAAGTTCAAAACAAGTAATTTCATACTATGCACTACGCCTATCAAGTTTATGGTTTTTGAAGGAGATCCGGTGGTCTCAGTTACGGTTTTTATAACTCGAATTATAACTTTGGAGTTAGTTAGTAGTTGAAGGTAGAATATTTGGTCAGAAATATGTAAATTCGGACTTCTTCAAGCCATTTTACCCATCTGCTTGGTATAATTTTTTTATAATATTAGTTGGGACTACTAAACGATTAACAGCAAATCTTTTTTTTTGAAAAAAATGACAAATCAGAAATCCTTCTTTGAAATTTTAATTCCAGTGATTATTATTCAGGAAGTCAGGTTTGTTTTTCAATATTATTTATAATTTTTTTATTATCCATCATCTTCGTGACTTCGAAAAAAAATCCGGAGTCTGAGTGAGCACTGATATTATAAGTGACTATTCTCATCTGTCTATTTTGCTAAATATTTGCAGTCCTCTATCTGCCAAACTACTAAAACTAAAATGCTGAAAAGGTAATTAATTAATTCACAGGAAAACTCTAGGTCTTAAATTTGAGAAATTCGCTAAAATTATTCTAGGTCAATCGCACGCTTTTCATTTTCGATTCCAGATTCCCATCCTGTAATGATGTATTTCGCTATTTGTTTTCTTTCAAAAAAAATATTTAGGTGATTTTCATTCTTAAAATAATGAACCACGAAATTTAATTCTTAAAAGAGAACTCCAAGACCGAGGATGGCCAATTCATCAAATATATCAATATGAGGAAAAAGTTGTTAATGGTAGTACTGGCAGTATTTTCCTCTTGACTCTTTGAAATGTTTATCATTTTAAATTTTTTCATAAAGGATATCCGTGATAAAATAAAAAAGGGAGATTTTTCCACAAATTTCCGGTAGAAGAGGTGGGTTTTTACAACCATTCCGATAACTTTAATCAAATGTTCACATACCACATCAGACGTTGCTCATATTGGAAAATATCATGATGAATCCATCATATCAGTTCCACAAAAACATAATAACGAAGTGCCTTTTTTCACAATCTTAATTGTTGAACCATATTCCGAAGGTTTTAATCGGAAAGTGACATTTTCTACAAATGTTACCCTTCGACTAAAAAAGGTAAATAATGTCAAGTAACGAGTAAAGTTTTCATCAACTCGAAATAATTTATTATAATAATTTCATTCCCATTCCCTTACCCATTCGAAAGTAAAATAGCAAAGCTGTACTCTGGCGACTAAAGGCCGGTATCCATTTGTTGCAAATTCGCGTATCATATCATCGTTGCATAAAGCTCGTCCAGTAGGTATTGAAACGACCGTTTGGTAGGTAGAGAGGGGGAAAACACGAGTGGACACGATTTGATGTGGCTGCTTATGCTACGGCGAATCTTCACCAGTGGCTTGTCATGCAGCGTTTGAAAGGTTAGGTTTGATTGATTAATAAATAGGTAGTGCAGTTATTTATTCAACTTTGACAAAAAAATCATAATCTACGACCCCGAAAACCCCCGCATACTAATTTTGAATAAAAATCGGACCATAATCACAAAACTCGTCCGCCAAAAACTACGTCTTGTGTTTCGCCTATAATAAATAATTTGGTACGCCTTTGTAATTTCTATTAATAGCCACAGTTAGACAATGGCTCGGGCATCTTCGAGAAAAATTGGTTGTTAGGTAGGGGAAGGCCAAAGTGGCCCAAAGTGGTCGTTTCAATATTGGACGAGCTATATCAGATATCAGTGATGATGATACAAAGGAACGCAACGGACGTGTTCGCCCAGTTGTCGGTTTTCTCCGATAAACACAAGATGTTACTCCCATAAACGGAAGTGGGAGGGGAGTCAGAACCAGAAATATTAAAATGACTATAACCGAAGATTGACCATGTCCGCCGCCACCATCAGCGGGGTCGCAGCCTTCGCTTTTTTTAAAAAGGTCAAGCCAGGCGACTTTACATTAATTAGGAAACATATTGTACATAGTAGCTTTAAGTTGTAAATATTAGGTTAAGTTAAACTCATGTGTAAATATTCCTAATAAATATTTTTGGATTTGGTGCCCTACGCCCATCTGTTAGTGCAATTAATATTTTCTCACAGCTTTGCTCTGTTGCGCTCAAAGATTCACCTCTGACGTTACCGCACCAGCAGTTTTTGTTCGCGTAGTAGACCAATTCAAAGGTTAATAACATCTTAAATAAATTTTATTTTACTTAAATAAATTTTATTTTACTTAAATAAATTTTATTTTACTTAAATAAATTTGTTGTTCCTATATGCCAAAAAAAAACATTTCTTTAAAGAAAACGATAATTTAATTGATTTCAAATCGACTATTTCTTGGTTCAAAGTGAAAAGTATCATATTTATTTAGTCCAATTATTTGGATTTATTTGAATTGAGAACCAGTTCGCAATATTTGAACTATGAATATGTATCATTTGAATTAAATGAATATTTGTGGCGTTAAAATATTTATTTGAATTCATATGTCATATACAGGTTGAAAAGGGAAACATTCTCAATTGAATAGAAATATTTTTCTGTGAATTGAAAAATCCACGATAAAAATTAAGTTATTTTTTGTGAATGTCTAACAGAAAACAACTACTTCCCTGGCTAAAGCCACGCTGGACATTGAACTACATCTGATAGATATTCTGAAAGGACCCTAACTCAAAAGAAAAAAATCTGAAATTGAAAATTTGCATTTTTATTCAGATAGTTATTTGATTTTCTATTCCAGTCCTAATTCAGAACTCATATAGATGAATGAGGCAAAGAAGAATGTTTTCCAAAAAAAAATAGTGACTAAAGTTTATCTTTCAGTCGCAGATGATTCCACATCTGATTTTATGAACGTCCTGTTCATATTTTCAAACAAATCAATCTATCGTACCCCATGACAGGTTTAAATGTCAAAAATCTACTAATTTCGAAGTGCCTATCCAAAAGAAATGTTTCTAAATTTTTTCCATCTTTGCAAAGTAAGATTGCTTCTAGAAAACGTGTTTCCCCTTTCTTCCGATCTTCCTGATGATCGTGGAAGGGTGAAATAGATTTTCGTCGATAAAAATGTATTGAAGACCTAGTGAATGCGATGCCTATATCTTCCGTCAATGTTACAAATGATTTCTGGTGAGTACTCTCTTTTGGAAAACATTTTCCTTCGCCTCATTCATCTATATAAGTTCTTAATCAAGACTGGAATGGAAAATCAAATGACTATCTGAATAAAAATACAAATTTTGAATTTTAGATTTTTTCTTTTGAGTAAGAGTTCTTTTGAGAATATCTATCAGACGTAGTTCAATGTCCAACATGACTTTAGCCGGGAAAGTAGTTTCTTTTTGTTAGACATTCACAAAAAATAACTTAATTTCATTTATCGTCGATTTTTCAATTCACAGTTCAATTGAGAATGTTTTTTACTTTTCAACATGAATACCCCACAAGAGGTTATCTTGAACGATGGAATATAGTGGGTAAAGTTTATCTTTCAGTCGCGGATGATTCCACATCTGATTTTATGAACATCCTGTTCATATTTTCAAACAAATCATATACAGGATTCTGTAAAATACATACCTACTCGAAGGAAATTTAAATTTATTAGAATGTATTATATATTATGCTTAGTTTGGTAATACAGTTCTCAAAAAAGGCCAAAAAATCGATTTCAAAGCTATAAGTTTGTTCAAAATATGAAGAAATGAGTACTTAATGAGCGAACTAGCAGTACCTTTCTGATACATACCTAGGTGTATGTTCCATCGTGAGAAATCAGATTTTAAGAGAAACAAACAATCTTGAAGTGATCTCGATTTTTGGTATATGATATTCGACCATGTATTTTATATGGGTGAATAGGATATTCAATTTGTTTCAGTTACTTGGTTTCAGGATCTCTTTCATTCCTTTTAATTGCTGCGCCATTTTTTCATACACATATTTTTTAACTAATAAAAACCTACAATATTGATGATACAAATAATCTGATTTACACTGTCTCTATGAATTAAATAGGTTTTTTGAAGTTCAAAAATCAGCACACATTTCGAGATTTTGTCGAAATCAAATTCAACATTGTTCTTTTTTTTCTGAGTCGAAATTTAATTTTTTGTCAAAAAACATTTCAAAAGAATCGTTAGATCTGGAACAGAAGTGTTTTTCCAAAATGTTACCTTTAATTTTTTTTGTCGTGAATTGTTTAGGAATATTTTTTTTTTCAATATCTACGTTACTGATCATTTGAAAATTTTTAAACTGTCATTCGAAAATGTGAAGAACGCAGTAACGTATTGGGGTTAATTTATAAAAAAACATAGATTACTATAAATGTAACCTTTCGAGGGAATACTAATTTTGATGACTCATTAACAAAAAGCATGTTTTTTTTTCAAATAAAAAAATTTTATTTTTGAAACAGTGACATATATTTGAAATGCCTATCTACTCCTCTATTACTTGTAAAAAATTGAAAATTATATCTTAAGAGTAAGAAATAACAATGTTTTTCATTAAAAAAAATTATCAAAATATTTTGGGGAAGGGTTATAACTCCCCAATCTTTAATGCGGAAAACAAGTTTCTACGTCTTCACCCATCTGGGCACAGCTTTGAAAAAATTCGGGAATTCCCTGACTTTTCCAGTGTATTTTTTATCGCAGTTTCAACGACCAATTCATTAGTACTTCCGTGTGATTTGATTGTTGATAAGCTCGAAAAATACACACTATCAAACGCCGCCGTATCAAATCAAGTGTCTGTAACTCTAGACATTCGACAAAACACTTATGATTTTCGCGCTGCATGGTACTTGAGTCTAGCACTTACTTCAATCCTCCAAATTTCCAGTCCTGCTTGTTGGCCGGCGCGTTCAAATGCGGGCTCCATAACGTGGCCGGTTTTCTGTCGTTTCGCTGCTGGTTGAGAGGATGAGGTAGTTCTTCTACCCGACGACGTAAGCCCGCGACAACCTTCTAGATGAACTAACAATACAAAACACAGAAACAAGCCGCTTCGCGAGAGCCGGCGTATCGCACCTGTTTGATTCATGATGCGCATGCGTTATCTGAAAAGTACATATTTACATTTAGTTGATTAGGGAATTTGTATTATCGCAAGATTATCAGAATGACACACAATAGTTAGAAGGGTGCGATTCCGATAATTTGGGAAAAAAATATTGTGTTAAAATTTCTAGTGAATTGTTTGTATTTGCGTGCTCAAAATACATGAGGATAGAGGGAGCCCATCGACCAATTCGTAGAATTGTATTTCTAGATACATTTGTTTTTGTCCTATACTCCTCTCAGTTGAACTCCCCTTAAAGAACACCTACGAGGGAAATAGTGGGACCATTCGCATGATTTAATGACATGACATCTCATATAATGGAAGAATATTTATGGGTTCGGTTATTTTATTACGAATCATCAAGTAATCATTTAGAACAATATGTGTTCTAAAGCCAAAATTGAAAATGTATGTAAATGTTCGATGTATAGTTTACTCATGAATTTGTGAAGAAATCTTTCAGTTCATATCACGCGTACCTACCTATATTTCCCTGCGACGTTTGCAAAATTACTTTGCTGTTATATAGGGTAAATATACCAATGGTTGGCACTCAACTTTTCCTTCTTCATTATCTAAATAGTTTTAAATATTTTAACGGATATAAGGTATTATTCATTTACATATAGAAAGCTACCTTACCGACCCCCACGATATAAAATGGCGTTTTCACTGTGATAGTTCGGTGAGAGTGTTGTTGAAAGGTAAGCATTTTATCATTTTCTTAAGAAACAGCGTTGAATCAAATTTGTATAATATTATGTTTATGAATATACAGTGCTTCTCAAAAGTCCTCTCCCCCCCTCTTATTTTTGGAATGATTATATATAAACAAGTGAAATTTGGAAACTGAATATTAAAGGTTGTAAACTTCCCTACTAGTGATGATAGATGACGAAATCGTCAAAGATGACGTCACAAGGCCATTGTGACCAATAATTTTAAACGGAACCCTACGGCTAGCGACACCTCTTTTAAAAGGTATCGAAAAAACCTATTCAATGATACTAATTTTGTTTGTGTTTATGGCAGTTTTAATGGCTCATTAGTATACATTAAAATTTAAATTCCATTCAGTATGATATCAATTACAGATTTTAGAATCAGTATCTACTTAAAGAAATTGCTCGAAGTGACCTCCATTTACTTCCTGACAGTGAAGTATCCTATTTTTTAACTCTTCTCGTACTTTTGCAAATGTGTCTGCGGAAACAGCCTCACATTCTGCAACAATACGTTGTTTTAAAACGTCAATATTGTCAGGTTCAGTGGCGTAAACCTTCGATTTAAGGTACCCCCACAGAAAAAATCCAAAGGTGTGAGGTCCGGTGATCGAGCTGGCCATTCCGTTGAACCTCGTCGTCCAATCCATCTACCACGATACTCCTCATCCAAATACCGTCTTACTGCACCGTAATAGTGTGGAGGAGCACCATCCTGTTGGAATTGCCGAATTCATCTGGATTATCTTCCAAAATTTCAAGGATTAACGGTTCTATTGCGTTTTGCAACAGCTCCAGATAAACCTAACCAGTTAAATTAGTATTTAAAAAAAGAGGCCCAACGATGTGGTTTCCCAGGATGCCTGCCCAAACATTCACCTTCTGGGGAAATTAGGTATGTGTTTCACGAAACAGGTAAGGATTTGCGTCACTTCAATACCTCACATTCTGTGTATTTACATTTCCATTTAGATAGAAAGTACTTTCGTCATTGAAACAAATTGTTTTGGCATAGTCTGGCTGTTGGTTAATTTTAGTTTCCATATTTTCACAAAATTCTAGTCTTCGGTCTGGGTCGTCGTCTGAGAGTTGATGAACCATTTTTAATTTGTATGGATGAAATTTGTTTTTTTTTCAACACCCTGTGTACTGTACTTCGACTGACTTCACAGGTAGATGCAACGTGAGTTGTTGAAGGAGTAGGATTCACGATTACTTCTGCCAGTATATCAATTTTTTTCTCATCAGAAATTTGTGGTCTGCCAGATCGTTTCGCATCATTAATACTTCCCGTTGTTTCAAACTTACGAAGAAGCTCCCTTAAATAAGTCTTCGAAACGGGGCGATCGGGAAACCTCTCATTAAAAATGCGATCTGCTGCATGAATATTTTGTCCAGTTTCCAGTTTCACCAAGAATTAGGATCGCTGCTACTTTATCACCTAAAGCACGTACCATTTCGCTTCTTGAAGCACTTAAACGTTCGGCTCACAACAGTTTAACAAATTATTAAAATGTACAAAAATATTAAAAGTACCAAAAGCTGCTAAAACAGTTAAACGTTTCATCAACAATACACAAATTATTAAATGTACAAAAACTTGGACGATTACAAAAACGTCGAATTAGGGAGACTAACAAAAACGTCAGCTTATTTGACAACTATCCAGAGGCGGAGCTTGAATTTGGAATTTTAGTATTAACTGATTTAATTCATCACAGCTTTGCGTTTTTTAAAAGCGAGTTGCCAAAACTGCCATAAACACAAACAAAATTAGTATCATTGAATAGGTTTTTTCGATACCTTTTAAAAGAGGTGTCGGTAAAATTATTGGCACAATGGCCTTGTGACGTCATCTTTGACGATTTCGTCATCTATCATCACTAGTAGGGAAGTTTACAACCTTTAATATTCAGTTTCCAAATTTCACTTGTTTATGTATAATCGTTCCAAAAATAAGAGGGGGGGAGAGGACTTTTGAGAAGCACTGTATAAATGAGTATTCAATTGTTTGTACTAGCCAAGCGGTCCTAGATTTCCTTATTTAATGCGAACTTCTACAAAGTGTTGGATATTAAATGTTTAATTGGGGTGCTAACTATTAGTTGCTGAATTATGACGAAGTCGAAGATTGGCACTAATGCCAATGATTGAATTATCGATGTCATTTTTCATATTTAGTTATTGGCACTACACATATTTTAAATAGTGATTTGTATCATAAGGCAAGAAACTGTATTTTTTCAAGGAATTACAGACACTTGTGAAAGAGTTTCTGGGACATTAAAAATATGAATGAAAAAAACAAGTATTGCTCAAATATTTTCAAACGTCTGTATGAATGAAGTGAATATGTCACTTTCTTGCCTCGGCAGGCAAAACAGTGTTTCAAGACGATTTATACGAATCCGAATTTTTTGACGGAGGCCTAAAAACATATTTTTGATTTTTATATTTTGTTTTTAGGTTTTCACAATGCCAAAAGTAAAAGACAAGCAGAAGTACACAAAACATTATTCTGAAGAACTCTTTCAAAAAGCTTTGAATGAAATACAAGACGGTGCCCCGAAAAAACAAATTGCAGATAAATATAAAATTCCTAGGTCCACCGTGCAATTCAGATTAGGTTCTTCTTTCAAAAAAATTTAACCGGGCCCAAACACATATTTAACCAAAGAAGAAGAAACTCTGATTAATAATTGGATTTGCGAAAGTGAGAAAAAGTTATTTCCAAAAAAAAAGGGATTTCCTTGACAAAAATCCAAGAGAAAATCCTTTTAAAGAAAATACACCTGGAATGTTTCAGAAAAATATATAAGAGCATGGTTTTCCAATATTGAAGACTATTTGAAACAAAAAAAGTATTTTAAAATTTTCAGGATCCTACAAGAGTCTTTAACGGGGATGAAACCTGCTTGCAATTATATCCAAAGGAAGGAAAACGAATAGCACCAAGAGGAACAAAAAATGTTTATCAAGTGGATCAGGGTACCGCAAAATCAAATACAACTATCATGTTTACCTTTTCTGCTGCGGGTTTGATTACTCCTCCAATGCTTATTTATGCTTATAAGAGAGTTCCGTTGAAAATAATTGAAACTGTTCCAAAAGGCTGGGGTGTTGGAAGTAGCGACAATGGATGGATGAAGTCTGAATTATTTTATGAGTATGTTGCGAATATTTGCACCCATATTTAGTGAAACAAAATATTCTTTCCAGTCATTCTATTTGTGGACGGCCACAAAACACATCTAACTTCTGAACTTAGTAAGTTGTGTACTGATTTGGAGATTATCTTGATATCACTGTATCCCAACGCAACAAGGATTTTACAGCCTGCCAATGTTTCAAACTTTAAACCTCTGAAGAATTCTTGGAAAAAGAAAGTCTACAAATGGCGTAGAAATAACCCATTTGTTGAATTAACTAAGGTCCATTTCGCTCCAATATTGAGAAGGCTTAGCCGCTTTGAAGACGAATACAATCTGTAATGGTTTTCGAGCAACCGGGCTTCAACCTTGAATGCAGACTCAGTTGATTATTCTAAATGCCTAGGAAAACAAACTAAAAACAGATCGAATTGTAGAAGATTTAAAAGAAGAAGAAGAATACAAAATGAGTTTAGAAGAGTTTTATGACATAATTGGACCAACTACTATAGAAGAATTGAAAAATGAAACTGAAGATTCAAAACACGAAGAGAAATCCAAAGAATGGAAACTTCTGAATATTTTTCGAAAGTTCAGTTCTCAAGTTTCAGATGCAGAAACTCAGGAAGAAGTTATTGAAGATCATTGGTTATTGAATTAGACAGGTTTATAATGACGATTTTATCAGAAGAAGAGATAAATGATATGCCTGTAGTTATAGAAAGTCATCCCAATAACGACATTAAAGACATACTAATTCTTGAAACTAATGAAGAAGGTTTAGAAAAAGAATATAAAAACAACACCTTCCAATTATTATCCCTACCAAGTACTTCTAATGATAAAGCATCCACAAGAAACAAGAAAAATTAACTCTTTGGCCACAAACGCCAAAAGGAAAGGCACAAGCAAAGTGAAAGGCTTCCATAGTCATCACCTCAAGTGGCGGAAACAAATTTATGAAAACAAAGAAATTAAAAAGAAAAAGAACGCAAGAAGCAAGAAAACAAGCAGAAAAGACTGGCACAGAAGGCTATCAAAGAAACTGTTAAAAAGAAAGCCACAGCTGACAAAAATACTACCAAAATTACCAAAAAACAAAAAGACAAAGAAAATGAAGCTGAAAAAAATACTACCACAGTTAATAAAAGAATCCAAGAAAAACAATACAAAAGTTACCAAAGAACATATAACAGCCAAATCACTATTGCAAAAACTGCGGACTGTTTTAAAAAGCCGGTTCTTGAACAAGAAACTTGTTCTACGTCTGCTTTGTCACCTAAGTATACCAAGCCAACCACCAAGAAACAATATAATTGCTAACAAAGGCTTGTGTTACATATGTGTTAAAAATCATTTCACGCCACATGTCTTCAACGCAAAAATATATACATTGAATTTTTTAAATGCGCAACATCTTCAAAAAAAAAATGCAAGAAAACCAAAGACATATTAAAAATTCAAATTTGTTTTTTTTTAATTTATAGTTTGTTGTTTTGTAAAAAAAATCGAAAATCAATAACTAAGTTTGTAGTATGTTCTCAAATACATTGTCAGTTGAATACATTTTTTTTTAATTCACAAAGTCATTTTTATTTTTATGTTCTTTTCTTATCGTTGATTGTGCCAATAACTAGAAAATTCAGGGTGCTAATGTCTGGGTGAAAGTGCTAATGACTAGCAAAATTGAGTGTTCAAATTAATTGTTAATTTTTACTGAGATTGGTCTACAAATTTAAATGTATTTTTATTTTTTATAAAACTGTAAATGTTGGCGCATCTCTGTATGATGAAACAATTCCTTATTGGACTCATTTCGTTTGCATAACATTCATTTCAAATTGTAACATTCCTTAGAGTGCCAATGATTGGGGGGTTTATCCTATATCGCAAAATTTCGCAGTCATTACCAAATACTTACATCACTGCGACTCAAAATACGCATCTTCATTTTCTGTCATCGCAGGGATATATCTAACATGTTGGGTAGTCATTATTGAATTATCAGATTATCAAAATGGCATAGGTATACCTACCTAATAACGCGTGTATGCAATTCCAATGTCCAATGAAAAACTGTATTATATCCAGAATTCATATAGGTACGAAATCATGATATTCAATAAAATCTACGCAAGTATAAATAAGTAAACAAATATGTCAGTAACTTATATTCTGAATTTGCCAATCGAAAATGTTAATAATTGGTATAGGTACTTCTTTGGTTTGCTGACTTTTCGAGGACTAAATCTCAACTTCTCAAATAATATTAATTTTGACCGTTCCTTTGCAGTACCTTCTTTTGGATCTTCACATGTGATGTAACGTAGTGCCGGATCTAGAGGTGGAATCAGAACATTATGGTGACTCTAAGAGTGAAATATATTCTGGCTAGTTAAATACAGCTCCTAAATGCCGGTGTCATGAATCCTTTGTCCTTTAATCCTAACGCCCGTGACACATACGGTGGATTTTTCCGATCGAATAATTTAACGTCGCGCCGCTCAAAGAAATCAAATCACATCAGTTTAACTGTGGTATGAACAGAGAGCAATGCAATGCGAGTAAAATACTTGTGCCACTACAAAAACGAATATTTTACGATTCCTACCACTTTCTAGTACGTAGGGGAAGGTCGGGTAGTATCGGACAGTGGGTGGTATCGGATAGTTGGTATTTTGACTACTTGGTGCGTGATGTAGCGCTTGTAAGACAGATGGCGTATGCATCTGAACAAGAAACCAGTACCCCCCATATATTTCAAGAGAACGCTACGTCGTTACATAGTTATTACCGATTTTATGAAAATTGTGGTGTTTGGCACTGTACCTACATAGATAATTTTTCACGACTGAATCTCCCTCCAAAGTAAGTATATCTAGAATGATTAGACATTTACTTAAAACGCTATCAATTAACAAATAATTTTTATGATAACTGTATAACCATCACCAGCCATCTTTATTTTATACTAGATTTTTTGGCCCGTATTATTCGTTTGGTATCGGACACTTCCGTTTTGGGTGGTATCGGACGGTTCTGGTGGTACCGGACGGGTAGCGGGTAGTATCAGACATTTTATGTTTCTTATTACTCTGCTCTTTGCAGGTATCATGGGAAAGATACGAGGTACATGGGATGAACATCATATGAAAGAAGCCCTGGAGAAAGTCTTGACGAAAATCATGTCTATTAAGGAAGCTAGTCAGATAGATTCAGTTCCGAAAAGTTCTCTAGCTGACAGTTTAAAAAGTATCCGACGAAACGAAGAAGTAATAATAAAACTGAACACATACAACGAAGGTACATTTCATAGAACCTTCAAGGATGAGCAGGAAAATATGTTATATGAACATGTAAAGAAGTTGGACACCCAACTGATGCCACTCAGCAGATCGGAATTTTCTAAACTAGCGTACCAGTTTGCAACAAAACTGAAAATCGAAAACCAAAGAGATGGCAGGAAAATACTTTTATTACGATTTTATGAAGAGACATGAGGATCTGAGACTGAGAACCGCTGAATCTACAACTTTGCCGAGAGCAGTAGGCTTCAATTAAGAACAAGTAGATTTATTTTTTGACAAACTTACAGAACTGGTTACCAAATTTTTTTTTTCATCATCTCAAATTTTTAACGCGGATGAAACCGGAGTTTTAATTGTTCAAACAAATAAACTGAAGGTGATATCTGTACAAGGAAAAAAACAAGTAGGAAAACTAACATCTGCCAACGAGGTAGAAATGTCACTATCCTATTGTGTAGCAATGCTTCTGGAGATCAATTCATCCCACCACTTTTCAGAAGCTGGCCCATCGTCAGAAGCTGGTCCATCGTCAGAAGCTGGCCCATCGTCAGAAGCTGGCCCATCTCACTCTCATCAGGACCTATCATTAGGGCCCCAAGTCAAATCAATATTTTTGGCAAGACCAATCTCGCCGATAAATGTTTTAGAGAAAATCTCTCCTCTCCCTAGTCGGTCTTCAAATATACGATTCCAAACAAGAAAAGCTCGCGGGGAGAAGAGTGAAATTCTAACTTCAACGCCCCATAAAGAACAATTAGAGGAACAACGAAGACTTGCAGAAGAGAGAAAGGAACAAGCTTCAATTGAGAAGAGATTGAGAGAAGAAAAAGCCAGAAATAAGGACAAAAAGGGAAAACGAATAGAACTAGGAGAGAGCTCAGAATTAGAACAAGTAAAAACATTTTTAAACTTCGATTGATCAATCAGAAAATAAAAAGGAAACTACTACCTGTATTGTTTGTGAAGAAAGTTTTGAGGAAGACTGGATCCAATGTGGAGTTTGTGAGGGACGAGCCCATGAAAACTGCGCTGACCTTGAGATGAATTATCTCTATTACGAATGTGACATTTGTTACAAGAAATTGTAATTATTTTTTTATTAATAAAAGTTTATGAGCAATGCATCATGCATGTTATCCATAGATAGATAGATAGATCTTTATTTAACTACGTTATGTTAAAAAACATTTGTAGCAAGTCAGGTAGCAATTAAATAAATACAGAAAATAATAATGTTCAACTTCACAATTAAAATACAATAACAATAAAAATAAAATTTTGCGTGTACACATATGTAGACATTACGATATACCATACAAATAAAATGGTGTTAAGATAGTTGGATCAAATCACATCCCGGGTGGGTCAGCCATGTACTCAGCGATAGTGTAGTAACACTTTTCTACAGTATCACTTTGATAGAGTTTTTAAACGTAGCGTGGTTTTTGTTTTTTAATGTGGTAGGAAGTATATTGTAAAGATCAACATTTATTGAGTTTTTGAGAGACTTATTGTATTTAAATCTTTGAGACCTGATCAGATTCGCGTTGCGTGTATTATAGTCATGGTAATTTGAGTTAGTCAGGAGTTTTTCTTTATTTTCATGAATCTCGAGCAAAGTCTGATAAATGAACAGAGTTTGTAGAGGCATAATACTGAGTTGGCAGAATAATGGCCGACAAGAATCCCTATAACCCGCACCACAGATTATTCTAATGGATTGCTTTTGAATTTTAAACACTTTTTCAGAGTGAGAGGAATTTCCCCAAAGGGTCAATCCATAGCTGATATATGATTGGATAAGAGCAAAGTACGCAGAAAGAAGGGTATTTTTATCAACAAACGATTTCAGCTTTCTCAGAAGAAAATTGTGAGTACTCAATTTGGAACAGGAATTTTTGATGTGTGGTTCCCAGCATAACTAATCGTCAATAGTTAATCCTAAAAGTTTAGCAAGGTCACCTACTGTTACTTTATTGTTTGTCGAAAAAATTATATGCTTTGTCTTATCTTTGTTTAATTTTAATAAGTTGTGGGTAAACCATTCTTGAGCGAGGTTTTCAGCTGATTTCATCGAATTTAATAGCGACTCATGACTGTTTTCAGAGCTTATAAGAGAGCTATCATCAGCAAAAGCAATACCTAAATGAGGCAATATATGACCAAAAAAATCATTGATATAAATTATGAATAGAAGTGGCCCCAGAACCGAGTCTTGGGGTACGTCTGTTTTAACCAGATTAAGCTGGGAGGTTGTTTAATTGATAGTAACACATTGACTCATATTCTGGAGATAAGACTCAATTAGTTTTAAAGATACTCCTCGTACTCCATATTGAGAGAGCTTATTCACCAGGATACATAAAGTCCTTGTCCGATATCACCCATCACATTTTGAAAATACGAAAATGTAAGGTATTCGAGAATCTTTCAATAATTACATTACTTCAAGTTTTCTAAAAATAATTTTAAGAGGGTGTATTCGTGATAGACCAAATATTTATTTAATGTGAGAATAAAAAAATAACGAGCTAAACTTTTATGCGAGACATTATTTCATATCTCCAATACATCTGGAGTTGTAGCTCAATATATGAAACTTGGAGAATTTTTTTTTTTTTTTTTAATTTTAGCGCCGTGGCATGGTAAAGAATTGCTTAATCGATACTTCATACTTTCGAATTCCTGAATCTAGAATTTCAGCAGTTTTGAAATTTTGTTAGGTCTCTATTGATTGGATTTGTAGTCATTATGAAAACTAAGTCCACGCTTTCTTAAAAAAAAAGTAAATTTTTTGGTCAATAACTTTATTCTTGTTATTTTTAAATTTTTAGTTCATACTGCTACAAATGCTTTATTCATACATTTTTTAAACTATAATTTTATTTGCTAGAAAAGCGTGTTTTTAATCTTTCCAACTACGGGACAAAATTCATCGATTAATTCATCCACATGAGCAGTTTTTACTAACTCTTGTTGAAAGTAGATTGTAGGGCGGTCGATATGGCTCTCAAGCCTCTCCGTAACTCAACCTATAATCTTTTGTACATAACTTTTGGTGAGTACTACTACTACTAAGACCGTACCAGTGAATTCATCAAATCTTCGAAATGTAAATTAGGCATTTTTACCAGTGAATTCACCAAATCTTGTGAGTACGCTCGAATATATCAGGTGTTCAATTAGTTTTGCAATGTTTGGTATCACCCTTATTTCGGAAAACTTAGAAATTCATGGTCGAAGTCATGAGGGAAGTCAAGCCACATATGTAAAAAAACATACAAGTTGCTTCGTGTATACAGAGTGAACCAAACATTCGCTTTTTTTTCTGAATAGTGTTGTATTTCCAGATTCTACGTGTCATTTTTTATATCTGCGTGGCTTCCCTATTACGAAAATCAACCATTTTTGAGTAATTTCGATTTCTTTCCAAATTTTGCACTTATGATTTTTACAATGCACTACGATTCATGAACAAAAATAATTTGTTCATGAACTCTTCGACTTAGGGAATAGCAATAAAAATGGTTGATTGGCATCAAACAAATCAAGAGAGATACTCTGAAAGGAGGTAACCCAGCAGAAAATCATTTAGGAATTTGATGAACCGTTTCTATGAAACTGTTTGTGTTATCTATGGTGGGAGAACTGTTCTCAAGGAAGAAACTCAATTGAACATTTTACCGAGTGTAAGGAAAGCTCCCACTATAACTCAAAATTACAAAATCAAATATGCATCACTTCATAGACTACTCAAGGACAAAATGAATGATGAGTTCGAAATAAAAGTTCAAAGTAATGAATGATAAAGCTAGTCAATGCTTAAAATGACCTCCTTGTACATCTAGACAACGTTGAATCTCATAAAATGTATCTTTCACATAACCCCATTGAGATGGTCTCGAACAAAAATAATGTACTGGTACTCCGTCGTGTAAAAATCAAATTTGATATTTTGTGGTTGTGGTAAGGATTTTCTAAACATTTTGAATCGAGGTACCAATGTCCAATCTCCTGGCTAAAACTCTGGAGCTTGGGAGATTTGTGAGAACTGTTTTAGTTCTTCCACTTTTGCCGTGAACGACACTCCCAGTTTGATCGAAACGGTCCGTCAAGCATTCAAATGCTCTTCTGCTGGGTTGTCTCCTTTCGGGATTGATGAATTCTAGTTGCCAATAAACCATTTTTATCGCAAGCCCCGTGTTCACAGGCCCGGAGAGAGGGAGGGGCATGGGGGGGTGGTTAATGTCCCGTGGCCCGAGAGGACAGGAAGCCGGAGTCCTCATAAAACATTTAAAAAAAAAGTTCAATGCCCACACCTGTAGTTTTGGGCAAATCTTAGGAATCGCTTGAAATTTTAGTATGGTGTAAAGAACCTCCATGAACCTACTCACAAATTTTCAAATCGATCCCCCGTCCAGTTTGTCGGCTATTTGGAATTAAAAATGGGTCTTTTTGTACGCGATGCCTATACCTAACACGTGAACGGATAGGACTTTGTTCACATTTTTTATTATAGACGCTGAACGGATCTTAAGATTTTTTTGAAAAACCACTCGTGTGCAGTAATATTGTGGGATTAATAAAAAATAATGATAATTTTTAACCGTGTAGTTTCGAAGATATCGACTGATGAAAAAAAATATTTATTTTACTCAACACAGAACGGAAGCACGACCAACTGGACGAATTGGCAACAGTGTACGGTGCAGCGAACTAATGGGGGCGTGGCAGAGCCCGGGTATGTGGAATGGAAGCATCAATATCAATTGGCTTGGAAGGATGGAGATACACGCTGAATGTGCGGTGTTGCCCCAGTTACAGCACCGCCTCTATACGTGTAGCGCATCTGTCCAATGCATGAGGTGTGATTCAGTGTGTACAGTCTCTGGCAAAAGTTCGAGACCGTCAGCATCATATAAACATTGGATGTTACTGTACGCCGCGGTCGAAACTTTTGGTTGATACGTGTACATTCAGAGATACCTTTCAATTTTCTTTCTATATATTCGGGGAACGTTATCTTCGATCTCAGTGAAGGAATTAATCATATCAAAACTCTTCAGTCCGCAAACTTCGAAGACAACATGCAGCCCTTGGAACTACTCAATATAGAAAAAGGGAAACATTCTCAATTAAATATTGATAGAAAGATTTTTCTGTGAATTGAAAAATCCACGATAAAAATGAAGTTATTTTGTGTGAATGTCTAACAGAAAACAACTACTTCCCCGGCTAAAGCCACGCTGGACATTGAACTACATCTGATAGATATTCTGAAAAGACCCTAACTCAAAAGAAAAATCTGAAATTGAAAATTTGCATTTTCATTCAGATAGTTATTTGATTTTCTATTCCAGTCTTAATTAAGAACTCATGAAGATGAATGAGGCAAAGAAGAATGTTTTCCAAAAAAGAGTACTCACCAGAAATCATTCGTAACATTGATGCAAGAGAAACATCGCATTCACTAGGTCTTCAATACATTTTTGTCGACGAAAATCTATTTCACGCTTCCACGATCATCAGGAAGACCGGAAGAAATGGGAAACACATTTTCAAGAAGCAATCTCACTTTGCAAAGATGGAAAAAGTTAGAATCATTTCTTTTGGAGAGACACAGGTCTCTCCATGTAGTGGTCGATGGAGTTTCATCTGACACTCTACTCATAAATGCTGGTGTTCCGCAAGGATCTATTCTCGCACCAACACTATTTCTACTTCACATCAACGACCTGTTGAAAGCAACTTCATGTCCAGTACATAGCTTTGCCGATGATAGTACCCTCCATACCGCTTTCTCTTCCAGGGCCCCTATATCAGCCCGTAAAACCAGAAATGAACGAGGAAGAAATGTTAATAATATAAATATGGACTAAGCAACAATTCTCGAGTGGGGATCTAATAACTTGGTAGAATTCAATGCAAACAAAACACAAGCATGTCTTTTCTCTAGAAAAGCCGATCTCACTGTGCCTAACATAACTTTGTCAGGAGTAACCATACCACTGAAGTCACCCATATTGATGCTTGGTATTACTATCAGCAATAACCTTTCCTGGGAAAATCACGTGAGGTCCATTGCCAAAAGTGCATCCCAAAAACTTGGTTTTTTGTTTCGTGCCAAGAGCTATTTCACCCCCACTCAGCTGCTTATGATCTATAAGGCACAGATCCGACCTGTCCTGGAATACTGTTCCCATATTTGGAGCGCGGCACCTAAACATATCCTGAGGCTATTGGATTCTGTCCAAAGAAGGGCAATTCGTCTCGTCGGTGATGCCTCGCTTACAGACTCGCTCACTTGTCTGGAACACCGTAGAAAAGTTGGCGATTTGTCTCTATTTTATAGATATTTTCATGGGCGATGCTCTTCTGAAATATCAACAATCGTTCCTGCTTTGGCAGTCTCTTCGAGATTAACCCGTCAAGTTCAGTCATCACACCCCTTCGTGGTCACTTTGGAGACCTGCAGAACATCACTTTCCAAAGACTCGTTCATCCAACGAACAGCGAGGCTTTGGAACTCATTCCTAGGGAGGTGTTCCCCGAGGCATACAACCCCCAGAAATTTAAGAAGAACCCCAACCCCTCCCTTCTTTCCCTTGGTTCCCACGATGTTCTCTGAACATTACAGGATATCCCTTTTCGTGGGAACCAGAAAAAAAAAAAAAAAAATGAAAATGCAAATTTTCAATTTCAGATTTTTTCTTTTGAGTTAGGGTCTTTTCAGGAATATCTATCAGATGTAGTTCAATGTCCAGCGTGGCTTTAGCCGGGCGGGGAAGTAGTTGTTTTCTGTTAGACATTCACACAAAATAACTTCATTTTTATCGTGGATTTTTCAATTCACAGAAAAATCTTTCTATCAATATTTAATTGAGAATGTTTCCCTTTTTCAACATGAATACCCCACAAGAGGTTACCTTGACGTTGGAAGATAGTGACTAAAGTTTATCTTTCAGTCGCAGATGATTCCACATCTGATTTTATGAACATCCTGTTCATATTTTCAACAAATCAATCTACTCAATATAATTTTCAAACAAAAAGTACAAAGAGCTAGTTACCAAATGTTTGCGTGGCAATTAGGATATTTTGTTCGATACCAGTGACCGTAGCCGAAGCGGAGAGATCATTTAGTACTTTGGCCAGAATAATAGATCACTTGCATTCGACTATGGGACAGACACTAATTAATGGTTTGACAATGCTCTCAATCGAGTCACAAGTAGCTAGCCAGTAAAATTTCGAAAAAATAATACATGATTTTGATTTTGATTTTTCATTCCAGTACCAAGCCAACGCTCTCAGTTGGATTATATTCATATATAAGTTAAACGGTTTTATTGTAAACAAACATAATAATGATGCAGATAATATACTAAAAGCTAAAAAATAATTAGGTACCAGTCATCACACCACTCTCCTCATCAATATAGGGCATTGATCAGACTAAAAGAATATCGTGGGGCGCGTTGAATTTCTATTATCTACGTAGCGTAACCTGAGTAAATATGTAAATGATCGTTCTGTGATGTCACACGATGATAGTGACGGATTTACTTTTACACACATTTTGCATAAGTTGTCTACTGAGAAGATGCATCCAAAGCATATAATGAATGAGCGGTTGTCTGTAGATAATAGAAATTCGACGAGCCCCACGATTTTATTTTAGTCTGATCAATGCCCTATATTGATGAGGAAAGTGGTGTGATGACTGGTACCTACCTAATTATTTTTTAGCTTTTAGTACATTATCTGAATCATTATTATGTTTCTTTACAATAAAACCGTTTGACTTAAATATTTTTTTTTACTTATTTTATTTTCAAGTTTTTTGTTCTTTATTTATTACCATTTTATTCCCAAGTCTTGAGGAGAAAACGCTAACGACATATCATTTGTATCCACCCTGACGCCACACAGTCCTCGACACGATACGAAATCTTGACTTGGGTGGGGGATTCATGCTTGAATCACGATTCTAAGTTGACAATGTCCTTTGTTTTGATTAGATACCTAAATTTTAGTTTTAATGTATTGACTGTCTAAACTCTATGATCCGCCATTTTGTTTCGAACGCCATCTTGGATTTGGAATTTTATTCTACTAGTCAAGCCCTTTCATTTGATATCCATATTGAGGGGATTGTAAAAAAATATGTAATCCGTCATTGTGGCGGTGGCCATCTTGGATTTACAATGATACTGAATACACATAATTGTATTGTCATCAGAACTGAAGGTGTGTTCCAAATTTCAAATCAATCGATCAACAGGAAGAGGGTAAAATTTCAATTTCTGATCCGCCATTTTGTTTCGGACGCCATCTTGGATTTGGAATTTTTTCATGGTGTACTGTATTCTACTAGTCAAGCCTTTTCATTCAATATCCATATTGAGGGGGTTGTAAAAAAATATATAATCCGCAATTTTGTGGCGGCGGCCATCTTGGATTTACAATGATACTGAATACACATAATTGTATTGTCATCAGAACTAAAGGTGTGTACCAAATTTCAGATGAATCAATCAACAGAAAAGGGGTAAAATTTTGATTACTAGATTTGACCAACACAAGACACAAACAAGGCGAACTGAATAAAACCGTTTAATTAATAGGGGCCCAGCTGCATACTCTGCCCCAGGCCCAATGCTGGCTCTCTCCGGCCCTGCGTGTTCATAAATCAAGTCAATAATATCTTCATTCGGAAAATTCGTGATAGTAGGTACTGAAAATCCTTTCGTCACCAGAATACACATACATGAGTTGAAACGACTAGTGACTTCAACAGTGCAGTTGCATTATAAACTTGAAATTTGGCATGCTTTCATGATCGATCACGTCCGTTCTAAAATATTTTTAGTCCTACAGCCAAGGCCGTACCCAGATAAAAATTTCGGGGGGTTTGGTTCTAAAGTAAATAATGCAATGTACATTTTACCAAATTTTATTACACACACTTTTTTTTTCCACCTTATTTCAGATATATTCAACAGATTTCGGGGGGGAATTGGACGCCCCTAACCCCCTCCCCCCTGGGTACGGCCTTGCCTACAGCTATAAAGAGTGTGCCAAAAGTCGGTATCAACTTTCTAATACCATTCCCTATGCATAACTTCAACCTCTCTCCAGTTATTCAATAAAAACGAGAAATGCCTTATCTTGCAAACATATTCTTCGCTTTTCCATGCTATGCCATGGTGACAAAAGTCAATTGTAATCAGGAAGGTGATATTCTGTGAAAAGTGAAAACAAGTTGTGCTAATTCTTAAATAAAATTGATTCCAAAATGGAAAATTATCCAAACGAAGTTGTGTCAAACATTATTTAGCGCACTGTCCGTAAGTTTAATTTGTAGTATCCAAACTAACAAAGCATGACAGAAGGGAAGTTCTCACGATTGAGAAATAATTTTAAAAATGTTGGGGAAAGTGGCTAGACCTATTACGAGAGTCAAACCACTAACTGGCAATGAAGTTAATCAAATTACCATTCTCGGATATTTTCAAGCAATACAAGCGGCGTCTTTGGGACTTTCATACTCTGCAATACAAACCATTTTACACCGTCATAGATACATCCTTTCATTCATATAAAACTGTAAAAATTACACCCAGGTGACTTTTTCCGTAGGATAAACTTTGCCGAGGATTTATTACCCAAAATAGAAAAGCACGCCAGATTCTTAGAAAATATAATTTGGACTAATGCCACCGCATAATATAAGAACTGTGGATACCAAATTAGGTGGATATACACGAAACAATTTATTGTCGCGATAAATTGCACCAAATAATCGTTAGATAAACTGCTAAGAACAATCTCTCAGTTGAATCGTATATGATGTATTAACGCAAAGTTTTAATGGATCAATATTTGTGGTCAGATTAATAGGTCCAATGTATTTGTACGTCTGTGTTGTTTGGAACGATTATTAGGTCAAATGTAATCAATTCATCTGTGATCGGTGATCTTTCGCCATTTCAAAAAACATGACCGATTAAACGTTAAAATTGAAGAGGTTTGCAAATTATCGGCAGATATTTTCACGGATTTATCTGCAGATACATGTTTATGTCAAACGACAAAAACTATCGCATCAAATTATTGCCGTGGATTTATCGTACAAGTTTATTAGTTTCTACAGTCCCTTAACGAACCGTTTTACCTGAACAATTTCGGAGATCTAACGATAAATTGCTCAGATTGGTCATCAAATTGTACTTTTGACAGTATCGCTTCCAACGAAATCAGAAGTGCTGCGCAATCTATTGAAAGTTATCAATTATTTTTGTTCGTTAATAATAATTTGTTTATCTTTCAGTCGCAGATGATTCCACATCTGATTTTATGAACATCCTGTTCGTATTTTCAACAAATCAATAATTTGTATTATGTAATTGAATAGAAAACCATATTTTTGATTTAATTATTTCAATTGTCTTTTGTTTTCATAGCATACTTGAAAAAGCAAAGAATCTCTTGGCAAGATAAGGCATTTCTTGATTTTTAACACGCTTTTTATTATTTATATTTATTAGCTTCACTTGTAACTAACAAACAATGTAAGTAATCAAATCTTGTAAGTCAATTTTAACCTACTTCTAATTGTCGTATTGAAATGAAACTTGGTATGTATAATGTAGTTTGGATGAGAATACTATAATTTGGTATCTTGGAGCTGATCTGATGATGGAGCCAAGAGGTGAATAGTGGAACTCTTTAGTGGCCACTAGTATAATATGGTGAATGCACTGAGGCCGTTCTCAGCATAATTTGCAATTCAATGATTTAGCGAATGCACTGGTTCTCAGCATATTCGCCAAAATGTAGTTATTAATAACTTCCATCTCATGTGGATGAATCAATCTAAGAGTTTTTTTCCGGTAGTCTTTTTTAGTCTTCTGTAGCAATATGGACTAAATAGTTAAAAATAAGACTATAGTTTGAGAAACAAAAAAAACAGACATATGTGGCAATAAGGACTAAAAAGTTAAAAATAATAAGAATAAAGTCATTGACCAAAAAGTATTCCTTTTATGTAAAAAAAGCGTGGGTAGCTCTTTACTCACTTTTCATAATGATATTAAGATAACTCATATCAAGCACACTTTTTTACACAAAATAAAAAAAATTGATCAATGACTTTATCCTTATTATTTTCAACTTTTCAGTCGTTATTGCCATATATGCGTGTTTTTTTAGTTTTTTCAAACTCTAATTTTTATTGAAAAATACCACATGGCTTGAAGTTAGGTATAGGGAATGCTTAAGTAACTCACCCTATAATTCAATTCAATTTCATTTGAAAAAAATTGTTTCTAACAATTTTTGAATGCAACATTTGAAAATCGCCTACGCTCATATGGGACAAAGTGGGACCATCGATGGGACATCAGGAGTTAGCCTGGACTTCCAGCTAGCTGCTCCACAAATTGGATTTCATGATTTTGAACGGTTTGCAATATAATCAATTTTTTTTCGTTTACTACTACGTTGGTTTTTTTTCAGAAAAATCGACATATGTCAAAACTATTATGGATAAGTTAACAGAACTCAGCTTGTCTAACCTCAGAATTAGGAGGCCAATCGAACCATGCAAAAAAAATGTGGGTTTCCATTCAAAATAAGAAAGTTGGTACCTTCTTTTAGCACACCCTGTATAGCTGAGGGACTAAACATATTTTGGGTAGAACGGACATGATAGATTATGACAGCATACCAAATTTCAATTTTCCAATCCAACTGCAAGTGCACGGCCTTCGTAAATCACCATGTATATTCCTTAGTGTCAAATCATAGCCCCCTTTGACATCCATTAGAATGAAGTATAAACAGGGGCGTAGTAGCTAGGGGGGTGTGACACCTCCACAAATGGACGTGCCGACTCGGCATTTTCGGGTAATTTGGCTATAAAGTCGGCTATTCGGCAAGAAATGGTAACTAGTTGGCAAATCAAAATCGCTGCCGAGTGCTGCTGTACTCTAAGGATTCGTGTTATTCAAAATTACGCGCGCAGATGGCAGAAGTATTAGTGCGCACGCTCGGAAAGTTGGCTAGACTGAAAGCCGACCACAGACCTCATAAAAGAAGAAGATACCACATGCAGAGATCAAAATGCCATCAGACTCCCATATCAGAGTTGGTCTCTCTTTAATTTTGGCCATCATTCATTTTCATTTATATTCATCATTCAATCTCCATTTTGCTTTTTGCTACTCGTCATTGTATGAGCCTGAATACGATACATTGTGCATATCTAGCAGTTTAGTGCTTCTGAATAATAAACTCGCACATCACTGAAAAATGGAAAACCTGCCCTGAACTCTAAAAGGTAGTTTCTTGTAAGAACCATCAAAGCTCTCAAAAACTTCACCCAAATGTTCAACATCGAGACAACTCCATTCCTGTTTATTATAATGGGCCGAATTTCCACAAATTTTCTCAATAAATCGAAACAACGAAGTGCCCTATCACGAAATGACGTTTAACTGTTCCTTGATATTCTCCGGAGCCTCTGGGTAGGCGAGCTGGATCAGCCTGCTTCAAACTCCTGCAGACTTTCACCCGATTTCTGCACTCGTGTTTTCAGATGTGCCCGGTACAGCTGTTGTCGATGTTGGTCACCGTACCTTACGCTGTTGGTCTTCTGGGATGGTCTGTGACAACCCTAAAGCAGGTCCTTTCAAGGACACTATAAGTGCAGTAGCGTTTTCTTCGTCGTTCCATGCTGGCCGTTGCTGCAGCTCCCAACTGTCTACGATATAGGAACCATGGCGACAGTCTAGTTCTTTCGAATGCTGCATCGTTTTTTCATGCGGCACCCTCACTTCTTTCTTTTCTTCTTCCTGCACCGCAGTGATTGCTTCATTTGCTTCTTCTTGTACCACGTCAACTTCCATATCTTACTGTCCATTACTTCCATTCTTTCAGTCCCGTGATCTGCACCTAGGTTTTCTGGAACATCTGCTCGAAAAATGCTTAATGTTGCTCTCGTAGTTTCTCCTCCTCTTGTTTTCTTTTCTCGTCGATCCCCCTCCTTCTGCCAACGATTCTCCCCCTCTTGTTTTTCTCTCTGCCTCCGTACCTCCTCCTTCTGTTGACGTTCCTCCTCCTCTTGTTTTTCTATCTGCAGCCGTCTCTCTTGCTCGGCAAACTGCTGCTTGATCATTTCCATTATAGCCTCCACATCGTCGTAGGGTGTATCTCTCATATTTACCATCATTATTCTCGAATATTCACTAAAATCCTCGCTTTTGACACCAACAGTTATGAATCCGGGGTTCGTGACCATTAAAATACTGAACTAACTATTGTCCATTCATTTATACAACAACATAATAATTCACTCAGACTATTGAATAAATCAATCACAATTCACTGTAGAAATACTGCACACGTCACTGTAATTACTTCGTTTTACTCAAAGATCTCAATTCCTCGAATGAATGAATCCACTCGACGTGCGGCTGTTTATATAGTCAACAGACAAGTTTAGAATTCGCTAGACTGCCGTTTCTTGAATTTTCTCAAACTTCTTGGAATTGGCGATTGTTGGGTTGGAAAGTCCGGTGTGACGTCAACCAGTCGGCCTCGCTACATACTTGGGATTGATCAGATATAAACAACAGGAAGTGCTTAGTGGATTCATTTTCGTAACAATATTGAATACGTGATTCAACCAACGAATGATGTGCAATTCATAATGTAAATATCATAATGTCCGACATATGATTTCTATGTGCTCTTCCCAATGCAAATAAAAATCTATTGCAACTCCTAAATACTTGATTTCGTTTTTTGATTTGATTGTGATATATGTTCCATGATAACTGTTATGTAATGTTTCAAAAGTGGGAAATGAATTTTTATAACAGAAGGAAACTAGAATAAAAATCACGGTATAATCACCAAAACTAGTTATTTTATCCGAAGTATTCGGGGTTAGTTAGCTGTTAATATACATGGTAAAACGAAGGGGTTCCAAGACTCCATATTAACATTATCATAATTATCGAAATAGATATATCTATCTATATTACACGATACATTTTTAATTACTTCTAATTACTAGGTCTTCCAATTGTTTGTGGCTAACAGTGTCGATGGCCTTAGCGAGATGCAGAAAAACCGTGACATACCGTGATCCACTGATTTGTATGTCTCATGTTAATCGAGTAATTGCATCAGTTTTGCATTTGTCTTCTCTGAAACCGAATGAAGAGTCAGACAAGAGCCTGTGTTTTTCTAAATGCTTGGTTAATCTTACTTTGAGGCTTTTTTTTTTTAAATTGTTAAATTTGTTATTTAAGATGTCGGTGTATAAGTGCATGTTTTATTCATGTGTTCTATAATTTCACTTTCGTTTACTGCATCTAAAAACAATGAATTCATAGTTGTATTTTGTTGAGGTACGTTGGTTGGGAGTTTCACAATTGGAACGAAGTTCCTTATCGCGCGTTGCGAAAGGGGGCTACACGGAATAAATTAAGACCAAAAGTTGTAACTACACTTTCTGCTGTAGTTGTAAGCCGTGCGGCGTGCGCGTGTTTCTCTGCCTGTCTCTCTCTCTCTCTCTCATAGAAAGCAAGCCAGTTATTTTCGTTTCGTCTTTCTATTTCGCATTGAACAGTGTGGTGTCGCGACGATTATTTTTGTTCAGTTTATACAGGTTTTTTGTACATAATAAATAATAAAAAATAATAACAATAATGAATCCTGACAGTGTTTCTGCACAAGTTCCGGATATTGCTGATGGAGTTAGGTGAGTAGAGATTTTATACAGACAGTAATAAATGCTTATGTATTTTTAGCAAGTACGCATTATAACCTCTCTTTACTATTGTGCTAACCAAGTCATACGCGTTATAATCTCTCCATTATTGTGTGTTTAGCAAGTGTACGCGTCATAACATTAATAAATTTAAAAGCAAATTATATTTTAATATTACAATATCAATGCGTATGTACTAAAATTGAGCCTACTGATTAAGTTTATATTACATTATATTTGTTAATGATAAAAAAAATATTATTATAACTTAAAAAAAATCTAGCTTAATATTAAATGGTTTACGTGACAATGAGTTTTGACCGTGTCAAATAATGACAAATTCAAGATAGCGCTCCAACATGTCGGACAAATTTAGTGATTCATGTCAGAATATATTCAAAATTGGTATTGGGGATTGTTTGGGATCGGACATTATGGAGTTTCAGATAAAATTCAAATATTCAAGATGACTGACAAGTTTTGTTATCAATGGTCCAAATCTATTCTACATTGTGATCAAGATTGTGTATCAAAGATGATGAACAAGATGGATTTATGCTCAGGAAACGAAATCACGTAATGTTTCGCCAACACTAAAAAAGACAAGCTTCTATTCGAATGCAGAACAACTTACTTTACAGATACGTAACAAAAAAATGCATATGCTAATGGATGCTTAGGTTCAGAAAAAAAACAGAGAATTCTTGTTCTACAGTTGGGCTGTAGGACTACTCAAAATAAGTTCTTCTTGACATTTTGTACGAGAACTGCACCTTATCGGAAAACATTTCAAAAAGGAACTGAATTAAAACTGCCGTAGACATCACATATGAATTTTTTCAACAACTTGTAAATAAAGTTCTGGAAGAATTTGATATAATTTCTGGATGAATGTTGGCACATATTTTTCACTTAGTTACTTTATTCAATTACCTTGTTCCATCGCCATTTTTGAATCACTACTACCGACTTATTGTAAATGCTTGAAAAATACGTTTGAAATCAGTTCAAGAAGGTGAACTTTCAATATTTTCTAAGTTGGAAAATAAAATAATTTCATTTGCTACGAATGGAACGGAAAATAAACCAAATTGACAAAAACAAATTGTCTCTGGATGGAATACTTCCTTTTCCATTCAATTCGCTTGGAATAAAAGTCGTAGGTACCTTTCATTCATTTCTCAACAGCTGACTTATATTTAACTGCATTGGGAAACTAGAAACATTCATTCTGAAAATAATGTATTGCCGTCTCAAAAAAGATAAATGTTTTTTTTCTCTCGGTTTTATGGGTGATGAATTTTATTGGCAATAATTACAAATTTATTTTTAAACGCAATGTTATTCCATGGTGAAACACTGATGCCATCGATTATTTCGTTTCTAAAGACTCCCCTGAGTCATTCGGCTACTATCTAAGAATAGCAGTACTGAATACATTCACCGAATGAATTTTTGACGACGAAAAAACTGTAACTGAGTAATGTATGCCCGCATAACACAGGATAGGTATGGATATTTGTGTATTGAATGTCCATCCCTCGTTGTAATATGTGCAATTGATTCTCATAAGATATCTATCGAGGAATACGAAATGGGTATATTCCAAGAGATATTCTCCAATCATCCATAAAATATCCAAGTGCAATAGATGTCCGTTTGAGGACATCCAATCTTATGAGACTGTCAGATAGCTAATCTCACTCTCACTCATCCGTTGCTAGTGGGAAATTACATTATGGGAGCAATTTGAGTCAGTCTGCATACAGGGTGAGTCAGAATTACTTTGACAAACTACAGGAGGTGATTCCTCACAATATTCTAATATGAATTGTCCGAATAAATATATGTCCGGAAACGCTTCGTTTCCAAGATACAAGGTGTTAAAGTTTTATTTTTATTTTAGTTTTTTTTAAATAACTTTCGAAATACTGACCTCAATTAAACGAAAATTGGTATTGAGAGGATTTTTGAGGTGTCGAATTCGAACCTGATCTTATTATTGCTCTTACTCGTAGGGGGCGCCACCTACACGTCTTTGTCTTTTTTGAAGATTCATAACTTTTTTGAACGTACGTCAAGCACATTTTTCAGTAAAAAAATCAATTCCTCTATCATATCTACGTAAAAAAGCAGCCCTTGTTACAAGTCGTTATAAGCAACCGTTTTCTAGATATTTGGACTTGAAAATTTCAAGTCGATTATTTGATAATCGATGCGTGTTGAAGTTATAACCATTATTTTTTTTTTACAAGAATGCTTAGGAAATGAATTTGACTTTTAAGTAAGTAGTTTTGGTTTTTTGTAGGGGGCGCCAACTATTCTATTTATTTTTACTCGTTTAAAATAGTTATTTTTGTATCAAGGGTGCAAAATCTGTATTTGTTTTAATAAAATTTGCAAGAAATATCAACATTTTATTTCAAGAAATTTTGAATATGTGGAATAAAATAAAATAAAGGAAACTAAATCGTATTCAAATAAATTGTTCAAAGTGTCCACCTTCAGTGAAGATACAACAGGCATTCACTTCTAGTCATTGAATCTCGTACCCGCTCAAAAATTATTGGTGTGTTTCTTATTGTTTCACAGGCGTCTACTATTCGGTTTCTTAGATCTTCCTCGTTCGCTACTGGAGTTTTATAAACTAGTGACTTCAAATGTCCCCAAAAATAAAAATCTAGCGGGTTTAGATCTGGGGACCTTGGTGCCCACGCCTGGTTAGGTTCTTCTACACCCCTACCGATCCATCGATTTGGATAGACAGTGTTAAGGAATTTCCTGGCTACAACGCCAAAATGGGCCGGATTCCCATCATGTATAAACCACATGCGGATATTTCTAATGGTACATTCTGAAGTAGTCCCGGCAATTCATTTTCTAAAAAGTCTCTGTATGTAGCGCCATTCAGTCGGAACGAAAGAAAGAAAGGACCTATCAAGTAATTATCAATTATTGCCGCCCATATATTTACAGAAAATTGATACTGATAATGTCTTTCACTAACTGCGTGCGGATTTTCCAGAGCCCAAACATGGTTGCTATGAAAGTTTGTCATAGCATTTCGGGAGAAGTTTGCCCCGTCCGTGAAGAGTAGATATCTCAAAAATTGAGGATTTCCAGCAAATTTTCTCAAAAACCACTGACATAGTAATGCGTTGGGGAAAGTCTCGTGGCAAAAAAGCTTGTACCCTTAGAATATGGTATGGATAAAATTGTTGATCGTGGATAATTCTCCAAACTGTGGACTGAGTAGAGTTGAGAGCCTCAGCAATTATTCTTGTACTTGTTTCTGGATTCTCCTCGAGAGCGTTCAAAACAGCTTCTTCCAATTATGGGGTTCGGACTGCTCGTGGTCTTCCAATAATATCAGCTGCCCTCTTAAAGCTACCTGTTGCTGCCAAACGACGGTAAGGACTGGCGAATGTTGGAGCTGAAGGCAGTACTCGATTAGGAAATTGCTCCTGGTAAATAAGTCTTGCTTCGCGCGCATTGCCATCCGCAAGGCCATAAATTATATATTATATATATAATGCATATCGGCTAAATGAGCGTTATTGTTTAAATGATCCATTTTTTCAAAATTAGTGTTTTAAAACTTACAGAAACTTCAACAAAACAACAAAACGTTTAACTGTCACATAATATGTAATTACCAAAACTACTTACTTAAACGTCAAATTCATTTCCTAAGCATTCATGTGAAAAATGCAAAATAATGGTAATAACTTCAACACGCATCGATTATCAAATAATCGACTTGAAATTTTCAAGTCCAAATATCTAGAAAACGGTTGCTTATAGCTTATGATAGAGAAATTGATTTTTTTACTGAGAAATGTGCTAGAAGTACGCTCAAAAAAGTTATGAATCTTCAAAAAAGAAAAAGACGTGTAGGTGGCGCCCCCTACGAGTGAGAGCAATAATAACATCAGGTTTGAATTCGACACATCAAAAAACCTCTCAATACCAATTTTCTTTCAATTAAGGTCAGTATTTCGAAAGTTATTTAAAAAAAACGAAAATAAAAATAAAACTTCAACACCCTGTATCTTGGAAACGAAGCGTTACCGGACATATATTCATTCGGACAATTCATATTAGAATATTGTGAGGAATCACCTCCTGAAGTTTGTCAAAGTACTTCTGACTCACCCTGTACAATCAACATATATTTTACTTATATTATTATGATTTTCTTGGAACGTCGGGGATTGAGGAAGTAGCAGATTTAATTGACTCCGGAGATGGTAATAGGTACCTAGTGAGGATGTGTTGAAAATACTCCCTAATTAATCAAACAGCGGAAGACCACCATAACGAGAACACTAAGTGCCAAATATGTTATTTATTGTTACTGGTGCAAAAACAAAGGTTGTTCTAAATCATGACGACGGAAAAGCCATTTATTTTGGCCTAAGGAACATCCTATTAGGTCGGAATGTTTTCGGAAGGTTATTAATGTATTTATTTCCATTTTCTGGATGATTTTTTTTTCTCTTGGTTATTGAAAATTATTTGTAACCAGTTGGGCAAATTTATAAATTTTGCACGAAACGTTACTGCCTAGTTAAGGATATGAAGGTATGTGAATTTTTGTTTGCCAGTTTGCCAGTAACGCATCGTTTGGATAATTGATTGCCTAAGATAATTTACAACGAAAAAATTAAAAAAAAATTATTAGGAGTACTTTCTTTGGTGACCTTTTAGGAATTACCCATGGCTCATTTTTCAAAATTTTGTATAGTTTCAGGAATTCAAAAAAGTCGCTAGAAGAATTGTATCAATATACTTCTTCAACAATTCAGTTTTATTCATGAATGATGATTTTTATTTGTGTTGTTACTTACCTACGATGCGTTACTGGAAAGTTTATAATAATAATAATAATAAATGTTCTTTTTTGGTAATAAAACCAAATGGCCATCGACCGAAGTCCTTCAGTCAGTAGTGATTACAACAATGTTTTTACAAATTTAGTTATGTGATTGTGAATATTCAAATGATTGTATATATATATATATATATATATATATATATATATATATATATATATATATATATACAGAGTGGCCACTTTTTTAATGGGATTGTATTGGTAACTTTTAAACCATAAGAGTAGAAGGTTGGTCAAATAGAGAAAAAGTTGCATTCATAGAAGCATTGTCAAGCAGTTCAAACAAATCGAGATTATCAGGGCCGGTTATTGAGATATCATAAGAAAAGTAAATTCTGTCATTTTGATTTTTCTTTTTTTCCCACTTTATTTCGAATATTATCAAAAAATGTCTCAGGAGTTTTTTATTCGACAGTAAGTTATCCTCATTTTGACATAATCAGATTTTGTATCCAACGTTTCGTACGCTCTGGGCCACCCTCAACCTCATTTTTTTCAATACGGATCTGCATATTTTATTACACTTTTCGAAATAACTTTTAACGCTTAATTCAACGATATATCATACAATGTCATTGAAAGTTGATTTTCAGGTGATTTTGACCCTTATCCAAATTTCTTTGGGTCGGATCTGTATTACATTTAGGTACCTTTAGTTTAATTAACAACATGCAATACATTTCGATAAGAAAATCAACTTACTCATCTTCAACTGAATGGAACGTAACAGAATCAAAGCAAGAAAAAGTAATAATTATTTACAAATTTCAAGAGGTGAAAAACCTAATTCATAATAATCAAACGAAACTATCATTTAATGAAAGAAAAATCAAATGATTATTCGAAAGTAAATGATGAACATTAATGGAGTAAGTGTTCGAAATGTCCACCATTTTGTAAAATGCACTTTGCGATTCTGGAACCCATACTTCTTATACATTTGCTTATTTCGTCTCCTTGAATACCTTCCAATACATTCTCAATCTTCTCGCGAGGTATCATTATTGTTGGATTTGTCATTTGTTCCGTTGAAACAAATTACAGAATCGAACTTTATTTTGAGATCATTACGATATAATTTTTGCAAGGCTTGGTATTCAAATTTAAAATCATTGTATTCGCGTCTCTTGACTATTTTATTAACAGCAGTTTTTGATAAATTGCATTCACTGGCCACAGTTCTCGATTTTTTTTCTGGGTAAAAAAGAACATAACAAGAAATGTCATATTATTTGTCACTTCGTTTATTATTGTGTCACAAGAACTTGTCATTAAATACTTTTCTGAGTAATTTCAATTTAACTTATTCGATATGGTAAGATACACAAATGAAGAGAAGAGAGATATGTACGAAGTGTACATAAAACTAGATAGAAATTCGTTCGACGCACAACAAAGGTATGGTGAATTATATCCTGAAAGAACAACACCAAATATTAAAATGTTTCGACGTTTATCTACAACGTTACTTGCACATAATTCATTCATCAAACCTAGAGGTCCTTATGTACGACGAAACGAGCCTATCAATGACATCAATGTTCTGGCCCAAATTCGAATGAATCCAGGAATAGGATCGAGAACTAAGGCCAGTGAATGCAATTTATCAAAAAGTGCTGTTAATAAAATACTCAAGAGTCACGGATACCATGACTATAAATACCAAGCCTTGCAAAAACTATATCGCAATGATCCTGAGATAAGGTTGCAATTCTGTAATTGGTTTCAACGGAAGGTGTGGAATAACAACAATTTTGCGCACAATATCATTTGGGGAGACGAAACGACATTCATAAATTCTGGCATGTTCAATCGAAGGAACAAACATTTTTATGGCACAGAAAATCCTCACTTAATTCATGAAGTTAGACATCAATATCGTTTTTCTTTGAACATATGGTGCGGTTTGTGGAATAATAAATTACTGGGACCCTATTTTATTGACGGCAACCTAACCGGAGCAAAATATGTAGAAATTATAGAAGAAATGTTGGATGATCTTCCTATACGGTATCGGCGTAATAGTCCATGGTTCCAACAAGACGGATGTCGTCCACACAACTCAAGAATAGTCACAGACTATCTGAATCGAACTTCCCGATTCATGGATTGGAACAAGAGGTCCAGTAGCATGGCCTGCCAGATCTCCGGATTTGAATCCGCTGGATTTTTATTTGTGGGGATATCTCAAAAATAAAATTCATGATACTACGAACCCGACAATAGAGATTCTTCGCGAGAAGATTGAGAATGTATTGGAAGGTATTCAAGGAGACGAAATAAGCAAATGTATAAGAAGTATGGGTTCCAGAACCGCAAAGTGCATTTTACAAAATGGTGGACATTCCGAACACTTACTTCAATAATGTTTCTTTCATTAAATGATAGTTTCGTTTAATTATTATGAATTAGGTTTTTCACCTCTTGAAATTTGTAAATAATTATTACGTGTTTCTTGCTTTGATTCTGTTACGTTCCATTCAGTTTAAGATGAGTAAGTTGATTTTCTTATCGAAATGTATTGCATGTTGTTAATTAAACTAAAGGTACCTAAATGTAATACAGATCCGACCCAAAGAAATTTGGATAAGGGTCAAAATTACCTGAAAATCAACTTTGACATTGTATGATATATCGTTGAATTTAGCGTTAAAAGTTATTTCGAAAAGTGTCATAAAATATGCAGGTCCGTATTAAAAAAAATGAGGTTGAGGGTGGCCCAGAGCGTACGAAACGTTGGATACAAAATCTGATTATGTCAAAATGAGGATAATTTACTGTCGAATAAAAAACTCCCCAAACATATTTTGATAATATTCGAAATAAAGTGGGAAAAAAAGAAAAATCAAAATGACAGAATTTACTTTTCTCATGATATCTCAATAACCGGCCCTGATAATCTCGATTTGTTTGAACTGCTTGACAATGCTTCTATGAATGCCTTTTTTTCTCCATTTGACCGACCTTCTAACTCTTATGGTTTAAAAGTTACCAATACAATCCCATTAAAAAAGTGGCCACTCTGTATATATATATACAGGGTGGCCCACCACATTCGCCTCGGTATTTCTACGAGAAATGAAGAGAGTTAGGGAAAAACTTTTAGCACAGTTATATGTCGGTCCATGAGGAGCATATTCCAAAATTATTTTGAAATATATAGGGTGATCCCCAAAAAAATTACATACCAAAGTTATATTTTTTCTTATGGAACACCCTATATTTTTTTATATTTTTAGATACTATAGACAAAATAAAGGTGAGTTACTATTATATTTCCCATACTTAAAACTTACCGTTTCTGAGAAATTTTAAAAATACAGACCATAATTTGAAAATTGTTTTCACCCTGTAACGTGTAACGAGCTGCTCGTGATTAAATGTACTGCTTAGCTCAAAGGTTAAAGTTAACTACTACATGAAATGTTTAATGCAATATTATACAGAGTGGCGAAAAAAATTGACTCAAAATTTGGACACACATTTAATTAAATAACTTCTTGAAGTTGAACGAAACACCCCGTATTTAGTGGCGTAATTTGACGCAGAATTAGATTCCCTTCAAAACTATATTAGGGTTCCCTATAACTATCTCTTCTGCTTTTTACACAAAAAGGCGTTTTTATATTTTACTTATGAGTAATTTTTTTATCTTAAAAATGAAACACACTGTATTGTAATGAAAAGCTTAAAAAGCGTTTTAAAAACCTTTTTATTAAGGAATACGTAGATTCGCTAGAAGCAGAAGTTTAAATTTTTGAAAATACGGTGTATCTAAAGTAAAATGCAGGCAAATGTAAAAACTCAAATTTATTGCCATTTCTGAAATATTAAAGCATTCTTCAAAATAAGAAGATGCACGTGTCTTAATTATTGAGGCCAAATATGTTAAATTCGCTTGTTTCTTAGCAAATTAGACTTCATATTGAAATAAATACCAAAATTACAATATGTGGTCAATAAAAACATACATTCACGATTTCCTATAAAACCTATTATAATATTTTTTTAATAATAGCCAGGTCTCCGGACCTTACAAGTCCCGACTATTTTTTATGGGGATATATCAAAAGTATTGTTCACGATACACCGCCAACGACACCTCAGGATATGAAAGTACGAATAAGAAATGCGTTTCGTTCCATACCGCAAAATATGTTATCCAGAGTTTAGCACTCATTTCAAGAAAGAGTTCGCCTATGCATCGAGAATAATGGACACCATTTTGAGCATTTATTAAAATAATAAACTATTTAAGATTCTTAATTTTTTGATAAAATGACTTCAAAAATGCTTTTTAAGCTTTTCATTACAATACAGTGTGTTTCATTTTTAAGATAAAAATTACTCATAAGTAAAATATAAAAACGCCTTTTGTGTAAAAAGCAGAAGACATAGGTATAGGGAACCCTGATATAATTTTGAAGGGAATCTAACTCTGCGTCAAATTACGCCAATAAATACGGGGTGTTCCATTCAACTTTAAGCAGTTATTTAATTAAATGTGTGTCCAAATTTTGAGTCAATTATTTTCGCCACTCTGTATAATATTGCATTAAAAATTTCATCTGGTAGTTAACTTTAACCTTTGAGCTAAGCAGTACATTTAATCACGAGCAGCTCGTTACACGTTACAGGGTAAAAACAATTTTCAAATTATGGTCTGTATTTTTAAATTTCTCAGAAACGGTCAGTTTTAAGTATGGGAAATATAATAGTAACTCACCTTTATTTTGTCTATAGTATCTAAAAATATAAAAAAATATAGGGTGTTCCATAAGAAAAAATATAACTTTGGTATGTAATTTTTTTGGGGATCACCCTATATATTTCAAAATAATTTTGGAATATGCTCCTCATGGACCCACATATAACTGTGCTAAAAGTTTTTCCCTAACTCTCTTCATTTCTCGTAGAAATACCGAGGCGAAAGTGGTGGGCCACCCTATATATATATATATATATATATATATATATATAGGCGAAAGTGGTGGGCCACCTTATATATATATATATATATATATATATATATATATATATAATTCTACTGTACGTGTGTAGCACTGAACTCCTCCTAATCGGCTGGACCGATTTGAATGATTTTTTTTTTGTATGCGTTTGTGTGGCGCCCTGGATGGCTTAGATTCACAAATCAGCCCAGCAGATGGCGCTGCAGTCGGTATCATAAACGGCTGGACCGATTTGAATGAATTTTTTTGAATGCGTTTGGGTGGCGCCCTGGATGGTTTAGATTCACAAATCATCCCCCTAAATGTTGAGGGTGGTCCACCCTTTATTTTTATTTTTTTTTCAGAAAAAAAAAGTTTTTATTTTTTTATGATACAGCATTCAAAAATACATACAACCCTAAATTTTCACCCTTCTACGATCAACCCCTATTTTTTTGGCAAGATTGTTATTTTTATTTTGTCATGACTTAGAATAAAAAAATTCATATTACTCTTAATTTTCACCCTTCTACGATCAACCCCTATTTTTTTTTTTTTTTTTATTTTATAGAAAAAACGGGATAACAGGAAAACGGGATAACGGGAATAACGGGATAACGAAAAAACGGGATGACAGGATAAGGGGATAGGGGGAAAACGGGATAAAGAAAAAATGGGATAACAGGAAAACGGGATAACTGGATAATTGGATAAGTGGATAACGGGATAACTAAAAAACGGGAAAACAGGATAACGGGATGACAGGATAAGGGAATAACGGGAAAACGGAATAACGGGATAACAGGAAAACGGGATAACGAAAAAACGGGATAACAGAATGACAGGATAAGGGGAAAACGGGATAAAGAAAAAATGGGATAACAGGAAAACGGGATAATGGGATAACGGGATAATGGGAAAACGGGATAAAGAAAAAAAGGGGTAACAGGAAAATGGCATAACGGGAAAACGAGATAACGGGACAACAGGAAGCGGAAGGAGTCAAAAGCATAATCTAGATGGAACAACATAAAGGAAAACATAGAAAAAAAGAAATTATACGCGGACGAGAGTTTTCGGGAAAAACATTTTAGCGAACATAGAAATTTGGACGTCTGTCGGGTCCGCTAGTATATATAGTATATATATATATATATATATATATTTATATATATATATATATATATATATATATATATATATTATATATATATATATATATATATATATATATTATATATATATAAAAATTCTGGAAGGTGGATTTGATCTTTATTCTTGTAGGTCTATTATTGCTTCCCATAGTGTTTTTTCCGGGTACTTGAAGACTGTTTGGCGCCTTTCTGCACGTTCCCTCAGTATGGTAACCGGATGTCGATGTTGTTTTATTTTTCTGTGAATTTAAGTGCTAAATCCAACAGTCTATTTTCAATTGGTTTGACGTTCGTTAGTTCATACAGGAGTTCGTTTGTTGGGTTATGAAGTGGATTATCTGGGTGGCGGATTTTCGTGATGGTTCTAAGGGTGGATGTTTCCGCTACATGTATGTTTCTTAGAGTTTATCTTTATCATATATATCTTCATAACCTTCATTCTAAAATGCAGTATTGTATTGGGACAAAATTACCAATTTGTTCTTCTAGAACATATATTTTACTTATGAAAATGGAATGTAATGGGGATTATCACCATAATAATTGAAATAACGTGACCAAATGTATAGGCTAACCGACTCTTGACGCATAGACACTGTTTTTACATAGAAGTTGGAATTTGCAACGAGAGGCACGGGAAATCGAGGAGTATTACCGGATGGTGGTAGCGTCTTTGTAGACTGTGGTTCACAAGTGCCATTTTGTTCCAAACCGGTCACTACCGAAAATTATGATTTAGGGCGCATTCGATTCGAAATGGCATCAAAAAAATGTTTAGCTGGAAAATTGGGGCCGGCAAAAATTGCGAAAGTTATAAACAATTAAGTAAAAAACAAATATATGGTTCGGTTTTTTGAAAATATCTCAAAAACTATTTGAGATATCCGAGATTTGAAAAAAGATCCTTTAACGAGCAGGAATTACTTGTAGCGGCGAAAAAAGGCTGAAAACGCGCGGCTTAGCTCCCGTGCGCTCCGACCGAATATGACACCTGAACAAAAAAAATTACTTCAACCGAGTAAATATTAATATTAAGGAATAAAAAAATTCAGGTACTATCTAGACATATCAATAAACAATAATCCGTCGACAAAAATTGTTACCTCTATTTTTCAATCAATTATGCCTTTGTTAATTAAAAAATTTTACTTGTTTAAAGTTATCATAAAAACCCTGATAATTGTTGAACTAAAAACCTAGAATTTTTTCACTCCTTGGAGTTGTTTCTCAAAGGCTTTAAAAAAGATCCCCGTTGGAAGAAAAAATTGATTTATACTTTTTTATTAACAATCAAAGGTATAAAAAAATTAAAAACGTATATAAAACAATTAAGGAAAGTTTTTTTTCTATTATGTCTATTAATTGTTGTCTTATGCTAAAAGCAATATAAAAATGAATTTTTGAAATTTTTAACTCTTATTATTTAAAAAATTGTTATAAACAAATTCATTGATTATTAGATTAAAACAAATTTTTTTTGGAAATCAGTCATTGATAAAATAATGATAACTTTATATGATTAAATTTACTTTTTGTTTGTTTATTAAACAAATAATTTTTTATAAACAAATAATTTTTGCGCTATATTTTTTTAAATACTAAAAAAATACTGAAAACAACCATGTGTCGTTTTTATGGGTTTTTTTTCTATTTTTTATATAATTTCGAAAACATTTGTGCACTTTGACTTGTCGCTTCCTTTCTGTTTTTCCTTCATTGCCAATAAAATAACTTATAAACTATTGAAGATACGACAAGAACACTTCAAGTCTTCTTTATTCTACATTGATCATGAACAATTTTTACCAAAGCTCTAACTCAATTGTTTATTAACTTTTTTAATATTATTTATATAATTCCCTTGAAATATTTTTTTTTTTGACTTATCAGTTCAAATATCTTATAAACTATAAAAATACGAAAAAACACTTCAAGTCTTTTTTATTCTTCGATAGTTAATAAACAAATTGAGCTTTTAAACGAAGCTGTAACTCAATTATTTAAAACTTTTCGGCTATATTATTTATGAATATACATCCAAAAAAATTTGTTTCGGCTTGAAATGTATATTGTTTATAATAATATTATTCTTCTATTTCAACTTTCTTCTTATTTTTCCTGTTATAAACAATGCAATGAATTTCATGTATTTTTCAGTAGACTTTATACTTTTCACGCTCATTACTTGATATTAGAGTAATTTGGCTATCATTAAAATCTAATTAAAAATTTGCATGGATGTCTACAAAGATAATGTTTGAACGTTAACTGATAATATTAATTTGATTTTAACGAGCCTTTTTCTTACTTCTATTCTTAATAGTTTACAATTTTTAAATGTCCCTCGTATTCCGGTTTCAACCTATTGAAATAGTTCTTTGTTAAGTTGTAGAAACATCTGCTCTAGGATTTGAAGGGTCTGGCCCCTTTTCCTTATACATGACCTAAAAATCACTTAAATAGCCGAAAAGTCTTCAGTATTTCAGTATTCAGTCGACAGTCAAACAGTGCAACAGTGCGTTTCGATTTCGTGTTAAATTTTTGTGAGTTTTGTTCCGGAAGTTATTTATTTTAAAACGCTCCAAAATATTATCGACAAAAACAGAATCAATAAAGCTAGTAAAATTATCCATTTTGTAAAAATTACTTTTAGTTCATAAGATACTTAGCTTAAAAAACATTAGAGAATGTTTTTTATAAATATTTTTATTCATAATTCATGAAATAATTGAGTTAGAGTTTCCTTTAAAAGCTCAATTTGTTTATTAACTTCCGAAGAATAAAAAAGACTTGAGGTGTTCTTTTCGTATTTTCAATAGTTTATAAGATATTTGAACTGATAAGTCAAAAAAAAAATATTTCAAGGGAATTATATAAATAATATTAAAAAAGTTAATAAACAATTGAGCTAGAGCTTTGGTAGAAAGCTCAGTTTGTCCATTGATCAATGAAGAATGAAAAAGACTTGGAGTGTTCTTGTCATATCTTCAATAGTTTATAACTTATTTTATTAGCAATGAAGAAAAACAGAAAGGTAGCGAAAGTCAAATTGCAAAAATTTTTCGACATTATATAAAAAATAGAAAAAAAATGTTTCCTATAAAAAATGACACATGGTTGTTTGCAGTATTTTTTTTAGTATTTAAAAAAAAATATAGCGCAAAAATTCATTTGTTTATAAAAAATTATTTTTTTAATAAACAAATAAAAAGTAAATAAAAACATTTTTTTTTCATAATATGAGAGAACGTGATAAATAATGATTTAAAAAAAATGGTTTCGTAATATTCATATTTAACAACAAAAAAAATTGTTAATTAGCAAGTGCGTTTTTTAGCAATAAAATTTTTATTTAAGAAATGATTTTTTTTATTCATTATTTTTATCAATGAATAGATCCCCAAAAAAATTGTATTTAAATCTAATAATCAATGCATTTGTTTATAACAATTTTTTAAATAATAAGAGTTAAAAATTTCAAAAATTGATTTTTATATTGTTTTTAGCAATAAGAAAACAAATCAATAGGCATATTAGAAAAAAAATATTTCCTTAATTTTTCGATTTTTCCAACGGGGATCTTTTTTAAAGCCTTTGAGGAACAGCTCCAAGAAGTAAAAAAAAATCTAGGTTTTTAGTTCAACAATTATCAGGGTTTTTATAATAACTTTCAACAAGTAAAAATTTTTTAATTAACAAAGGCATAATTAATTGAACCCTAGAGGTAAAAAAAGATGCCGACGGATTATTGATACGTCTAGACAGTACCTGAATTTTTTTATTCCTTAATATTAATATTTACTCGGTTAAAATAATATTTTTTGTTCAGGTGTCAGATTCGGTCGATTAATTAAAATTATAAATATTGCCGGCACATTTCCGGGAGGTGCCAATTCGAATCGAATGGTTCCTAAATCATAATTTTCGGTAGTAACCTCCAGGTTTGGAACAAAATGGCACTTGTGAACCAGTCTATTGTTAGAGTCGTGATTTTATTAATTATGCATTGTTCTACAGTGGGCCATTTAGTGTTTAGTGAAAAATCCTTTTTTCATTACGTACCCATCTCTGGAACGAAATCATCATGCGAAATTTCATTATATTGATACTATTTGAGGTATAACCTTTTTTATTTCAGTTGAGGTGCAAAATTCATACATGACAAAAATGTATTTTCAAGCAAAAACAGAATGAAAATGGCGTGTTTTCATCCGATAGTTTGATTTGATATGAACCATGGAAGAATGTTAATGTTTCGATGACTCAAAATACACGAGAAGTGTACACTAAAAGGTGAAAATGAAATTTTGTGCAGAGTTGTTTTGATTTCGAAAAATTATCCTTATTGACCTTTGAAGGAAACCAATTCTGCAAGTATTGGAGAGAGCAAAGATTTGATTGAAGATTCATGTTCAGCATATCAGTTCAGTCAGGAGAGAGTAAAAATTACCAAATTAGTATATAATTACTTAACGGAGTCGTTAGTTTGTATACTAACCAGAATTTTTCCGTATTCATTGTTATTTCTTCAGTTGGTATGTAATTTCGATTTCACGAATATTATGGAAATTGTGGAGAAAGAAAACAAAGGTGCTGAGACTAATTTTTAATCAAACACAAGTGAAACACGCGTTTTTATATATTCAATTATCTGCTTTGCTCTTAGAAATTGGCTGGTGTGTAGTGTGCCCTGCAGAAAATGGAGTAAACAGTAAAATGTTGAATGTTGGATTATATTATCGAAAATAAAAGAATCTGCTGTGGTAAATCGAATTTTGATTCATGAAAATATACCACCTATTGCAACTGGCACTTCAACTTGTATCTGGCGATATTTATGCCTATTTTAAATTTCCTGGGGTTCTATACTTGAAAATCACATGTAAAAATTACAGTGCGAATAATAAGACATGAAATGTTCACCATAGCATGTATGTGGAAAAGAGAGAGAGCAATTCATATTCGTATAAGTTCGTGTTATAAGTTTGAAAATGATACTGCTGTTCAGAATATATATTCGAGCGTACTCTTTGAAGACCATGCCACTCAGGATAAAAGAACAAAGAATTCATGACCAGGCATTTTTAGGTTCGTTATGTACGAGAGAGCTATATTTCACTAACTCACAAGGCTTACAGTCTGGACAATCTGCCGAGTGCGTAAGACCTCTTTTGTCCCCCTCTAGATCCGGTACTGATACCTATAACCTTTTCCGAAGTGATTTATTGGAAAGAGAAGTGATAGTTTTCAATCACAGTCATAACAAACACTATTATTATGAGTTAATATCATCAATAGTATAGCTCACATATCCCTTCTTGCATCTTTTTCAGAAGCCATTTCTAAAGTTCAGAAATAAATCACGAGGTAAACCATTATACCTAGTACTCCAAAATATTCATGTGTATTCTGAAGAGTTGAACAGATTTATATCTGGCTGAGTTTTCAATATAAATAACTAACTACGAACTGCATAGAATTCCGAAAAGTCCCAGATGTTTTAATGACTTGTTTTCGTTGACTGAAGAATGTTATCAGACACTTTGATGAACTCCTTTTGTTCTCATCACAGGACCGGCCCCAGGCCTTGGCAATGGTTCCAAGTGAACCAGAAAAAAATACTACCGATAAAAGTAGTATGATCTTGTCAGTGAATCGAGAAATTTGTTCATTGGATGCCTGTGTATGTGTTCCAATAATTCACGGTGCCAATATGCACTAGTGAAAATATTTTGAGCAGTCAGATTTTCGGTTTTGAAGATTGAACAGGATATGGATTATATTCAAGCCCAAATGGAGAAATTACTGAAAAAATACAGATTTGGACGGTGCACAGAATGTAATGTATTGATTTGGCAATGCACGAGCAGATATTTGTGTGGTACTTTTTTCTTTTTCGAAGGGATTCTGCTAGTGTAAAGTTATTTCAATGGAGGTGTCGAAAGATGAAGTGACATATTTTATGGGGAAATTTGTATTTATAATAGGCAATTTGCATTAATCTTCTATTTGGAAATAGTAAACCAAAAAACATGAAGGAGGATGTAATAAAACTTCTAGTACACAAATAAACATATTATTTGAATCACAGCATTAAACTCGCCCCAGAACTTAAATTCCCACACATGACTGAGAAATATTTTGTATTGGCCTGGACCAGTCTGACGTCGGTCGCACCGCAAATAATCGCATCGCTGAAAGTATAGCTAGAGCTCAAATACTATGGTCCCCGAGTAACATATGAACCTCTTTTATTGAGCATAGGACAATTTTCAACGCTAACTGCCTATACTGAAGCTTTGTTCGGCGATAAATTGCTTATAAAGAGATTTGATGAAATACAATTGCTGATAAAACGGGCTTAAATATGTGTCTGCTTTATAAAGCATCTGTGCAATCTAATATATTTTTTCACCACCACTGATTATGAACATCTATAATTGTCTTATAGGCATTCATATAATTTCATACAACTGTTTTACAGCTTCGCTATTTCTCTATAGTGGCTATATAACATTGAGTTTTATATATTGAATTTTTACAGTAATATAGTTGTTTACACCAAATGCCATACATGCCAGTCCACAATGAAGAACATTGAAACGCAAGGAATTCATTTTAACTAACTACTTTTATGACAATATCACAGTAGAGAAAGAGTACAGTTCTATTTGACGAAATCATCAACGGCGAGACGGCTACAGAAATCTACAATGGGCAATGATGTCTAGTAATATGGTTGAGATACTGGAAAGATACGCTAGAGCCTAGAGGTAACACATTTTGTGGTGCTTTTTCTCCTTTACTCTTGTATTAGTATATTCTCCCTCGTAAGTGGGTTTGCTCGAAAAATATATCTTATAAATTAAGTAGCCGGACCCTGATCGACGAGTGGATAAAAGAAGACACCAACAATATTGGGATCAAACTGTCGGGCAAATACACAGCAAAGTCATGGTAGGGCACCCAAACCGGACCCTGACGGCTGACCTTCTGAACCTGAACAGAACGAAGGCACGTATAATAGTAGGTCTGTTGACTGGACACTGCGGCCTAAGAAAACACTTAAACACCATGGGAGTACGCAGGGAAACCGTGGAGTGTAGGCTATGTGGTGAAGAGGAGGAAACAGCCTCTCATATTATCTTCGACTGTGACGCCCTAAGTAGAAGGCGACACAGAACCTTTGGAGAGATCAGCCCGGAAACAGGCATGAATTCGAAGAACCTTATTAACAGGCTACTGAACCTAATTAAAGGCACAAACCTGTTTGAATGAGGAACCACTGACGACAGAGTGATACAATAGACCCCAGCTGGTCGCAGTGTCAAGGGAAGCTAAGTGCAAACCCTGTCTCTGGCTCGTCAGTTTTCAACCAACCAAGTAGCAGTTCTATGCAGCCATGGTGCTTGTTAGGATTTATGACTGCTTCTGTGAACCTTTAATTTTTCTGGGAAAACCAATGGGTTTGCTGAAAAATATTCTTCTAAATTAAGTAGCAGTTCTATGCAGCCATGGTGCTTGTTAGGATTTATGACTGCTTCTGTGGTAACCTTTGAATTATTTCAGGAAACCATGTAGAAAATTCGAAAAGAATATATGAAAGCACCTTCACTGCTTTCATTTTGAGAGTTTGAAGTGTATTTGATAACTTGTTATTAGATAATTAAATTATAATCGAACAAATACATCATTTTAAGGCCATTTTATAAAAAAAAACTTTTCAAAATTTAAAATTGCAGAAATTTTGGTGATGCGTTATATTATTTCGAAGTAGAAAAGCTGAAACATTTTCTTCGCATTGCAAATTTGGTTTTCTGTGGACCGCAGCAAGTACTTATAACACAGCCGTAATAGTGCAAAAAGTAAAGTAAATGTAACTGTTGAAAACTATAACCCAGAAAGTAAAGTAAATATAACTTTTGGAAACTATAACCCAGTAATTTTTATTTAAAACAAAAATGTCTTGCTTTTTCAATCTTTATAAACCCTTTCAAACTCAGATTCAAATCAACCAATAAGTTACTATATTGAAGCTATTGCAAATTGCAAACACCGTATAGGTTGCCTTATAATTGCAACATGTAACAATTATACAAGCAGCAAAGCTAACTTGGTTTATAGAAGCTGATAAAATAGATACTTCATTAATGGGAAATATTTGCTACCAGAAAGTTACGATGGTAGGTAGAGAGAGGGAAACACCAAAGCTACCCGAATGACTCAATTGCTTCTAAGCTCATAAAGTTGTGGTAAGGTGGGGTTAATAATTAATGTAATAGATTGAATAACAATATTTTATTTTGCAATTGTTTGTAACTGTTACTGAGCCAAAATGTCTGAAGGTAAGTACGTTTCAATTGAGTTTATTCTGATAGGTATCGGTGATCGTTTTTTTCGCCGTTAGCTTTGTGATCAATTTTGTTTTTAGAGAATTTGAATATGGAGGTGAATGTCAATTATCTTATTTCCGTCAACTTCAAATCCATTATTTTGAAATATAATTTAAATAGAAAACATCAGAAAATAAATGTTTTGAGCTAAAAATCGAGGGTGCCATCTAATAAAGGGCTTCATGATCCACCACAAAGATCAACATTCCAGATCCCCAAAAATAAGGAGTGCGGCTTCCCCCCTGTTAACTTTTGAACGGTTCGACATAGAAAAATGGGACGAAAATCGTTTTGAATGATATCACCGATATTACTTTTTAAAATTTAAGACATTGTAATTGCTCCATAGATGGCGAAGAGAGGGGGGGTTAAATTAAATTTTTCAAATAGCAAGGGGGGTCAAGTGGCACATAATTCAATTCTCTTTTCAACTATTCTATTTTTTTCGAATTTCGTGCAAATGTTTTTTCACAATATGTATTTGAAATTTCAACTATTAGTGCGGATCTGAATGGCACCCTTTCCTCGATAACTTTTGAACGGTTTGATGTGAAACAATGGATATGAAATATATTGAATGGTATTAGCGGTCCTACTTTTTGAGAGAAGATACATCACAATTAATCAACAGAGGGCACTGGGGGCACATTGTTGAAAAGGAAATTCACAATTGCGAGTTCAATTTTTTATAGTCCCCCCCTTCCTGTTAACTTTGGAACTGTTTTCAATGGACATACCACTCTTTGAAATAGAATACATCGTGATTGCTCGATAGGTGGCGCGGGGGGGACATCAACTTAAAAAATGTTAAGAGCATAGGGGGTCAAATGGCACATCGTTGAAAAGATCATTCAATTCTCTTTTTAACTATGTATGTTTTTCTATTTTGTCAATTCTATTTTTCACAATATGCATTTCAAATGCATATTGTGAAAAAACGTATTAATGAAATAAAAAAACTAGACGATTGAAAAGAGAATTAAGCTATTTTCCTTCCACAACCACTTGAACATCTTGACGAGGCTGTGTCAACTAAGTTGACTAGAGTCAAAAATAGACGTAGTTAGCACTGATTGCTTTTGGTCGAAGAACGAAATTATGTCTTGGGTAATGCTGTAGTTTTTTACAGATTCTTCAACAGCTGAGAGAACCAAAACGAATGATTTATAATGACCATCATACCCTTGCATAGGTGGAAAATAAGGAGTAGTGAACTCTATTCAGCTTTAGTTCATTTAAAAACAGTTTAATGAATTTAACTGAAATTATAGATTACTAAAACATTAGGTTTGTCACATTTTCTATAGTGATGGTTTCTAGAAATAAAATAATTAATAGAAAAACACTTTTTAAAGACAAGCTTTTATTCAAATTCGCTAAAAAGTAAAAAATAATTTATTTGGATCTGCGACGTATGAATCTATAACTCACGGAATGGCCTACTTTGCACATCCAAACCAACAATTTTTTAGTTTTTAGCGCATTAGAATAAAAGCTTGCCCTTAAAAGATTTTTTTTATCAATTATTTTATTTTGTGCTTTTTAGTAAGTCTAATATTTATGCATTTTTGTTAATGCATCGTCATTATGAGGCCTTTTCCTATAAGTTCTGAGCTATCTAGTTCTTCAATAAGGAGACCAACTAAATTTTAACTCGTCCGCCATCCTGGAGCTGTCATCTTCAATTTATGAATTCTGACACAAAATAATCTTTAAAATTCGACTAAATTAATAATCTTCGACCCCAAAAACCCCGACATACCAATTTTGAATAGAAAAGGTCCATTATCAGAAACTTGTCCACCGTCTTGGAGCCACCGTCTTGGAGCCGCCATCTTGAGTTTATGAACAATAAATTCATAATCCCCAACCCCGAAAACCTCTACATACCAATTTTGAATGGAATCGGACCATAATCACAGATATCGTACGTCATCTTAGAGCCGCCATTTTGTTTTATGAATTTTGACCAAAAAAATCATAATCTTCAACACCGAAAACGCCCACATACCAATTTTGAATAGAATCGAACCATAATTACAAAACTCGTCCGCCATCTTGAGTTTATAAATTTTGACAAAAAATTCATAATCTCCGACCCCAAAAACCCTCACATACCAATTTTGAATAGAATCGGCATAATCACAGTTTTAGTCAGCCATCCTGGAGCCGTCATTTTTATTTTATGAATTTTGGCAAAAAAAACATAATCTTCGACCACGAAAACCCCCACATACCGAATTTTGAGTCGAATCGGACCATAAACACAAATATCGTCTGCCATCTTAGAGCAGTCATTTTGTTTTTTTCTCTAACAAAAATTCCATAATGCATTGTCACGGGAACTATGAACACCTGCCAAATTGCACGTTGATCGGGCAACTAGAACTGCGTCAAATGTAACTTGCAAGATTTGATTACAGGCACCGGGACAGGTGAAACCAAATAAAAGCTTGTAAAATTAAACCACTGCATATTCATTTACTACAGGAATTCCTTTGGAATGATATAAGTAAATGGAATCATCAATAACTTCAGTTTGTGAAGCTAAATCCCTAGAAGTGGTTATCACTATTATGTTCATCTATAGGTATTTGAAAAAAAAACATTACTTGAATTTCCTTCGCACTGCCAAGAAATTATTTTTTGATATATTTCCAAGTCGTCTATGAGAAGGTACATATTATTTTGCCAATTTCAAGTGTATAACTTCTTATTTTTGGAGATCTGTGAAATGTTGATCTCTTTGGTGGATTATGAAGGCCTTCATTGGATGGAGCACTTCTAGCACCCTCTCGATTTCAACCCAAAACATTTATCTTCCGATGTTTTTAATAATAGTTACTTTAAAATAATAGATTCGAAGTTGACAGATAAATGATATGCCACTCAACATTCAATATCTACAACATATAAAAACAAAATCAATAACCAACCCAACAACAAAAAACCGATCACCGATGGCTATCGGAATAAACTCGGAGAAAAATAAATTAGTGAATGTGATTAAGTTAATGAAAAATTTGCCCAAAAATATGATTTGCATATGGCCTTTATGAAATATTTTAGGAAGTCTATGTCATGTCTGATGTTATATTTGCTTCGGGATGAATTGAGCTTTGAGAGGGGGAAGGCCAATGATATCTTTTAGCCAGCTCAGCAAACGCAATATACTTGGAACTCCTTATTGATATAACGTAGATGATAAGTTATATTATAGGCTGTCCAATCTCCAGATTTTAATTTATTTTTATTGGTTTATGTGTGATTATGATTTGTGTTTTGACCTATTTTGAATTCTTGAAACTTTTGAGATGATCTTATATTTTCTCGTGGAGTTTGTTATTTATTTCCCTCGTTATTTTCTCATAAATCGTGAATCATGTAATCGTTATTAGTCTGAAATTTATTATTACTCGTTTAATGATACATTGCATTTGTAAGTATGTAATCTGAAGATTTCGGATACAAATAGAAAACTATTCCATTTGGAATTTCTCACAAAATTTTATTTCTCATAAATGTCATTGCATTTCCCCAGCCTCATAATTCACTACGCAGAATTAGAATGCATAAGTAACACATAATTAAATGTATAAAGTACAAATTCACAGATTTCTACTGTGAAAACAATATTTTGATGGGTGTCATTTGCCTAAAACGGCCTCCCCAATTTTGAGGAGAATACTCCACATATATGTATGGTTTGAAGTTAATCACAAACATTTTCCAAGATATAAGTAATAAAATCCAGTAAAATGAAAATAAAATTTTCTTCTTTTCTGTGAAATAGCGAAAGGTTAAAAACTGAAAGTATGGTATAACCAAATATTCTTTTGATAATCTGAAGATTTTCCAGTTTTCGGACAGAACAGTTTTTTACTGTTTCGATATTCTTTTACAATGTTTAAGACAATAATGAACCTCACTATAATATCATTATTCTAATATTTAGCTCTGATATTTTCATGAGAAATTAAACATATTTCTTCTCTCCAGAGCAGCACGCTGTGCAATAAAAATTATGCTGATTTTCTTATATCTGGGAGTAAATTAACCCCATTACCCAGTGCCGGATTTAGGGAGGGGATATGGGACTATTAGCCCCCGACGGTAAAGGGCAATGAAATGCCATTGATGAGTTCGTATCAAAAAAATCCAGAAAAGTATTTATATAAAAAAATTATATTTAAGTTGGTGAAGTAAATAAAATTTGTTTCTTTATATGTAATAATTTTATGTTATAGTCATGTTATGTAAAAAAAAACAATAAATGGGTACTTTGAAACTGACAATTAATTCTAATTGGCGGCGGCATCGTAAGAATTAGCCCACGGCGTAAGTGAGTATAAATCTGGCACTGCCATTATTCACGCATAAACCCGCCCTTGCGACTATATTTATTTCCACTCATGACAGTGCCGCATGTAGCCGCCGCCACTGTTAAATCTTGAGGATTTGCTGATGCTAAATAGCCATGAATATGTAAAATGTTATATTCTGTATATTTTGAAATGTATCATTTCGAAAACTCACCTATTCAAAAAATATAAAATGTCCAAACACAAATCACGCAGTAACTAAAACACACACCTATGATCTCACACACATATAATTACTGATTTAAAATATGGAACGAAGCTAGTCTTATAGAGATGACCTCGAGCACAGGAGGTCAATATATATTTTGTTTTACAAGATAATTGGTCTCCAGCAAAGTAAAATTCAGTAACAGTTCTTGAGAAAAACGTGTTTTGAATTGATAAGTGGAATTTGCATTCTCAGTAGAGATACATTCGATCATCTTCAAAAACAAACTTCAAGAAAAACAAGAGTACATATGTGAAAAATATATGATTCAGAGAAACAACTTTTGGTTACATCAGCAGGGGCGGAGGTTTTAAATTCATCCTTTGGCGTGAAAGGGTACCTAGACAGGGCCATTAATTATTTTGTCGTAATAGTCGATAGAAACGAACGAGAAACCGGGTTTTACCGATTCAATTCAATTCGTTTATTTTTCTTTGGGCATACAAGTTTGTATAGAAATCGTCACAATTTATCACCTACATACAAACAAGTAAAAAAGAGATTAAAATGTACAAAAAAGAAGATACATATCTATGAGTTCAAGAATTCACCAAGGTTATAGTAACATCTATCCATCAAATATATTTTGAGAATTCGGGAAAATTTGTATAATTTGTAACATGTGTTATATTCTTCCGTAATTTATTAAAAAATGTCAGTCCCATCACAGAGGGGACATCTGATAAAATCCTATATTTACGGCGAGGAATGTGAAAATCATGTTTTTGACGTGTGTTCATTTCGTGAACACCCCTATTGGTCATGAATTTTTGAAAACATATACATACAACAATTTCGAATATACAGGGTATAACCTAACCTCCTGCACACCCGTGAATGACGAGTGTACAACGCCATATTATAACGAATTACAGTGGTTAACAATCGACACCCGCATAATTTCAGGTGACCTACTCAGAGGAAAACTTTGGCAATTGCCGAATGCAATAAACATTTAACTCGACATTTGAATAATGTAGAATGTTGTACTGATTGTGAGGTGAATGTATACATTGCAGGCTGCCTGAGATATATATTCAATTTCAAAGTGAAGAAAACAACTAAACTTGTTATATCGAAACTGGTGATAAAGTCAGAACTAGTTGACTTCATACTCTCTGATTTGAGGCACTTATCATAATTATCACAGTCACTTGTAAGAAACAAACAACCCAAACAGCATTGAAAATTGAATATTGTTTTGAAAAGTAATATCACGACCATTGTAGTGATTCAGACATTCAGAACACGTGAACTGAACACTGTTGTTTGTTCGATCGGGATGCATATATTCTTTATTTCCACTCAAGCATTTCATTAAAAAAATACTACAAAACAATGAGAAAAAACTCGTGTTTTTTTAATCACATACGAAGAGGAGAAAGTTACACAGGATCATATTCATATAAATAAAATTAGGGTTTTGTGATTCTATGAAGATTTGATGTGGCAAAATGTTAATTTTTGTGTCTGTACCTTAGGTTAACATTTGTGACACGAAATTCGGATAAAATAACATCGTTCATGAAGCTGTTAAGTTTCCGTCAAATTAAGAACGTTGTTGAATTATATGATATCCTGAAAATACATTATCTCCTATTCCAATGTAGGATAGAATTAAATCATAAATCACCAAACTAGCACACCATCTTGGATTCTTATTCGATATTATTTCTACCGCAAAAACCCCTAGATACAATTTTGGAATGAATTAGGTTTACCATGAATCACAAAACATGTATGGTCTTGTTACTCGTCCCAAAATGTGTTGTCACTGACCCTACAAACTATTAGTAACCAGTCTACATAAAAAAAAAAATTGAATGCCGTTCGTTGTTAAGCGCATCACTTGAGAATGGCTCAACCGATTTGGCTATATTTTTTTAATGTTCGTAATAGCCCAAAAAAGATTTTTAGGGAAAGAAAAATTGCCCGGAAAATTAGGGAAAAATTGAAAGTGCTTTTTTTTAAGGGATTTTTGTATGAACTCAAGACCATAACTCACGATTCGAACGATGGATATGCGTAATTATTTTTTGTTTTGTTCGTTATGGACCTGGAAAAGTTTTCAGGAAATTCGGAAAATTCAGACAAACTGCAAAAATAATAATTTTTGTATGCACTCTCGATCATAACTGGATTCTTCTATTTCGACCACAAATTCATAATCTTGGACTGCAAAAACTAGAATTTTGGATTGAATCAGACCATGAATCCTGAAACGTGTCCACCATCTTTGATTTTTATACTTTGACTTAAAATTCGTCATCCCTGACCTCAAAAACTGCTAGATACCAATTTCGAAGTCAGAAAACTCTTCCACCATCTTGAATTCTCAAATTTTGAATAAGTAAGATACAAATTAAGTAACCAAAACACACAAAAAGGAAATTAATATGCCAAAATCCGATATTTCTTGTCTTCACTCATTTCTTAAATTTTTTTCATAAATTCATAATCCCCTCTACATACCAATATTAAATAGAATCGGACCATAAAGAAAACTCTTCCGTCATTTTTAATTTTTGAATTTTGAGGGAAAAATCATAATCTCCGATGTCGTAAACCCATATACCAATAATGAACAGAATGGTGCCATATGAATCAGAAAACCAGCCTCTAATTTGAATTTTGAACGAAAAATCATTATCTCCGACCTTAGAAATCCTTAGATACCAATTTTGAATAGAATAGGACAGTAAATCACAAAACTCGTATACCATCTTGGAACCATCATCTTGAATTCTTGGATTTTGACTAAAAACACCTGCCAATTTTCAAGTAGATTGGATAAATGGGAGTGGGTAAAATTTAAATTGAATGTTTTTAGAAAATAGTATACGAAATAGCCGAGAGTAAATTTTTTCACCCCCCTGAGGGTCGACTACCAAAATATCCAGAAGTACGTTTCAAGCTATCCTTTTCAGTAACATTCACGAACGAATTTCAGAAATCACAAGTTGACATCACCAGGCGCGGATCCAGGATTTCGTTCAGGGGGGGGGGAGCATTTTTTGTGTGATAACTTATCTTTCAGAAAATTTGTTCAAAAAAATATAGAAACCAATATACTTCAGTCATTTGGTGCTCAAAGCGGGGGTAACCTGCAAAGTTTTCGGAAAGTTTTGAAAATTGGTATTTTTATAGAGATTTTGACGTGTTCTTTTAGAATTTTCACAATTCATTTTCTAACGTTTTTTTTTTGTAAAATGAATAGTTTTAGCATACGAGTGCGCAAACCAACACTCATCTACACTGAATCATCAGTACGAGTTTTGAATTGATTCGATACTTGATGGAAACTGGAGTAGAATTTACGACCGTCGTACGCTGAAAATTTTCATTTGACCAAAAAAAAACATCAGAACATAAATTGTAGAATTTTTTTCTCTTGTTCAATTTATTACATAACTATTTTCATAGTAAAGTGAGCCTAAAATGAGAAATTGTCAAAAAACTGTTTTTGGGCGCAATTTTTTCAATATGGCTGCGCGAGCGGCAAAGATACGAGGTGGCAAAGGGAAAATTCGGAAAGAACACGTCGAAATCTATGAAAAATACCAATTTTAAAAACTCCCGGAAAATTTTCCAGGTAAAACTACCAAATGACTGGGGAACATACATTAAAAAACAATTTAATTTGAAGTAATGAAGGTACCTAGATATATTAATATTATAATAGTTATTCTTATAAGTATTGAATGAATGTGGTTTTTGTGGAGGAACAACGTTTCTTGACATGTTTTTTGGGTAACCTTCCACAGTCTGAAAATGAAAATATAATCAGGAAAATCTATACAAGTGTAGAAAGGGCAAACTGATTAGTTCACCCCGATAAGTTATTGCGTTCACCAAATTATATTTCCTATGGAAAAATGATTCAATTTGTCAATAACTTGCCGTTTTCTAAATTTGAATATCAAAAAAATTAAAAAAATTCAAAAGATACTTCTCTATATAGTTTTTGCTTGACGTTTCGGGGACTATATCTGCCCCCGTTCTCAAAATCTTCTAAATCTCCAAATTTTTCTTACCATCAGTCTTTGCAAATCTTGTAATGGCTTTCTTGGTATCAATAGGAATATGCCTATGGATGTGCATAAGGGCAAGAAAGGGTCGGATTTAAGAGTATTCTGCCTATATTGTTCATATTTGCTTAATACATTTGTTTTATACAACAAAAGGATAGAGCATGGGTGTTATCTTTTTTAAACATAAAGTTCATTTAGTTTAGTTAAAACGACAATTTGGTGGTTTACATAATAAATTATATAATCATAATATAGTTATCTACCTGTTTTTTTTACTTACTTATTTTAAGATTCGTTAAAAATGAAATGGGTTTCGAAATTAATTAATTAATTTGTTCTTGGAGATCAGTGATCACTATTTTAAACATATTCCAATGCTAATGGCTATCTTTTGAGTAATTGAAGAACTGTGTTCAATTTGAATTAATTTCCTACACGGTGAAATGAAATTACACAAAATGTAGTTAATAACTGGTTTATTTGTTGAAAAATATACAAACTTCTCTAAAACAACTCACCCCACGTAATCTTCATGTTCAAATTTACATAGCTTTCTTACGATATTTCTAATGGCAAATTCGTCAATAATGTCCTCATATGGAAGTGTTTGTCAAAGTAATGAAAGTGAGTTTAACCGAATTTCAGGAATACTAGTTCGCAGATAGTTCTTAACTCTTCTAAGACAGAAAAAACTGCGTTCTCCCGCGCAATTTATAGCAGGAATGCACAAACTTATCCTTAAAGCAATGTCCAAATTGGAGTAAACATCTTGTAAGGAATTACACCTCAGAAATTTTGAAATTCGAACGATTTATCACATGGGTGATCAATATCCACAGCAGCTTTTGAAAGTGGATGCACTCTTCAGTGAAATCCGAATCCAAATCATTTGTGTAGACCTCAGTTCCTCTTTCATATTTGTATTGTTATCACACAACTGAGTCAAGAAGTAGAATCGGTCTTAAAACTCGTCATAGGCCATTTTTATTTTCTTGAATTCACAAACAAAAGAGTCTATAATTGGTGAAAACGTGTTTATTTTAAGGTCATCCCTGCCAGTAGAGTTAACTTCTCCACTTCGGTTTTCGTCAGGCCAAACTTCTTTTTAACTGCATTTTATTGTATTTTTCATAAGATTTAGTTTTGGTTATACCTATGGCCAATTCCTCAAAGTAATCCAAGTTGTTTCTCTGTTCTGTAAATATTCTTCAAGAGAGCGATACAAATCTCTGACCAACAAAACATCCACAGTTCCACTTTGCATGGCTTTGCTAACTTTATGGATTCTGTGAAGTACGGTGCTCCCTAAACACACCATAAACGCAGTCCCAAAATGTTCTAATCTTCGAAGTATTCCTCGGGATTCACATCTAGTCGTTGCTTTTTCTGTTGTGTCATTTGAAATTATTTTCAGAGCAATGTACACTTCTTCCCAATACTCGTTTTAGAAAGTAGAAGGACAAAAACATTTTTAAGTAGCATGTATTCTTAAATTCGTACGGAAAATATTATTAACGTCTGAAATACTTCATTTTAACTTTTGAATAAATTGCAAACTGCCAAACTTTGGTTGCCTATTTAGAAATACAGCCCTGGACAAGACCCAGAAGGCGATTTTTTGTCATGGTTGATCTTAAATATAATTAAACGCATAATTTGTGGTGGCGCGGACCCTAGGCACAAGCTTTTTTTATTATCGTTGTGATGCGTTATTAACGATTCAAGTAAATATAGTGCATATCCCAATGAAGATTTTGAAATTGGTTAAAAAAGTGCTTTGGGCGTACGTCAGGGGGAGAGGGCAATTGCACCCATTGTCCCCCCTGTATCCGCGCCTGGACATCACTCCAGAGTCACCCGGTAGAAAGTATAGCTATTTGAGGTATGCACGAGTATCTTGATTATTCTTATCTTGATCCCATATTTCCATACTGATTGATAACGAAATGGTGGGGACTGAAACACTGAAAAATTATTTGTGATGCTCCATTTGCTACGTTTTCACGAACACCTTGATCGAGTTCGAAAATTAAAACCATGAAGACGTCTGAGTCTTAACACCGTCTGACCATAGAATTGTAATTATAATATACTGACTAGAATGCGTTTCAAGCTGCGCGAAATGTCCCATGCATGGTTGCCGCCATTGTTGTTTATGTACTCCTCGCAGTAGCGGAACAATTCCAGTGGCATTGCGTGTGATGGAAAATAGGGTATATCATAATAACAAATGATGCATCAAAGGTACAGAGAATTGTGAATATAAATGTTATATACCTAAGTAAAAAATGTTTACTCTCCCACCCATCTATTATATGAAGATATATTAGACATGTTTTACATATCCTTATAATTGAATAGGTATTTCTATCAAGATTTTTTATTGCACTATTAGGTACATCAATATTTGAAAAATGAGTAAGTTATAAGGTCACATTTGATGTGGGTGCCAGATCATAGGGGGTTCAGAGATAACAAAGAAACAGATTGCCTCGCCAAAGAATAACAAACACGCAATTTCCTGACTCAGAAACCTTCTGTGGAATCTCTTGAGTCCATAAGAGAGAAGAGTTTCGAGGCTGGGAAACATGAAATGAAATCTCACTGGAATAAAGTGCCAGGATAAAGACAATAAGCGAAAAGGCTAGTGAGCCTATCGCCAAAGAAAGTTGAACAGCTTCTGTTGGACAAGAAATACTTGAAATTGGTAACGGTACTCTCACTGGACACTGCCCTCTGAGGTATATTTTTAACATTGTATTTATCCATTTTTCAACCGACGAAACCAAAAAGGGGGAGGTTCTCTAGTCGACGCGTATATTTTTTTACGTATGACCACGCATAACTTTTTACAGAGGAGTCCGATTCCAATGATTCTTTTTTCATTGGATAGGGCATACTCCGAAGTTGGTCCCATTTGAATTTGAAAAAAAATCCACTCCAAAGGGTAGCAAAATGGAAAATAATTATCGTTCACCCTCTGAATTTTGTCTCGTTAACCGATTCTATCAGGCATAACTTTGTACTGGGTTTTCCGATTTGGATGATTTTTTTTATTACGTAGGGTAAACCTCATAGTTGATCATATTTGGGTTCGGAATGAATTAATCCACCCCTATGGGTAGAAAAATAGGGGATGATTGATTTTTCACTTGTGAACATTGGCAAACATATGTAGTTGACATTGACAGATCGCTATTGTCAGTATTTTTGTTCTCCTACATCCGTCACAATAATAACATTCTATGGAAGGATGGAATTATATACAAAGTGATGAAATGAACTTACCAGAACTCTCAAAAATAATTTATATTATATAACAATAAATAGTTGAAGTAGATAATCGTTGAAATGGGAAATATTCTCAATTGGATATTGATAAAAATAAAGTTTTCTGTGAATTGAAAAATCCACGATAAAAATAAAGTTATTTTTTGTGAATGTCTAACAGAAAACAACTACATCCCCGGCTAAAGCCACGATGGACATTGAACTACATCTGATAGATATTCTGAAAAGACCCTAACTCAAAAGAAAAATCTGAAATTGGAAATTTGCATTTTCATTCAGATAGTTATTTGATTTTATATTCCAGTCTTAATTAAGAAATCATGAATATGAATGAGGTAAAGAAAAATGTTTTCCAAAAAAGAGTACTCACCAGAAATTATTCGTAACATTGACGCAAGAGAGACATCGCATTCACTAGGTCTTCAATACATTTTTGTCGAGGAAAATCTATTTCACGCTTCCACGATCATCAGGAAGACCGGAAAAAATGGGAAACACATTTTCAAGAAGCAATCTCACTTTGCAAAGATGGAAAAAGTTAGAATCATTTTTTTGGAGAGACACTTTGAAATTAGTGTTTTCTGACATTAAAACCTGTCATGGGGTATGATAGATAATCGTATTATTTAACTGTTATTAATTGAAGTGAGGTGGGTAAGTAAGTATTTTGGAATTAATCAAAAGTTAAGTAGGTAGTAATTAGTATATTTCAGCCACAAAAAATTGAAAAATAAAAACATTTTAACAAAAAATTAAACCAACAAATAACGGAACTGAAAATCAAAAAATAAAATAAACTTCCTTAGTCTTGATACTAAGCTCCTAAACTAATGTAAGTAACTGATTTACTGATTTCGAGTCGGCGCCAAACGAATAATCAACAAAGATCATTAAATTACTTCAAAAAAATTATCATAATGTCACCGTGCATCTCGATGCCATCATTTTACGCTTTACCTAGCTTGTTTGACGTCGACTCAAAATTAGTTACTTACATTAGTCTAGGAACTTAGTTATTAGGACTAAGGAGGTTTATTTTATTGTTTGCTTTTCAGTTCCGTTTTTGTTAAAAAGTTTTTATATTAGTGATCTTTGCCTCTCGACTATACCGTATATTTTCATTGTTTGAGAATATGTTTTGCCATTTGTTTAATTCTGTATTGTTGACGCTTCAAAATGTATCATATCAAAACTGTTTTTGAAAATGCCTTTATCTGAAAGGGAAAGAATTGAAATTTTAATTATGATTGGTGTTGGCGATATGTTGCGGACTCAACAAGAGGTAAGCAGATTATTCCATGAAATGCACCCAGATAGTGAACCTATTTCACAATCTACTGTAAGCAGAATAAAGCGAAAATACAGAGAATTAGGACACGTGAGGGATGCACCAAACCAAGGTAGAGGTGCAGTTAATGAAAATAATCAACAAGACGAGACGTAATTTTGTCGGCATCTGGATTTCTTACAAAATACATTAATTCCTGATTGGACCCAGATTTTTCCTGATATTCAAATAGCCAATAATTCAGACCGCAGAAAGCGCACCACAACATTTTGATGCAACTTTGGTAGTGTATCCAGTAGCTGCATAACTACGTAATATCATATAATAATTCTTAATACGTTTATTCTTCATTTCGTGTTTTGTAAAAGTACAGTATCGTATAACTTTCTAATAAAATTTTGAAAACACCTTTTGTATTGTTGCCTACCCTCTACCAATTTGACGCAGCTTGTGATATATTTTTGGAATCAGCTCAGCAAGTTAACTCATAAATAAAAAAATTGAGGGTGTTCATTTAATAAAACCGATGATGACGTCATCACTCGAAGGTAGATCACCCTGTATATTGGATTATTATTTAAAAAAACAGTAAATTAAAATAAAAATCGACCTGTTTCGGGAATTTTTAATGATATTGTTTATTTAGCTAATAATGATGTATGCGTTACTTTATGGACACACTGAAAAGGCGATATGTATAAATAGGCATGGCCACATATCATTACCTACTACTACAAACTAATGTAACACTCTATTATATATAACAGTTTTTAATGTATCCACTAGGATCACTATAAAAAAGACAACAAAGTACAAAGACACATCCAAACCGAACACAAAGAAATTAAAGAAAATTGGAATGATTTGGTAACGCTTATAAGTGCCAACCGACAACGCCGTTATGTTTACAAATAGATGATATAAATACTACCGTCATACGTTCAGTTGATTATCTTCGTCGCACGCATGTAATAAGCTTATGAAGTCATACTTTTCTTCATTGTTTGGTGTCCTCCTTGCCTATCGCATAAGGGTGCCACGAAATTCGGGTGCGCAGTAGACTAAGCGCGTTCTAGTCAGTATATTATAATTACAATTCTATGCGTCTAACTCGTGTATTATATATTTTTGACACAAATACCATTGTAATATAAAGATAATAATGCACATACTAATGAATTAACTCGGCATATAGGTACCTATATGAAATTGGCGCAATTTGTTTGTGAGATTAATATTCGGTTCGAAATGAATATCAGCTATAACATTTATGAACGACACAATCACATTTCAAAATACACGCACCTCTCTATTCTATCTCTATCGGCTATGTGCTTGGTGGGGACAGTCAAATCGATCGCAGCGTGTGCTGTGGCAGAAATGTGAAACAATATCGGGACTCTCAAATTTGTTTTGAGAAATAATTCATAATTCCACGTTAATTTACGCTAAATTCTTACAAATATAATAAATTGCTCTCAAATATCGACAATGTTTCATATTTTTCACTTGATTATCATGAAATTATCAAAACATGGCTTGTCATCTGTCAAATAATTCCCTAGACCCGAAATGTGGCGTTCGCCACATGTCGTGCACCTAGCCAATTTCCATAAAATAAGCTGGATTTATAGTTTGATGGACTGTAAATGTAGACGCACTGCAAAAAGATCAACTATAGAATGTATGTACTCTTGTTTATAAATGAACGTAAACGCATGACGTAACGTAAGGGAAACTGACTGGAACGGAAGAGTTGACCAACTTTCATCTTTTTACAGTGCGTTTCATGCTTCCGGCCAATCAAAATAAATAATCCTGTGTGATGTCTGTGTGAAGCATACCTTCATGTATTTCATAATCCATTGTGACCATATATTTATTAACTACGAATATTGATAACTGGCCATAAGAGCAATGCAATGAAAGTGAAGACGGGTTATATATGTCTTTCCTTGTCATATTGGGAGCGCATAGCGTGTAGTTATGGCAACCGAACATCAACCAATACATTCTCGCGCATGCGCATCAATCCAACGTTGCCGATTAGAAAAAGTCCGAGCGATCGTCAGGCTTCATTTGTTTTGGCTTCACATTTGCTATCTTTATTATCAATATTGGTAGATATAATACATATTATATGATACTGACACGGAAAACGAAGCATAGATAAATATTTAGATTATAATACAAATCCAAACCAACACATCCTATTTATGATTCGTATAATTTGTAGGTTATGTTGAATGTCACTCATCATCTCTACCCATGCGCCAAAATTCCGTTCCGTCGATTTATAAATTTAATAACATTTTACAGTCCGTTTGTTACCTATACCACAGTTTATAGCTAAAGAAGCAGTTCGCTCACTTGGCCCAAATGCATGTTCCAAGGTCACATCCACTCCAGGGAAACAATTCAGGATGCGCAGAAGACTGTACGCGGTTATCGCTCTTCGAAGTATTCGAAAAATGTCCGTATTAGTAACACAGTAACACGCGGTATGCGCGAGGGATACAAATCAGAGTTGCGCAGTGTACAAACGGGAACATAAAGATCAAAGTGCCGACGCCAAGTGAGCGAACTGATTCTTTAGCTATAAACTGTGCCTATACAGTCCGTCTAACTCAGTGGCGGATTTACCAGCAGTCTGAGTAGGCTTGAGCCCAGGGCGGCAAATTTGGGACCGATTTTTTTTAGCCGTCTTATAGAAATCAAAAAGATTGTACATTAATGTGTAAGTAGCATACATCACTCCGCCTTATTATTCGTACATATTTGATTAGCTCAGAAATATACCCAAAAACTATTTCTTGTGCAATTTCAATAAAATTGTTGGATTGTAAAAATAATCTATTAGGAACTGACAATTGTAGAGATAATGGCGGCAAAAAACAGCCTATACTGTGGAAATGTGTAAATCCGCTACCGGTCTAACTATAAAGGTACTTTGTGTTGAAACTTGCTATGCTCCCAATAAAAATTTATATCGCCAGCACTGTCTGGTCGGCCTCCATTAATAATTCTTTGCTTGAAATGACGATACAGAAAACTACATCCGGATCAGGGTTCTTATTATTAGGACGGGGTTATGAAATGTCACCGATTTTGTCCGGCATCTTGTTTCGTTATTGGAGGGGAGAAGCCAAGTTTGAATTTACAATGAAAGTAGTTGTGTTGAATCCAATCGGTGCGATGCGAGTAAATTGAAAAATGTGCGTGTGATTGAAGTTATTGATACATATTTGTTATTAAAGTGGCTGTAGTGATGAAAAAGTGAACTCCATATAAAGGGAGATGTTTCAAAAAACGAAAAAGGTGCCAATGATTTCTACAAGCCACCAAAAAAGTTGGAAGAATCATATAATCTGAGATTGAAAAGCATAGTGTGGAAATGTATTTCAAATACGAACCTTGAATATTTCTAACTTGTTCAATTCTTTATTTGGTGGAAATTCATGTTGAATTATTGAAGAGAGAAAACTACAACTTTTGTCTAATTTCCACTGTGTCTTTGTTTATTTGTTACAAATAAACCAAGACTCGAGACAAAAGTTGTAGTTTTCTTTATGCAAGAATTTGATATTTCTGTTATTACAATCTGAGGAAATTGCATCCTCTAAAGAGAAATTCTTCTCGAACAATAGTCAAATGAAAATCAAAATCACACTCTGATGTTGACACTAGTCGGAATCAGAAATTTCCCAAAGATAAACAAAGAATAATCTCCGATCTCCGTGACACTGCCGTGTTATTATCATTGATGCAAATATAACCAAAATTACCAAATTCAGCATAGCCAACTTAATTTCCCTCCAATGACGTAGCCTCTCCCTTTCTTCAGTCACCCCCTTGTCCAAATGCTCACTTATTTCGTAACCCCGTCCTAATAATAAGAACCCTGATCCGGATCTACTATTTGGAAAGGAACTTTGCAAAAATTCATTAGTTCTTGAAAATAATACTGTTTATTTCAGAGGGCGACAAGTTATGTGTCAGTTTTATAGGGTTTTATGGAAGAATGAGCATGTGATTGCCTAAAATGCCATTGTATAATCCCCCACCATTACCATTAATATAATAGCCTTTTGATAAATGCAGTAACTTACTGTTTCTACACTTGTATAGATTTTTTTCATAAAAAAAATATTCATTTTCAGATTGTGGAAAGTTACAAACCCAAAAAATCCACAATATAATATTGCATATAGTGTGATGAGACAGTACCTTCGGAACTGCCAGTTCCAGGAATGGGACATACATTCCTCATAGGGGACGAACATTGTGACCTACATCAGTAGATGCAGGAATTGAATAGGATGGACCAGTATTACATGGTTGTGGGAAATCTGGTCTTGTGAAAAGTGCCTAACTGCTGAAACTAATCATCCCCTACCATTACCAATAATGCAATAACTTATCAGGGCAAACTAATTTGTTAGCCATCCTACAATTGTATAGATTTTTATCATGAAATTTTTTTAATTTTCAGATTGTGGAAAACTGCATTTTGTGAAAATTGCCCACAGGGCCCTAGTTGCTGAAATTATAGAAACAGGAGGAGATCTAACCTCTCTGAAAAGACATGGGGGTTGGAAATCATCCACAGTTGCAGAAGAAAATATTGATGATTCTGCTAGTAACAGATTAAATATTGCCATCAGCAGTACTTCGAAAGCCATCACTTCACCTCTTCCAGAAACTGACATCGAGTCTGCTACTGTACATAATGTACAAATAACAGAGATAAATCTCTCTAACTCTTTATTGCAAACTCCATTACAATTTACGAATTGTAATGATATTACTTTCCTACTATTAAATAAATAAGTTACGGGCAAATAGTATGTTTGCCATTCTACACATCTAGAAAAATGTTTATTTTCAGATTGTGGAAAGTTGCAAACCCAAAAAATCTGCAACATAATAACTAAGTCTTGTTTTACAGTAAATGTCAGTTAGGTTTTTTTAAAGGGTTCACCACCCTTTTTACTGTGACCTTTTCAAATCTATTGTGACGATTCTTGGAATATATGCCTTTGAGTGGGCTTGTCCCACTGTTATAGTCTTTGATTTGATGAGTTCGGGTCATATGAACTACTACATGGTCCTTCTTAGTTTGGCTTTCTAATTTTCTTCAAAGCCTCTGTGTCCAGGCACCCAGAACAGAATTATTCTGTTGTCCCAGCCATTGAAGGATCTTCACACAGTTCTAAACTAATCTGGATTTTAAGTTACTTGATAGCTGCTCGGCTGTCGGACATGATTTTAACTTTTTCTGTTTAGTAGTTCTTGTCGGCCGAGTTTGATTGCATGAACTTCTGCCTGGAATACTGTGGGGTTCAGTGAATGTAATAGATGTTTTACTTTTGCGAAATATAACATTCCAGACAATCGAGTCAACATCCCAAAATCAAACTGAATTTCTAATAAATTTTTTGAAAATCAATTTTCATCGAGAAAAATTAGAGTTTTTTTATAACTATTTATTTACTTTACCTACACTTTTACCATAGCTCAAAGAGGTAATTACAATCTCAAACTTTGCATGACTAGTAGGGCACCAAAGTCTCGCCATATTTTCGTCTCAGCTGGCATATGAATTATCGTATATTATGTATTTCAGCACAACACAGGACTGACACTTAATCAAAGGGAGTGTTTATAGTTGCAATATCAAAATTATAATTATTGTTATTTCATTGTATTTTTTTACAGCAACTCGAAAGAAATAAATTGGAAAAAATTCAGAGAATCTATTACCCTTTCATTTTTTTTTCAGCTTACATTTTCAGAAAATTCATGTCACCCACAATTATCTAGCAATATGTTTCTGAGATTGGTAACAAGGCCCACCTCACTTATGCTTTTAGATATCTGAATAGAACCTGTGACTATAATTGGTCATTATGCAAAATCTTAAATATATTAAATACTGCAACCAAATTCTATGGGGCTGAAATATCGAGAGAAAACCATAAGAGTTCCCGAAAATCGTAAGAGTTAAGCGAAAATATCATGAATATAAAACAACAAAAAAGTATTTGAAAACTATATGATCAGTAATTCTCTACATTATTGATCAAATATTAGTTCAAATAAAAGTTGTATGATAGAACTTGTGACTATAATTGATCATTATGCAAGATCTCAAAATACTGTTACCAAATTCTATGGGGCGGAAATATCAAGAGAAAATCGAGGTCATAAGAGTTAAGTGAAAATATCATGAATATACATCAACTGAACTTTTTATATCAATAAACTGCAGAGTATTAAAAAAGTATATGGTCAGTAATTCACTACATTATTGATAAAATATTAGTTCAAGTAAAAGTTGTATGATTGAATAGTATGATTGAATAATCTATTTTTAATCAATATGGTCACAAGGGTATGGTAAGTAGGGGTTGATTCGTCACAAGAACAAGATATGCTAAAGACATTGATTACGAAAATTAGCAAAGGCACAGAAAGTCACAATAGTGCATTAGAAATTAACCAGTGAAGAAACACTATTTATACAAGTGTATTGTGAAACAGTTGTTTTTAAATTGATATCTTTTACCAAGAAATATTCTTATCTATATGATATACGTACTTGTGGACACTGTCCATATATCAGCTGAGAGTACAGTTACATGCACTGGCTTCACACAGCGGTAATAAGACCAAGAGTAACTTATGGCTCACTCTTATGGTGGCCAAAAACAAATCAAAGATAGGCAAAAACCAACCTTGGGAAAATCCAGAGGCTTGCCTGTTTCTGTATCACGGGTGCAATGAATAGCACTCCAACAGCTGCAATGGAAATCATCCTAAACCTCCAACCCCTTGACTTACATGTCATTGGAGAGGCCAGGATGAGTGCATACAGACTGAAAAACACAAAGAACTGGAGAATCCGAACAACTGGTGTGATCAATATCGAAGAACTCGAAATGATTTCAGAATATATGCAACCCCTATACTCATTCGGAATACGAATTGACGGATCTGGATGGGCCCTGAGTATAGAATCACAATAAACTGCGGACATAGTCTGGTATACATACGGTTCAAAGACAGTTGAAGGAACGGGAGCAGGAATACATGGGGTAAGGCCAAGAAGGGACTACATAATACCACTTGGCAAATGCTCCACGATATTCCAAGCTGAAACACATGCTATTATGGTATGCATTCAGAAGAATCTAGACAGTGGTTATAGGAAAAAACACATCTACATTCTATCTGACAGTCAAAGTGCTATCAAAGCACTCAACTCTACACAGATAAAGTCTAAACTGGTCTGGGACTGCCTCCAGAACCTCATCGAGCTGGCAAAACACAACAAGGTCACCTTGATGTGGGTGCCAGGTCATAGAGGCATTGAAGGCAACGTTAAAGCGGACCAGCTAGCTAGACAATCATCTGAAACGCTATTCACAGGGCCAGAACCTGTGCATGGGATTAGCAAAAACCGATGCAGGACCCTGATCGACGAGTGGATAAAAAGAAGACACCAACAATATTGGGATAAAACTGTCGGGCAAATACACAGCAAAGTCATGGTAGGGCACCCAAACCGGACCCTGACGGCTGACCTTCTGAACCTGAACAAAACGAAGGCACGTATAATAGTAGGTCTGTTGACTGGACACTGCGGCCTAAGAAAACACCTAAACACCATGGGAGTACGCAGGGAAACCGTGAAGTGGCTATGCGATGAAGAGGAGGAAACAGCCTCTCATATTATCTTCCACTGTGACGCCCTAAGTAGAAGGCGACACAGAACCTTTGGAGAGATCAGCCCGGAAACAGGCATGAATCCGAAGAACCTTATTAACAGGCTACTAAACCTAATTAAAGGCACAAACCTGTTTGAATGAGGAACCACTGACGACAGAGTGATACAATAGACCCCAGCTGATCGCAGTGTCAAGGGAAGCTAAGTGCCAACCCTGTCTCTGGCTCGTCAGCTTTCAACCAACCAACAGTTACAAACGTTTTCAGTAGCACATAGTTATGGAGCTCCCTTCACTTCTATACCACTCTCAAAGTTTGATGATATCCTTAAAAAATATATTCTAATTTATCTTTTCAATTTTAACATGAATAAATTGAGAATTCCTACAATTTTGATAGTGTCATTATAAATGAGTCATGCACATACCTTACTTTTCTGTGAGTTTCGAATTAATATGCCACAGCAGCCAATGCTGACTTTGTATCAGCTAACCATAGGATTTGGTTCAAATATCTAAAAGCATGAGCTGATGGTGGCCCGATGACGATCTCAAGGTCACCATATACCCAAACATACACAATCCATCATGTCTTACACAATTCTTAAACAATAACAAAAAGTAAATTCGCATTTATAAAAGTTATTGATATGAAATAGGTTAGTTAGCACAGCCCAAAAATAGTAAGATGTTCGGCATACAATTTTAAAAATCAAAAAGCAGTCAAACTTTTTGTTGTTATTTCTAGATGTGTCCACTTTATCAGGGCATTTTTGTCAAAATAATCATACAATGCAACAATACTGTCTCCACCAGAAACTCTGACAAGAAGTTGAATTTAATGCATCATAATATTATTAATTGATAATTTAACCTGTTCTTTTGAAATGAGTGCTGGCCCAAAAGTGTAAAGAATTCCAGTATCTCCCCTATTATAAAAATGCAAAGAGTAAATGTTCCTTATTTTTGAAAGATAGTGTTTCAATGAAATAATTATAAAAAAACAAGCTTTTATTCAAATACCCAAAAAAGTATAAAATAATTGCTTTGGATGTGTGACGTAAGTTATTCCGTGAGTTAAAGGAATCTATAACTCACAGAATAACCTACGCCACACATCCAAAGCAATTATTTTGTACTTTTTAGGGTATTTGAATGAAAGCTTGTGTTTAAAAAGGTTTTTTTTTATTCATTATTTTATTTTGTGCAATTTTGAATCGAATCAGAGCCGCCATCTTGAATTTGTGAATTTTGACAAAATAATAATAATCTCCGACCCCAAAAACCCCCACATACCAATTTCGAATCGAATCGGACCATAAACACAAATCTCGTCAGCCATCTTGGAGCCGCCATTTTGTTCCTTCATGGTAAATGTATAGATGTCGCACTCATGCTCCCTGAAAATAGCTTTATGACTCTTCTTACGTGTTATTGCTCCTGAACACGAATCCGGAAGAAAAACGTGAGAGCGCCACTGTTTCCAAGTTAGAACACTTTTTACTTTTCTTTGATATTTTTCTGGGATTATAACCTTTTTACACTTGTATAGATTCCCTGATCCATTTAATTTTATTTTCAGATTATGGAGAGTGTTCCTCCACAAAAAATAAGCTTTTATAACCTAATTTTCAGGCACCATTTTCTCGCACAAAAATTACTCCTTCTTTTTACCAGCATAAACAATAGGGATTGATGTAAGAGTTATACATGAAGAAAAAAAAACAGAAATCGCTTATTTTCGGCACAACTTCGCATAAAATATTACTGGTTTTATCGAAAAAATCCTCCTTAAACAAACTTCACACATCTGACAGATTAAATTTAGTGATTTTAACTTTTCTGCATGTTGGTAATAACAAATAAATCAATTTTACCTTCATTTAGGTTTGCAATTGTTTTTGGGCACCATTACTTGATTATTTGTATAAAAATAGAAAATTAGAAAAAAATGTATTTTATTTAAAAAAAAGCGTGGGGTGCATGGTATGGCCTCGGCCAACAATTACCTGTGATCTAAGACATTTCTTACTTTACTGCCCTAGGTGTGTAATGTACTATATAATTATTGATACCATGCCCCACGCTTTTTTTTAAATGAAATATATTTTTTTCAACTATTATTCTCCAATATTGAATAGAATCGAAATTTTTCAATTCAATACAAAAGAATCATAATCTCCGACCCCAAAAAACCCCTTTTTAAATAAATATCAAATCCCAATTTAGATCGAATTTTTCAATTTACAAAAGAATCATAATTTCGACCCCAAAAACCCCCACATACCAATTTTGAATAGAATCGGACCATAATCACAAAACTCGCGCCATTTTCGAGCCGCCATCTTGAATCCTTCAATTTTGACAAATAATCATAATCTCGACCCCAAAAACCCCCACATACCAATTTTGAATAGAATCAGACCATAATCACTAAACTCGGCCGCCATTTTAAAGCCGCCAACTTAAATTTTGACAAAAGAATCATAATATTCGACCCAGAAAACAACCCCCACATACCAATTTTGAGTAGAATCGGACCATAATCACAAAACTCGTCTACCATTTTGGAGCCGCCATCTTGAATTTTTCAGTTTTGACAAAAGAATCATAATCTCTGACCACGAAAACCCTCAGATACCAATTTTGAAGTGAATCGGACCATAATCACAAAACTCGTACGCCATGTGTAATATGGATTTAAAAAATAAGCTAAAAAAAAGCATATGATTTCAAGCCAAGTGAGATATTTTAAATAAATAATTGTTTACAATCAAATATTATAAATGACAAAATGGTTCCCAAAAACAATAGCAAATATGAATGAAGGGAAAACTATTAGTCATATTTGAATTCGAAAAGTTGGCGGTGATTTATTTGTTATTACCAACATGCAGAAAAGTGAAAGTTATTTAGGGTTTATTGTTTATGAGGGTAAACAGAAGGAGGCATTTTGAGTGATTTTTCTGCGAGAAAACAGTGCTTGAAAAAGCTGGCGCAGTGATGGACTTTTGTTTTAATTTTCGATGAACACCTACTTTCTATGCATTTTTGACAACAAACAGCGACCTCAGGTCTGTTTCCCAATTACCAGAACCTTTTAGAATGCATTCACATCTTTGAATAGGCCATTGAGGAAAACTGTGGTAATCGAGTGAACGTTTGAGAGATCTGCTTCGCCACATATATCTAGTTCATTTCGGAGTATGGAATAATCTACTGGAAGAGTTTCAACTTGGCTTGTCAAGAAGTTCTGGCGGGGCCAACTTTATTGAATTGGCATTGCATAGTCAAAGTCAAACAACAATTTCAACATGCATATAAATTATTGTGATGGGGATCTTACACACATTCAAAACTCCAATAAGTATTTCTCATGATAAATAATAATTTAAACAAATAAATAGAAAAACAGCTTAAAATTATAATACATATATACAGACAAAAACTTTGGATCTATATTATTTCATGTTGAGAAGAGCGATTTTTTCCTGGATACAGTTGGATTGAGGAGCCTCAGCAGATTCACTAATGTCAGAATTCAAACCATTTACGCTGGCAGTCAGTCTAATCTGTTTAGTATCACTTGTATTGAGTTTTTCTACAGCGGACCTCTTGCAGTTCACTTTGTTGATACTCTTGACCTTCAAGATATTGGGTCTATGTTGGATATTATTGGTATGGTTAAGCAAAGAGATTGCCCGATACCCATGAGTATTATTAATAATCTTGCGCCTGCTATTCATAGCCATAAGAATGTCATTTCTTTGACATTCTGCATGCTGGTTCGACAACAGAATTGCTCCCCCGACTTTTTTAGTACCATAGTTTGGAACGGCTACCGGTTTTGGATGTGACTTGTACATTTCCACGTTTGAGTTGTGGTTAGGAATGGACAAGTAAACAGAACGATTAGTGGTTAACGGTGGGCTCATAGCTGATTGGGGAGATTCCAGACATATGACGTTCTTCCCTATTTGCACGAACTGAAACAAAACGAATGTTGGTGGAAAACTATATATATAAAAGAAAGTCGTGTTAGTTACACTCTTTATAACTCAAGAACGGCTGAACCGACTTGGCTGAAAATTGGTGATGAGGTAGCTTAGAACCAGGAGACGGACATAGGATACTTTTTATCCCGTTCGACCACGTTCCCGTGTGACGTGACAGAAAACGTCAAATAACGGGATAACGAAAAAACGGGATGACAGGATAAGGGGATAACGGGATGAAGAAAAAACGGGAAACGGGATAACGAAAAAACGGGATGACAGGAAAGGGGATAACGGGACAAAGAAACAACGGGAATAACGGGATAACGAAAAAACGGGAATAACAAGATAACGAAAAAACGGGATGACAGAATAAGGGGATAACGGTATAAAGAAAAAAAGCGGTAACGGGATGACATGATAAGGGGATAACGGGATAACAGGATAAAGAAAAACTGGATAACAGAAAAACGGGATAACGAAAAAACGGGATGACAGGACGACTGTCGGGTCAGCTAGTCATAATATAAGTAGATTATCGGATGTTACTTCTTCATTATTCCAAATAATATATGTTCAGGGTATATTAGAATGAATAACAATATCGATAATGTGTATCTGTTTTTTGTTAATATACCTATGTAATACAATAAAAAATATGTTTATTTATTTACTGATAACAAAAATGTGAAAGAATAATTAAAAAAATTGTAGTATAAAAAAACTAAAAAACACGCTTTTATAGAAAACCAGACAAAAAAATAGAATATAAGAAAAAAATGTATTTCATTTAAAAAAAGGCAAAACGTGGGGTGCATGGTATCGCCTCGGCCAACAATTACCTGTGATCTGAGACATTTCTTACTTTACTGCCCTAGGTGTGTAATGTACTATATAACTATTGATACCATGCACCCAACGCTTTTTTTTAAATAAAATAATTTTTTTTCTTATTTCTATTTTTTTAGTCTGGTTTTCTATAGAAGCGTGTTTTTTAGTTATTTTAAACTATTATTTTCAACTTTCGAGTTTAGTTTTCTATTAACGCGTGTTTTTAGTTTTTCAAACTATTATTATTAATATTTTTTTTTAACTATTATTCTCCAATATTGAATAGAATCGGACCATAATCACAAAACTCGCGGCCATTTTGGAGCCGCCATCTTGAATCCTTCAATTTTGACCAAAAATCATAATCTCCGACCCCAAAAACCCCACATACCAATTTTGAATGGAATCAGACCATAATCACAAAACTCGTCCGCCATTTTAAGCCGCCATCTTGGATTTTTCAATTTTGACAGAAGAATCATAATCTCCTACCCCAAAACCCCCACATACCAATTTTGAATAGAATCGGCCCATAATAACAAAACTCGACCGCCATTTTGAAGCCGCCATCTTGAATTTTTCAATTTTCACAAAACAATCATAATCTACCCCAAAACCCCCACATACCAATTTTGAATAGAATCAGACCATAATCACAAAACTCGGCCGCCATCTTGTATTTTTCAATTTTGACAAAAGAATCATAATATTCGACCCCAAAAACCCCCACATACCAATTTTGAATAGAATCAGACGATAATCACAAAACTCATCCGCCATTTTAAAGTCGCCATCTTGAATTTTTCAATTTTGAAGCGAATCGGACCATAATCACAAAACTCGTACGCCATATTGGAGCCGCCATTTTGTTTTTTTTTTCACACAAAAATCTCTTAATGCATTGTCGCCGGAATTATGTACACCTGCCAAATTTCAAATCATTCGGACGTCTGGAAGTGGGTCAAAATCGCGCCCAAGGGGTTACAAACATACAAGTAATATAAAGCGTGTGAAATGTCTAATATCTACAATACACTGATGATATAAGAAAATGAAACAATTAATAAATTTATTGAAGTAGACATGATAATATATGAAATGGAAGAGAAGAAAGTAAGTTCATAGAAGTACTATGCAATTACAATTTTACATGATGGTAATTACATCAAGCAGGAGTTGAAGTTACCCTATCAAAATTTTAAGCTCAAAATCAATCATGATTAATCCACATGGTAGTGTTTTGATATTTTCTTCAATCTCTTTGAATTATGACCAAAATAAGTATGGAAAGTTTTATGTCGACAGTCCCAGAGTGTTAATCGAAATGTCATTGTTTTCGATAATCCTTTTTTTCTGTTAAACATTTGTTTGCCCCCTTAAAGATTTCAACTTGCAATTTGTTTAAATAAATCTTGTAAAAAGCTCATCTACAAAAATAAATAATGAGAGTAGGTAGATTGGTTTGATGCTCACTATGGGGTGTGTCCTTAACCTGGATCGAACTGACAATTGTCACTTTTAAGTGACAATTGTCACTTCTAACTGACAATTGTCACTTCAAAGTGACAATTGTCAGTTCAAAGTGGCAATTCCAAATGTTTTTGAAAAATATTTTGTTGTTGGCCCTTCTACGCCTTCGTATTATTCAACTCATATACTCAATTGGTTGATTCGGATGGAAGGTGATTATAATCTAGGGAAAAACCAAGAAGGATATGATCAGGAGAGATAATTTTCTGAAGGATACATTCGAAGGATGAGTCTAAAAAGGCCAATTCCCATCTATGTGCAGCGCACCTGTGCAGCATTTTGTAGCACTGTGCTGCGACGCTTTGCTTAGGTGATAACGGTGTCATTTAATTATTGCAGACAATTGTAAGCAGCATTTTGCTGTACTGCTCAATGCTGCTTAGATGGGAATCGACCTCAATGAGCATATACAATAATAAGTTTGTTTCGTTTATATATATATATATATATATATATATATATATATATATATATATATATATTTTATTTTTTTCTTCAATTTCTCGGAATAAAGGTCTGATTCAATCAATTCATATAATTTCTCTTAACTACGTTTCGACATGGTATTTGTCATCATCAGGTTAAAACAAAATTATTTTATTTGAATTCTACGTTCGCATCGTACGAACGTACAGAATTCAAATAAAATAATTTTGTTTTAACCTGATGATGACAAATACCATGTCGAAACGTAGTTGAGATAAATTATATGAATTGACTGAATCAGACCTTTATTCAAAGAAATTTGAGAAAATATATATATATATATATATATATATATATAAATGTTCTATTTACTGATTGATATAAGCGGGAACTCACTTGTACTGGGCTGACAACTGAGATAGGACTCATTGGCATGTAAACAACGGGGACTGTTCCAATAGCGCTCTCCTGAGAATGTATGTTCATTATATAATTATTATCCTTAGTCTTTGAAGGTGCATTTTCCGAATCAGTCAAAGTTGGTTGCTGAAAAAAAAATGGAAGACGTGGTATTTTAGCCATTTTGATGCAATACTCTACATAAGTACAGAAAAATATCCCAAAAATAAGTCTTTAATATAACAGAATCCATGACCAGAAAGAAACGCTATTTTCCGAGAAAGAAATAAATGTTGAATTCCAATAACATTCACATCTGATAAAAACGCGGAAGACCTAAAAATAGATAGGCACATTTCAGTACTGCATTCCTAAAAGCATCGCCCTAACTATTCAATAAATCATCACCCTCTTAAGCCGGGCTCAAACGAGTCGTGTACTTGGCAAATACACAATTATTTGCGTACTTGGCAAGTATACGAGCTTTGCGAATGGCGATGGCAAGCAGGGCGCTCACACGACGTGTACAATTTACAAGTTCGCGAGCGCAAACATTTGGCTTGAAAACCTTGACAAATGAATCAGTGGTGTGGCAGTCAATATGGATAGCGGTCGTAATGAATAGTCGCAGTAAAAGCCAATTATTTGTGCATTTCGTTTGAGCGCCTCTACAAGTATAGACAAGTATGTACTTGGCAAGTGTACGAATAATCGTGACCCCTTTGACTCGGGCCATTTTTACCGACCACAAATGGAAAACCAACGAGTGACAAATAATTGTACAAGTAACCCACTCACACGACATGGCAAGTATACGCAAGTATTCGCCAAGAACACGAGTCGTTTGAGCCCGGCTTTAGATAGCATATCTAAGGAATTTCATGGTGAACAAAGATGTTGTTAAAAAGTTAGCATGTCATTATAAGTGCAGAAGTAATCACAAGAAACAATATCTTTGGACCAAAGGGTCCCAACCCGGTTTTAAAGTAAAAAATAAGTATTTTGCAGTTTATAAACAACTCTAAGGTTACACGAGATAAGTCAACTCAAGGCAAAACATCAATATACGAGTATCGAATTCATAAAGTCACGCACGCAGTATTTACACATAATATATATTTTTGTGTATACAGTGTCACACATAAAGTACGCAACATATGGAAGTTTTTTTTATTAATAGATGTAATGAAAATTTGACTTAGCAGTTAGTTTGTGCTTGAAAAATGAGTAAAAAACAGCCTCTTCCTTTTGTCATGTGCTACTCTGAACCTGTCAAATTTGACATTTTTTTCGAAAATCCTCAAAAAATCAGTTTTTTTTTGAAATTTCGAAAAATGCCAAAGAAAAAAAGTTGCTCAATTTCAATTTTATACCTTTGCTCCAAATTTGAGCTGTCTACTGTCACTTCGACTTTTTTCCAATTTTTTTAATTTTTGGAATCTTTTGCTCTACCGATTCGAACGAAACATGATTCAAATATCATAATTTTGATGAATACGAGACTTCAATGTCATACATGCCTAAAAAATAACCACATTGGCCTGTTACTAGAAAAAAAAATGCACCTCCAGAAATTTGTCTTTGTTGTTGCAAAGTTCATCTAGCTTTTTCATTTCATTGTGAAACTGATTCGGATTTTCAATGTTTCGACGTTAATATGTCAGTAATCGAATAAACGAATGTCTCTTCATTCTTATTACACTCGTATTTCTTTTTTGAGCAGATTTGTATCCCGTTAGCTGCAGATGAGTTCGAAATATTTTGATGTAGTTTACACCCAACAGTGTGACTGTTGGATGTTATTTTCGAGTAAATAATAATTTTTCGCAATGTTTTTTGAATTAATTTCATAAATCTCATATTCTTTATTTTCACCATTAGATGTGTAAAAAACATTAAACCAAAATAACTATAACCAAATTCACAACAAAACATCGTACCATTCATTGATTTATCTCAATAATCTTATAAAGAACCCGAATTAAATTATTCAGTATGCCGTCCTTCTTGTTCTATACAAATTATAGTCCTTTCATTCAATTTAGCAATTCAATATTAGCACAACACTCCCGAATGGTATTCTCTAAATGTTCTTTGTTTGCAAATGGTCTGTGCTTATACACTTTTTGTTTCAGATAACTCCATAGAAAAAAGTCCATTGGAGATAAGCCCAGTCATCTTGGTGGCCAATAATCTTCCCAATCTCGTCCTATCACTTTGCCCCTAAACATTTGACTGAGACACTGTTTCACTTCTACCGTTTGGTGGATCGGTGCCTCGTCAAGTTCATACCACAAATTTCGTCAGAGGCAGATTATCCAAAACTTCAGACAACTGATTCATAATGAAATTTCTGTACATGTCTGCGTTCAAATTTGCTCTAAAAAAATATGGTCCAATTATTTGGTTATGTAATAAACCACACCACACATTTGTCTTGAATGAACATTGATCACGACATTCTATTACAAAATTTGGATTATTGTTGGACCACCAGCGACAATTTTGAGAACTAACTGTTCCGTTCGACGTGAAAGTTGCCTCGTCTGTCCATAAAATCCTGTAGGGAAATGTGATATCATTTTCTCTCTCACCTTGGAACCAAAATGAAAATCCTACTCGAATATCGAAATCTCATTCTTTAAGAGTGTGTATGAACTTTGACTTACAAGGATGGAAATTATTTTTGTGCAAAATTCTTCTCACAGTTTCTCTGCCAACCCCTGTATTTTCACTAATGCTCCTAATATTAGTTTTTTCGTTTTCAACAACGCTCAAACAAACATTGAGTTGTTCTTCTTCATTTTACCTTATTGGATTATGTGGTTTCTTGAAACGATTGTCCACAGAGCCAGTTTCTTTGAATGTTTTCAATATTGTTCCCACGGTACAAAAGTGAATATTTCTTCCTGGATGCCGGTGATTGAAAATACAAGCAACATCTCGATTTGGCACATTCTCACCACATAAAAAAACGATTTCCACTTTTGTCTTGTGTGGATAACATTGTACATAAAACTTATTTGTGAATTATAAATCTGTACACAAAACAACTCGATTTATTAAACGCAATTATTTGACATTAACCAAAACTAAAAATTTGTTTCAAAAGCCTACTAAGGGAAAATTTTAGTTTGTATTCGATCAATTGTACTATTTTCTTCCCAAGATGTTGCATTAGTCTTGTATTGTTTAAAATCAGAAAATTTTATATCATGTTTAGTACAAATCGCTAGAACGAAAGTCTTTTGAATAGTTATGAAACTGTAGGTCATTGTTTAGTTTACAGAAAAGTATGATATTTCGGGTTTGTTTGTAACTGAATTATTGATCAGAAAAATAATCAAACTGTATAAAAATCTATTAAAAAAAAATACGAGTGTAATAAGAATAAAGAGTAACTGATTGTTACCGAATCAGTTTCACAATGAAATGAAAAAACTAGATGAACTTTGCAGCAACAAAGACGAATTTCTGGAGGTGCATTTTTTTTTCTGGTAACAGGCCAATGTGAGTATTTTCTGGGCAAAATATGATATCGAAGTCTCGTATTCATCAAAATTATGAAATTTTAATCATGTTTCGTTCGAATCAGTAGAGCGAACGATTCGAAAAATTAAAAAAATTGGAAAGTGTCGAAGTGACAGTAAAGAGTCCAAATTTGGAGCAAAGGTATAAAATTGGAAACTGAGTAACTTTTTTTTTTGGCATTTTTCGAAATTTCTAAAAAAAAGATTTTTTGAGGATTTTCGAAAAAAAATTCAAATTTGACAGGTTTAGTGTAGCACATGACAAAAGGAAAGGGGCTGTTTTTACTCATTTTTCAAGCACAAACTAACTGCGAAGTCAAATTTTCATTATACCTCTTAATAAAAAAAACTTCCATATGTTGCGAACTTTATGTGTCACACTGTATATACTATGTTTCCATGCATCAAGAACGAAATAAAACTAAGATCAATAGTTCGTGCCTGCATAGGAAATTAACAATGCCACACTAGTATCAAATACAGTGCGAGAGAAAATTTAAATAAGCAAACCTCGTGGAAATAAATAAATAATTCAATTTGATAAAATTAAAATAGTGTAAAACAAATATCGAGTGAACAAGTGATGAGATCTGAAGTTCATATATTTTTCTGGATTTATGTTTGGGCCAATTGAATCAATTTTTATTTTTAAATGTATCTCCATATTTTTCAAATAATATTCATCAACAATCTAGTTAACCATTGATGGCATTTTTACTTATATTCAGTCCACTTGATTTTGAGAATGCCAAAAACTGACCTAATGTAAAATCTTCAATGTTGTTTGTCTATTATTATCGCATATAGAACTGATGGCAATGCTATGTAGTGATTATAAAATAAATATACATATTGTAAAATTGTTTTTAACCGCTTTTTTAGTTGTTTGACCAACCCTCACAAGTTAATGAAAACTTGTACGAGTTAAGATCACGGGGGCCTTACCTTTTATAGTGGGATCCGAAACCACTCTTGGGGCCTTGAAAAATTTTTCACCAGCTGCGTGAGTCGAACCCGCGCTGGGTGGAAACAGTGGACACAAGACTAACGCTTGTGCCACTGAGCCACAAGCCCCGTAATATATATATATATATATTCTTATGTTGACTCCAAGTGCATTATTGAACTAACCTTCTGAGATCGGTATTTGCTTCTATCTAAAGCCCCATATTCCCATGTATAAAGAGAAAGATATTTTTCCTGTAGGCTGTTCCAGAGAAATAATCTCAGTTCGATAATCCTCAGATAGTTGATGCTCTTTATACTCAAAGTTTTAGATTTCACGAGCAATCCTAACAAAAAGGAATGATCAAGTAAAGTGATTTTTTTCGTATTACATTTTGAAATTTCCTTAACGTTTATGATCTTTTATGACGGAGTTTCCCTTCTATAAAAGGCCAGTGGCGTAACATTGATTTATATTTTTTTCTAAACATTGAACTCCTGGAGGGGAAGTGGTGTATACACAAAACGATTTTTCTTCAACACCAATTAATTGGGATCTGAAATATTTTGTTTGCTGTGCAAACATATAATTTTTAAGGAGTCAATACTATGGTAGTTGTATTCGCCAACAAGAATAGGGATTTGCGTAACTCAAAAAGTTCTTTGTTGATTATTGGAGTGTATTGCGTTATTCATATCCTATATAATTTAAAATAGTAACCATGTATCTTTTTTATTATGAATGAATATCAGGCAATTGTTTTCTTATATAGAATACACATTTATTGAGATAACTTATCACTTCTCACTGAATTAACTAAAAACAACATAACTATCATAAATAGGAAATTAGGAAAAAAAAATTTAAAAAAATTGGAACCAAAAAGGAATTTTACATCCAAACAGTTGATCGAATCATCAAACAATTCTAAAGCAATGTGGCAAATTATAAATGAACTTAGAAGGAAAAAAATGGAAAAACATTTGTAAAATACTTCCAGAAGAATTTAATAATTTTTTCATTACCATTTCCACTGCTCTCCAAGACTCACTACCCCCCCAACAGATAGAGATCCCATTAAGCAGGTTCCTCAAAACTACACGTCCGGAAAATGGTTATTTATCTCCCCTACTACACCTCCAGAAGTCGAAAACATAAATAATAGTTTAAAAAAAAAAACAAAAAACACGCTTTTATAGAAAACCAGACAAAAAAAAATAGAAAATAAGAAAAAATGTATTTTAATTTAAAAAAAGCGTGGGGTGCATGGTATCGCCTCGGCCAACAATTACCTGTGATCTGAGACATTTCTTACTTTACTGCCCTAATTGTGTAATGTACTATATAACTATTGATACCATGCACCCAACGCTTTTTTTTAAATAAAATAATTTTTTTTTTCTTATTTTATATTTTTTTAGTCTGGTTTTTTATGAAAGCGTGTTTTTTAGTTTTTTTAAACTATTATTTATTTCCTACTTTTTGATGTGGTTTATTTATGAAAGCGTGTTTTTTTATTTTTTTTTAAACTATTTTTTTTTTTTTTTTGTAACACATATCACCAATATTGATAGACATAATCAAATTATGAAAGCGTTTATTTTAAAGTTTTTTGTAAAAAAAGATACATACTTAGATCTTCCGACCCCAAAACCCCGCATACCAATTTTGAATAGAATGAGACCATAATCACAAACTCTGCCGCCATTTTGAAGCCGCCATCTTGAATTTTTAATTTTACAAAGAATCATATATCCGACCCCAAAACCACCACAACCAATTTTGATAGAATCAGACCATAATCACAAAACTCTGCCGCCATTTCCGCATTGATTTTCAATTTTTACAAAGAATCATGTTTTGACCCCAAAACCCCACATACCAATTTTGAATAGAATCAGACCATAATCACAAAACTCGGCCGCCATTTTAAAGCCGCCATCTCAAATTTTCTATTTTCACAAAGGAATCATAATCTCTGACCCCAAAAACCCCACATACCAATTTTGAATAGAATCAGACCATAATCACAAACTCTGCCGCCATTTTGAAGCCGCCATATTGAATTTTTCAATTTTTACAAAAGAATCATAATATTCGACCCAAAACCCCACACAACCAATTTTGAATAGAATCAGACCATAATCACAAAACTCTGCCGCCATTTTGAAGCCGCCATATTGAATTTTTTCAATTTTTACAAAAGAATCATAATATTCGACCCCAAAAACCCCCACATACAATTTTGAATAGAATCAGACCATAATCACAAAACTCGGCCGCCATTTTAAAGCGCCATCTTGAATTTTCCAATTTTCACGAAAGAATCATAATATTCGACGTCAAAAACCCCCACATACCAATTTTGAATAGAATCAGTCCATAATCACAAAACTCGGCCGCCATTTTGAAGCCGCCATCTTGAATTTTTCAATTTTTACAAAAGAATCATAATCTCCGACCCAAAAACCCCCACATACCAATTTTGAATAGAATCAGACCATAATCACAAAACTCGGCCGCCATTTTGAAGCCGCCATCTTGAATTTTTCAATTTTTACAAAAGAATCATACTCTCCGACCCAAAAACCCCCACATACCAATTTTGAATAGAATCAGACCATAATCACAAAACTCGGCCGCCATTTTAAAGCCGCCATCTTGAATTTTTCAATTTTCACAAAAGAATCATAATATTCGACCCCAAAAACCCCCACATACCAATTTTGAATAGAATCAGACCATAATCACAAAACTCGGCCACCATTTCAAAGCCGCCATCTTGAATTTTTCAATTTTCACAAAAGAATCATAATATTCAACCACAAAAACCCCTAGATACCAATTTTGAAGCGAATCGGACCATAATCACAAAACTCGTACGCCATATTGGAGCCGCCATTTTGTTTTTTCTTCACACAAAAATTTCTTAATGCACTGTCACCGGAATTATGTACACCTGCCAAATTTCAAATCATTCGGACGTCTGGAAGTGGGTCAAAATCGCGCCCAAAGTAGTCGGTTACAAACAAACAAACATACAAGTGAGGCTAATATAAAGCGTGTAAAAACATGTCAAATAGTTCTACTTTGATGAAGGTATCTCACTCCCTCTTGCCATTATAATAAACAAATGCTTTGAACCTGGTGACTTCCCCACAAAATTAAAATTCACTAAGGCGATACGGATCTTTAAAAATAACAGGGATGAAAATATACTAGATAATCACAGACCAATATCAATAATTCCTATTCTCTCTAAACCTATAGAAATAGCTTACAAAAATAGACTAGTCTCATAGCTGGATAAAAATAACTTTTTATCCTCCTCTCAATTTGGTTTCAGGGAAAAATTACCCACCAACCATGCAATAACAACTATCTTCTGCGATCTTTCCGAGACTTTTGACTTTGTCAACCATATCATCCTCCTAGGTAAGCTATGGTATCAGGGGAAACTCTTACCATTTCGCAGAGGCTTACTTAAGAAACAGATCACAACTGGTGGAACACAATGGCGTTAGATCTTCAACACAAAGCATACTGGCAGGAGTCCTTCAGGGCTCAATCATTGAACCTTTACTATTCATTTTATACATGACTGATTTCTCAAGCAATGCAAAATCTATTCTTTACACAGATGACACCACTGTCTTTCACTCCCACCAGGATCCATTAAACTCAGAAACTATAAACCAAAATATAAGCGAAGAAACAATGCACTGGTTCACATCAAACCAGCTAAGTCTAAATCTAAGCAAAACAGACACTCTAGATTTCACCCTTAGGGATTCCAATGGGGACCTAGAAAACATAAAAAGAAAGCCCGAAACACGTGTCTACAGATAACACTTTTCTTTAAGGACTATGTCCATTACATTGCTTATATATATATATATATATATATATATATATATATATATTTAATAGCTTACCTTAGCAGTAAGAACTGAGGTAGTTGTTTTTCTTGAATGTGTTGATGAGTCGCTGGATTTAGGCATGATGGGTACATAAGGAGCCTTATCCGATGATTCAGTGGTGCTTACGACGGCAGCGACAAACGGTACGTAAGTAGTATTTTGAGAAAAAGACTCTTTTTCTTCCGTCTGGCCATTTGGGGACGTATACGAACAATTCGAGCCATGCTTTGACTCTTTTTCTTTGACAGTCTTTCTTTCCGCTATCAGTTGATGAATGTCCTTGCTGCGGCCTGGTACTAACTTACGTAATTGAATCTGAAATATAAAATTGTTCAAACACAGACAAGACATTTTTCTTGTTTGTTAACAAATGCAGTCTCATGAGATAATAGAAAGAAGCACTGATGGAAAAACTGAATGCTTTATATTCAATGTCAACACTAGGAATGCAGCAAGTGGCGAATTTCTTATGCCTTCACATCAATGAAATTTCAAGTTGGATAAGTCAGATTAACAATATTTGGAGTAAACTATTATCTGTAACGTAAACCATAATAGTTCTGGAAAAAATGTTGACTTCGAAGCACTAACTGTATATTATGCACATTTCTACACTGCTATGAGCCTAGGAGTAATCATTCAGGGCCCAAGTTACGGGTTGAATAAAAAAAAATAGGCAAAAAACTCTTGAATACAAGCACATGCAATTCCTGCAGAGAAATGTTTATGTTGAACAAATTACTAACCCGACAGCAATTGATGATTTATGAATCAATAAAATTCAGATCAATCAATCATCCAGATCATTTTGATAGACCCTGTTAGTCAATATTTATGGAAAAAATTATCATACACCATTCATAGAAAATCCCTGTATCTAAGGATCAATGAATTTTTTTATTTTTTAAAGACTGCACATACACATTTTGTAAAGAATGAAATAAACGAAATAACAAGACAAGTATTAAACAGGAACGAGATATCTATCATTGAATATTTTCTACTAAGCAAAGATATATAAAAAAGTTAAAGACAGGAGTAAAAAAAGGAGTATAAATTCCAGTTCCTTTTATTGAAGTTATTCAAAATGCAAGTAGAAAAACAAGAAGAAAATAAAAATAAAATTGTAAATAAGAAAATTTGAATATCTAAACTTGGAGAATCCAAAATTGCAGAGAGATTTAGCAGAAAAAAATAATAATTAAGAAGATAGCTCGAAAGAATTTGAAAATAAAGTGAAAACGGAAAATCAGAAACTAGTTTTTGGAACACTATGTAACATTAATAAATAAACACTATAAAAAATAACAAAAGACGATAATATAATAAAAGAAAAATATATAAAATAGAACAGATATTCAAGAATATTAGCCCAATTCAAAACAAAAGAAGTAATAGGAGGGCAACAAAAAATAGAAGATAGTATAAGTATGGACGTTATTAAAGAAACAATAAGGAAAGCGAAGACATGAGAAGCGCTAGGCCAGAACAAAATAGCTACAGAGATGACAAAATCCCAAATAGATTCGGTGCTACAGGAACTCTGATACATTTTTAATGAGCAGAAGATTGGAGGATGGGAATAGTTGAATGCAGAACACTTGAGCGAGGCTGTAAATGATTTGTTCCTTTCTTTACAAATTGGTGGGAATAATGTAAACATGATCTTGGTTTGGGTCCAGGGATCCTATTGATGTAGTTACAATTTGAATATTGAAATAATTTCTTTATAACATGTTCAGAGTGAGATTTCTTAGCGCCATCACAAGGTTATCACATGCAAGCAAGAAAGTTAAACTGACATACCCTATGACTGGAACAAGTGATGGACCTAGTGCAAGGCCCTCTATTGCCTTCGACAACGCCACAGTGAACATCCGGATCAAACTCCTTGGTAATCTTGGTATTACTATTGCTTTTCCTGGATTTCTTATGCCTACTACTGCTACTGCTACTACTGCTACTGGAACTATATTCTGTTGGGTTAGCAGTCTTTGATTTTGGCGAATGATCAGAAGTGGGCTTCGTAGGTGATCTTGGGGAATGAGAACTTGATTTCAACGAGGATGTATTAGAAGATACTTTTGTTTCAGATTTACTAGAAGCTGTTATTGTAGTGTTGGTATGTGTAATCGGGGTTGTTGGAACTGTTGAAATTTTTGTTGGTTTCGGTGAGGATACTTTTGGCAACGTCACTTCGGGAATGGCAGCAGATGCGGATGAGGTAGCTGTTGATGGGGATGGAGGTTTCTGGAATATCAAGAAGTGCATTAATTGATAGTAGGTCGCTCTGTAAATTCCAACTAGCAGAAACAAATTCAAAGTTCATTCAAAAAAGTAAATATGTTATACATTTATAGGTGGTCATAATATGTTCATAGTACAATTTTACAAGTAATGCACCTAGGTGAGTTACCACCTGTTTGTGCAATAATACCAAGTCTTTTATAAATTGTAGAAAGTAGAAATTTAAAAGTTATTATTGACATGTAATGAAGAAAACTTAGTAGACCAGGGCTAAAGCCTTTAAAAATGGTAAAAAGTGAAAAAAAATATTAGGATGAAACCCATTGGAAAAGGAAGAGAATATAATAAAAATGAAAGGAAAAATAATTTACGGGCGATCTGAGGTCGGGAAGTGGAAGGGGGTGAGTTTTTAAGGGTAAAAAACGGTTTATCTCGATTTCCGGCAAAACTACAAGTCCTGTGGAAAAAAGTTAAACAGCAAAGTTGTAGGTAATAGAAAGATCTACAACTTTTGTATTCACACTTTTTTCACATAACCTCAAAATGTATGTGAAAAATCGAAATAACCAAGTTTTTGGTTTTTTATTATCGTTTACAAAAAAAAAAATCTACGAAATTTGGTGAAAACTTACCTTCTTGTCCCAAACACTCTGTAATTTATTTGATTTAAAATATTTATTTTTTCACCTTATTTTGACTTAATATAGTAAAACCACCCTAATTTTCAATCGAAAATTCTCGCGTCAAAATATCAGCTTTTTTTTAAAAGTCGGTGGCTTTTTATTCGTTGAAATCTCTACTTCTATGGTGAAAAAAAAATACATTACTATGTAATGTTCTCAGAAAATGCAAAGAAACGAAAAAAACTCGAATCCAAAAATCTACAATATTTTGAGAAAGTTGTAGAATGTTCTTTAAATTATATGCGTAGATGCCTATTTATTGCTATTTTGAGATAACTTATATACCTGAGTGACCTACGGAAAATTTTAGCCCATCAATAGGTATTTCATAGAGAAGTGGGGAAGGGGCTAGGAGGGTCTGGGCCTTACTACCTGTTATTTCTTTGCATTTTCTGAGAACATTTACCATAGTAATGTATATTTTTCTTTTCACCATCAGAAAGTAGAGATTTCAACGAATAAAAAGCCCACCGACTTTTTAAAAAAAGCTATATTTTGACGCGAGAATTTTCGATTGAAAATTAGGGTGGTTTTTCGATATTAAGTCAAAATAAGGTGAAAAAAAAAATATTTCAAATCAAATAAATTACAGTGTGTTTGGGACATAAAAAGGTAAGTTTTCACCAAATTTCGTGTTTTTTTTTGTAAAAAAAAAAAACCAAAAACTTGGTTATTTCAATTTTTCACATAAATTTTAGGTTATGTGAAAAAAGTGTGGATATAAAAGTTGTAGATCTTTTTATTACCTACAATTTTTCCATTTAAGTATTTTCCATAGAACTTGTAGTTTTGCCGGAAATCGAGATTAACTGTTTTTTACCCTTAAAAACTCACCCCCTTCCACTTCCCGACCTCAGATCGCCCGTAAATTATTTTTCCTTTCACTTTTGTTATATTCTCTACCTTTTCCAAAACGTTTCATCCTACTATTATTTTTTTTGGTTTCAAAAATTATCGACCCTGGTCTATAGGAGTTAAAAAAGAAAATGGTATTAATATAATATAAATAGTAATTATAATTATAACAGAAAATGGTAATATTATAATATAAATAGTAATTATAACATAAAATGGTAATAATATAATAATTTGGTAATAATACTAATGATATAAATGGTAATCATGACAGAAAATATGTAGTATATTTAAATTATGTTAAATTAATTAATTATTTTTTTCACAATATCTTATGTATGTTATCCCTTTTTAGATAAATAAAGTATTTGCATTTGTTAACAAAGTGTTTATATTTGGTTATCTCTTTAATTTCATTAGGTAGGATGTTATAAATCTTTGGTGCTAAGGTTGTAACAAACCTTTGGTTCCCATCATATCTTCTAAATGGTACAGCCATATGTTTGTTTGTGTGCTGCCTAGTTTGGTAGCAATGGTTCACAAAATGTTTTTTCTTAGATTTAAAGCAGAAGATGCAGTTACTAAGGTAGTATAGGCATCGGACATTCAAAATTGATTCATTATAGATACAATTTGTAGAATAAAGTCTATTTTTGAATAATATTATTCGTAGAATGTAGTTTTGTACTACATTGTCATAGAGCCCCCCACCCCCACACTATGATACCATAGTTTAGAAGTGATTCTACTAAGGACTTGTAGATTTGCAAAAGTAATTTTATTATATATATAGAATTTATAAATTAAGCGTCTTATTTTGGTTAAGTCTTGAATATGAATAGCCCATTTTAGATTTTTATCAATAGTGATACCCAGATATTTTATGGAATTAGTACCTTTTATTATTAAATCATTTATTTTGTTAGAATTAAAATATGGTTTCTTTGAATCATTCAGTGAGAACGCAATATAGAATGTTTTATCAGAGTTTAAAGTTAATTTATTTTTGTCGAACCAACATTTTACAAGGCGCATTCCGTGATGAGTCGTTGTACTTTCCCAGTTTGTACCTTTAAAAAGTAGAACTGTGTCATCTGCATAGGAGCTAGAGATACCATTTATGTTTAGTAGTGAGTTGATATAAGTAATAAAAAGAAGTGGACCAAGCACTGTTCCCTGCGGGATACCTATCTTAGTTTCAAGTGAGTCACTATTTACATTCCTAATTTGTTTTCTGTAACTCAAATAATTTTTGAAGATTTCCAATACCACACCTCTGACACCATACTGCTCAAGTGTGTCAGTAAGTTGTTTATGAGGTACAGTATCGAAAGCCTTCGCGATATCTAGGAAAACGGCAATTGAAAAACCCTTATCAAAGTTTGAATTTGCCGAGAATCACACTCACACAATAACTAATGTTCAATATAAAATGACATGACTTAATCCTAAAAACTATATTCAGATCATAATAAATGCCAATAATAAATATGACAATATTATGGATGGGTCAATTTGACGTCGGCGGCAGTCGTGCAGCCGTCGAGTGCCACTGGAGCCGACGCAAATTTTACCGCCGCATTGCACTAGTGGCCTACGTTACCAAAATACACACACAGCGGTTTTTCTATCGTTTGAGTAATTTGCTAATTGTAATTTGAACTGCATTCTTGATAGTTCATCAATATATTCGTCAACAGTTTCGTGAAAATGAGTGACATAAATGATGAAAGTCTTATTTCATTACTCTCGAACAAGGGAGACCTGCATTACGGGATAAAACCATCGACATTTTTTAGGATCGAAACGCTATGAGAAACGCTTGGCATGAAATTTGTCTTGTATTGTGAAGCAACTTCGATCAGTTTATAGTTTATAAAAAATAAAAAAACACGCTTCAGTAGCAATATGAACTAGTTGAAAAAAATAAGAATAAAGTCATTGCCCAAAAAAACATTAATGTTAGAAAAGCGTATTACTAATAAATAGAAACAAATGTTTATGAAAATCTAACAAAATTTACAAAATAGCTGAAATTCTGGATTTAGGCATTTTAATGTATGAAGTGTCCATTAAGCAATTCCCATGCCACGGCCCTAAAAATAAATAAATGAATAATAGTTTAAAAAAACTAAAATACATGCTTTTTATAAAAAACCGAACTAAAAATTAAATAAATAATAGTTTAAAATAAAATAAAAAACACGCTTTCATAGAAAACCAAACTAAAAATATAGAAAATAAATTTTAATAAAATTGAATTAAGAATAGTGTGAAAAATTTTAATAAATTTAAATTAATAATAATGTAAATAAGAAAAAAAAATATTTTATTTGAAAAAAAGCGTGGGGTGCCTTTTAAGATTCAGATTACGCACCCCACGCTTTTTTTAAATAAACAAATTTTTGTTAATATTTACATTATTATTCATTTATAAATTATTTCTATTGGTTTTCTATAAAAGCGTGTTTCTTAGTTTTCTTTAAACTATTATTTATTTATTTTTCAGTTCGGTTTTTTATAAAAAGCGTGTATTTTAGTTTTTTTAAACTATTATTTATTTTCTACTTTTTAGTTTGGTTTATTTATAAAAGCGTGTTTTTTTAAACTATTATTTATTTTAATATACTATTAATTCCGTGATTACTATTAGTAACTGTAATTATTTTCCAAATCATTAATGTGTACAGCTGTATCAATAGTCAAATCTCGATTTTAGCAGTCATTCAAAGATTTTAACGTTGTCAATATATACAGTGAGCCGTCATCTTGAATTTTTCAATTTTCACGAAAGAATCATAATATTCGACTCCAAAAACCCCCACATAAATGGACCATAATCAGAAAACTTGTCCACCATTTTGGGCCCCATCTTGAATTTTTCAATTTTACGAAAAAATCATAATATTCGACTCCAAAAACCCCCACATACCAATTTTGAATAAAATCGGACCATAATCACAAAACTCGTCCACCATTTTGGAGCCGCCATCTTGAATTTTCAATTTTGACAAAAGAATCATAATTCCGACCACGAAAACCCTCAGATATCAATTTTGAAGCGAATCGGACAATAATCACAAAACTCGTCCGCCATATTGGAGCCGCCATTTTGTTTTTTTTCCCACAAAATCTAAATGCATCGTCACGGAATTATGTACACCTGCCAAATTTCAAATCATTCGGACGTCTGAAAATGGGTGAAAATCAAGTCCAAAGGAGTCGGTTACAAACAAACATACAAGTAAAGCTATAATATAAAGCGTGTAAAAAATAAAAAATTATAGGAATATTTTTGTAGAAAAAATAACGAGCTACAACTTTTATGCGAGGCATTTTCAATATCTCCAATACATCTGGAGATGTAGCTGAAAATATGAGAATTTTTGGATTTTTTTGTTAATTTTTGCGCCGTGGCATGGTAAAGAATTGTTTAATGGATACTTCATACTTTCAAATTTCTGAATCTAGATTTTTCAGCTGTTTTGAAATTTTTGTTAGGTCTATATTGATTGGATTAGTAGTCATTATGAAAAGTAAGTAGAGAGCACACCAAGCTTTCTTAAAAAAAAAAAAAGTTTTTTTTTTGGCTGACTTTATTCTTTTTATTTTTAAATTTTCATTCATATTGCTACGAAAGCGTGTTTTATAATTGTTTAAACATAATTTTATTTGTTAGAAAAGCGTGTTATTAAACTTTCCAACTACGGGAGAAAACTCAGCGATTAATTCATCCACATGACAAGTTGTTAAAGTTTAACCATTTTCAATTGCAGAAGCAGTTTCTATAAGGAGCAAATCAAAAACGAAGTAACGGAACGAAAAATAATGTGTACTACTGGTAAACATTCTCCGTCGGCGAAGGGAAGATCAAAAGAGCCGAAAGTCAACGTGGGTTTGAGTGACAGCTGTCTAGTTCTACACCAGATTCGTCTGAGCCAATCAAAACGGACCGCAAGCCAATGATAATGCTTGTAGGTGTGTCGATACGTCGAGAGGCCAAGCAAACTAATAAATCACGAGTTATATTTGTGTTTGAAGAGATCTGAATAAATAAAAGCCAGTAGCGTCTCTAGTCTAGGATCGAAATAGGTTTAAATATTCTATAGTTCTGTTGTGTTTGTTGGAAAATATGGTTTTTTTTTCGAAAATTAAATTATGATGATCCGATTGCCTATTAATACATACTTCCTCGCTTATGGCATATATTTTTTATTTTAACGTATTTTTTTAATATTTAAATATCTAAATAAAATTAGTTATCTCCGCCTATGCTGCTCAAAGGATACCGCTTCAAGACTGCGAACTTGTATGCTTCTGCAATTGTAAATGGTTCAACTATACTAACTCTTGCTGAAAGTAGATTATAGGGCAGTCGATATGGCTCTTCAGACTCTCCGTACCTCAACCTATAATCTATTGTACATAACTTTTGGTGAGAGTACCAAGACCGTACCAGTGAATTCATCAAATCTTCGAAATGTAAATTTTGGCATTTTGACCAGTGAATTCACCAAATCCTGTGAATTAGCCTTTTTTTCTGACGATCTTGGTGAGAGAGGTCATAGCTATCAAATTATTGTATTGTCATCAGTTTTTAATACGTGTTCAAAATTTCAAATGAAATGGGTGAAAATTAATTTCAAAGATACATATATACAGGTGAAGATAATAAAGCGTGTGTAAACAAAGATACATTATTTTGGTGAATCCATTATTTTCTCACACACCTATACGTACTATAAGTGGTAGGGATCGTAAAATATTCATTTTTGAGATTCTAGAATTGGCAGTGACCATACTCTGTAGTGGCACACATTTTTTACTAGCATTGTAGTGCTCTCTGTTCATAACACAGTTAAACTGATGTGATTTGATTTAAAGATGAAAATATACTGCGTGCGACGGCGTCGGACAATTTTCCGCCATGTCTGTAAACGTTTAGATTTCTTTGAGCGCGACGTTGAATTATCCGATCGGAAAAATCTGCCGTGTGTGTCACGGGCGGTAATCTCCTGTATATCTGTTGCTTCTATACTATTATAAAATTTTAATTGTCTGTTAGTTTGTTTGTTCGAGCATCACGCAAAAACTAATGTACCGATTTTGATGAACTTTTTTTTGCTTGAAGGTTTATGGTCAGACTTAAAAAGGTGTATATTTTATTTTACTACAATTATGGGAACCGGAGATATAACAATAAATAAAAAAAAATCACAACCACGTGCAACTATAATCAGGTTAACTCCCATTTGAAGTATATCTTTCCGTTGTATATATATCCATACTATTATATTTGTCTGTTTGCTTGTTCGAGCATCACGCAAGAAGAACTGGACCGATTTTGATGATCCTTTTGAGCATATGATTAGACTCAAATACTGGTATGTCATCTCGCTACGATGACGAGAACCATATTTGTAATAATAACACCACATTCCAAGTGCAACCAATATAAGGTGAGCTTCCATTTCAAGTTTAACTTCCCGATGTATAACGGGATAACTGGATAACAAGATAACGGTTTGACGGGATAACTGAATAACGGGATTATGGGATACGGGATAACGGATAAAAAAAATGGATAAGGGATAATGGGCTATCGCAAAACGGGAAAATAGCAAAACGGAATAATGGCATAACAGGACAACGGCATAACTTGATAACGGTTCAACGGAATAACTTCATAATGGGATAACGGGATACCAGATAACGGGTAAGAGCAAACGGGATAACGGATAATGGGCTTGGATCCCAAGGTGTTAGAATTACCTCGTAAATATTTGAATGATTTCAATATACAGTGCATTCATTTTAAACGAGCCACCCTGAATAACTTTTGGTACAATGATTTTCAGGAAAAATAAAAAAACACGTCAACAGTAGTATACAGGGGGGCACATTTTGACATATTCACATTTGATGTTACTTCCACTATCGCACCCCAGAGCATGTTACCATTTTTTTTAAATGGATCACCCTATATTGTTTCGCATTATCAGATGCTCCATGATGAGCAGATTTCAACAAAGTATAAAACATATGGTCTGACGCATATGGTTCGGGAGCTACAAATTATTTGGTTGAAAACGAGCCACCCTGAATAACTTTTGAAACAATGATTTGCAGTAAAAATAAAAAAACAGGTCAACAATTTATACAGGAGGCCACATTTTGAAATATTCGTTCTAGAGACAAATGAAGCAATAAATCAGAAAAAGAGATTTTTTATTAAATTCTTGAATCAAAATCTGATGACTTGACAATGAGAAGAAAACATTTTTCTTTAGTTAATGTTCAAAAACGTTTCCACCAACTTCCATACAATGGTACAAACGAGCTTCCATTGCCGCCCTCACATGGTTGAGAATCTCGGAAGTTATTTCTCTGCAATGCCTAATGATATTCTCTCTCAAATCTTCTAATGTTGTTGATTCTATCTCATACACTTTAGACTTCAAATGACCCCATAGAAAGAAATCTACAGGAGTGAGATCCGGAGACCTTGGTGGCCATTCTGTAGGACCTCTTCTGCCAATCCAGCGACCAGGAAAATGATCATCCAAAAATTGTCGCACTGGAGCTGCATAATGAGGAGGTGCACCATCCTGCTGAAAAACTATTTCTTGTTCGAATAAATTCATATCCTCCTCAATTGCCCTATTGATGCACGGTATTATTCGATTCTCCAACATATCCAAATATTTCTCACCAGTCAAATTACCATCGATAAAAAAAGGTCCTATGATGTGGTCACCTAAAATTCCTGCCCAAACATTCAGTTTTTGAGGTCGTTGGGTATGAACTTGACGGTATAAATGAGGATTCGTATCACTCCAATATCGACAATTTTGCCGATTCACCTCTCCATTCAAACTAACTACTTTCATCCGAAAAACAAATTTTAATCAAGAAATTCTGATGCAAGTTGTTCCGTTCAGTGAGACTTTCACAAAACTCGATACGTCATCGAAATCATCTTCGTTCAATTCATGAACTAGTCTAATCTTATATAGATGAAATTTGTACTTATGAAGGATCCTGAAAACATTTGTACGACTGATTCCTGATTCTCGAGATAACTTAGTGAGAGATTGCGTATTTTCCATTAGTCCAAAGTGCCCTAAAACTGCAATAGAAATAGCTTCATCGTTGACAACTCCTGAACGGTTATGCTTTTTATTGCTAACAGATCCAGTTCCCATAAATTTGTTCAATAATTCCGAAACGTATTTGTGTCGTACATTTCTTCCTGGATAATTATCATTGAACATACGGGCAGCAGCTCTAGCACTATTTCCATTCTGGTAGTACAAACTCACTATTTCAATCCGTTCTCGAAGCGTATAAACCATTGCTTCTCAAGAATTCACAAAAACAGAAACACCAATTGTAACTTCACCTGGTAGGTTATCGTTATTGTAGAATGAGACAAATACAAAATGAAGAAATATCGAATTCAAACTTAACTAGGCAAAATAAGACTTTTTTGAAGTATACTTCAAAAAAACACCTATGAAACCTAGGTAACAGATTGTACAGAAGTTCATTCAGGGTGGCTCGTTTTCAACTCAAATAATTTGTAGCTCCCGAACCATATGCGTCAGACCATAATTTTATACTTTCTTGAAATCTGTTCATCATGGAGCATCTGATAATGCGAAACAATATAGGAAGATCCATTAAAAAAAAAATGGTGACGCTCTGGGGGTGCGATAGTGGAAGTAACATCAAATGTGAATATGTCAAAATGTGTACCCCTGTATACTATTGTTGACGTGTTTTTTTATTTTTCCTGAAAATCATTGTACCAAAAGTTATTCAGGGTGGCTCGTTTTAAATGGGATGCACTGTATGTAACTATTAATGAAAGAAACGGCAGAACACTTCAATTTTATGTTATTTTTTTACCAAGGAGAATTTTTTTCATTTCTGAATTTCGGCAGCAAAAAGTATCACAAAATAGGTTATATCTGAAAGAAGATCAGTAAGAAAATAAAATTCCCCGGTACGTACTGAGAATTACAAGCGGTTAAAACTACTCTCTGAATATATGAATAATTTTTATCTCTAAAATAATTAATTTTTCAATGCACTGTTTCCTTGCAAATTTTCCACTAGAAACTAGAAAAAGTTGAGTGTTAATATATCAAGAATACATTATCTCAACAAACATTATGGTTGGCTCAAATGGCGGTAAAATCTACTCCTATTATACCTCGAAGAGTATTAGTAACAGAAAAATTTAATTTCACGAGTGAGTAGCATTCCAAAGGTGCAATAGGATTTTTTTTTTCAAAATTCCATTCGTAAGAGTTTAAAATTACTTTTGAAATATTTGAATAATTTTCAAATATGAAACTGTAAATTTTTTTCATCGTTTGTTTGAAGGTTGTAGACGATGTGGTAACTTGATTACTATCGTTTCGGACGTCCATCGTCTTAATGTATTTAAAAGGTTTTCATATACAATACATTAAGACGATGGACGTCCGAAACGATAGTAAAAAATTTTTTTCATAATGTAGAATTTTGTTTTTTCCCATAGTTTCAATTTGAACTTGAAGATAGTTGTGAGAGAATACATAAAGTTTACATTATCCCAACCTAACTTATGGTTGGCAAAATTGACGTAATTTTAACCTGGAAGTGGTTGGCGCTGAATTTGGCGGAGGAAATTTTATGTCAGATTCACCAGTATTGAAAGAATCTAAGATCTAAGGTAATCTGGAAGTCGAGATTTGGCCCTTTCAATCTATTCATCACCTGAAATTAGCTATATGGAATGATAAAATTTGGTTTTATTTTAAATTTTCGGCACTACTATGGAATATTTTCAATTAACTCACGTAAGGGAACGAGAAATGTTAGCATGGTGTCATATTTATCAAAATTTGCATCGAACCAAAAAGCGTATAAAAATATGATCTTCCTGAAATTCACGCAGTACTATTTACTTTTCATTATTTAGAATACATTTTAAGATATGGATATTCATCTAATGCACGGGGCTCTGCTCAAAATGTGTTTTTTGATTCAGTGCAAAAAAAAAAAAAATTTTTTTTAAGTAATTTTCACTTGTATGAACATAAAAATACGTTTGTAATCGCATGATTTCACATCAAAATAGATTTTGAAATCTCAAATTAGTAACATAATTCTTAAAAAATACATTTTTTATTGCAAACCCTATAGTTATTGAGTGACCCGGACTTTATCAAAGGTAACAATAATGTGCGTGCATCAATTACAAATAAATATTAGTATCTTATTACTTTAAACGAGCAATTCTTGTATATATATTTCGGGTATCTCGGAAACTGCTCTGATTTGGGAAATTGTGTATTTAGATAAGGTTTTGCATTTTAAGTTTATCTATATCGAAGTATTTCCTGAAAAAACGCGATTTTACATGAAAAAAATAATTTTATTATGACTACAATGTATAGCGCCATCTTGTAAATTTTTGAGGTACTTGTGCATTGTTGCTATTGGATGTTAGCTTACTGGTACCTCTAAACTTTGTGAGATGGCGCTATGACATTATCCGAATACGAATGTTAGATGTGGTTTTCTTTGGTTAGTCCAAGGAACTCATACGGTTTATTTAAAATATGTATTTGTAGCCAACCTGCGCACTAGGTAAGATTTCAAAGTTTAATATGTAATAAGTATGTGATTCGTATCTAAATAAGCATCTTCTCCGAAAAAACACGATTACAGAAAAAAAAAAAACACCGAGCAAAGCTCGATCGCCCAGGTACTATATATATATATATATATATATATATATATATATATATATATATATATATATATATATATATATATATACGAAAGGAGGATTAGAGGAGAAAAAATGGATTTTTTTTATCTCTCTCCTGAGGTTGCAGTCAGTTCAGAAGGCCAATGTAATGAGTACTCTCTGTTATTTATCAAGCTTTCGAAATTAATTTTCTTTCTTTCATAGTCCCTCGAAATATTATGTACCTACCTGTATAATAAAAGTGTTTGTGTTTTAGTGAATTGCATTTTAAGTATGTTTTAATATTATGTGTGTTTCGCTATTTTTTATTTGTAACAGTCTCACGTTGAAGTCTTGAAAATGAAATAAAATTAATTTCGAAAGCTTGACAAATAACAGAGAGTACTCATTACATTGGCCTTCTGAACTGACTGCAACCTCAGGAGAGAGATAAATTCAAATTTTTCTCCTCTAATCCTCCTTTCGTAAATACTTTTCCAGTCGAGATACTATTTTTCTCAATAATTTTTTTATGATACAGCATTTAAAAATACATACAACCCTAAATTTTCACCCTTCTACGATCAACACCTATTTTTTTGGCAAGATTTTTATTTTTATTTTGTCATGAGGAAAACGGAATTACGGGATAACGAAAAAACGGGATGACAGGATAAGTGGATAAGGGAAAAACGGGATAAAGAAAAAATGGGATAACAGGAAAACGGGATAACGAAAAAACGGGATGACAGGATAAGGGGATAACGGGGTAAAGATAAAAAGGGGTAACAGGAAAATGGGATAACGGGAAGATTTCCGGGAAAAACATTTTAGGGAACATAGAAATTTGGACAGGACAACGACTGTCGGGTCCGCTAGTATATATATATATTTCGTGTATCTCGGAAACGGCTATAACGATTTGGATGAAATTTTGTATTTAGATAAGGTTTTGCTTTTTAAGTTTATCTATATAGGCGTCTTTCCTGAAAAAACGCCATTTTACAAAAAAAAAATACGAATCGATAGAGCGATCACTATCTGCTCTCGTGCTAACAATGTATAGCGCCATCTCGTAAATTTTTGAGGTACTCGCATTGTTGCTCTTGGATATTAGCCTACTGGTACCTCTAAACTCTGTGAGATGGCGCTATATGACATTATCCGAATACGAATAACTTTACCGAGTGACATTACCGAATTTGGGCATCAAATCAATGTGTTTTTCTTCGGTTTGTCCAAGGAACTCATACGGTATATTTAAAATGTGTATTTGTAGCCAACCTGTGCACTAGGTAAGATTGCAAAATTTAATAAATCATTATTTTAAGTATATTGGCTGTGCTATCAAGATTTCAAATCTGGCCTACACAAAATGCGAATCTTTCAAGCAATATGGATATTGCGGCTGCATCCTGAACAGTTATGTACTATTCAATAGAGAAAAAACTTAAGCTGATGGCAATTGCAATTATATACAAGTAGATGTGTAATTCCACAGCCATTTCTCCCCAGGCATCTTTTTCAAATTGTATTATTATATTTGGGATGCATGGTATCCCACAATTGAACTTTTTCTCAATGAATACAAAAATTGGTAATTTTGTCCACTCCATACCATCCCGATAATAATTTAAACTGAATAAACACGGCAACGTTCGCATTTCGGTCCAATGATGTGACGACGAAAGACCGACAACTGATGGGACGCTGCGATGTTCGATTCGGGGTTTTGTTCATGTTGCCAATAAGCAACCAACCCATTTCAATTTAGTTTATTGTTGTTTTGAACTGTTGTGCTAGGTATTGATATTTTGAAGTGGTTACATTTTGGAAGCATAATAGAAGACACTAGGAAATAAAAGATAGAAAGCGTTTTTATAGATGGAACAAAATGATATGTATTAAAAAAGACGAAACACAAGCATCTCAGTTTTTCATACATTACAATCAAAGTTTCGATTCAGAATTATGAAAAAAAAAAACTTTCGTGAACATTTACGAGTGCCTACAAATTCACCGAGACATAGGTAAATATGCTCATAATTATAATACAATAAATAATAATATACTGACCAATACCCGTACTTCAACTAGAAACTCACTCGACGTGAATTTATTTGATAAACTTCACGCATGTTGAAGATTTGTGAAATAATTATAAAACAAAAAATGAATTTGTTCCTCAAGAACAACTCGTTCTCCTCCTCGATGATTATATGAATTTTCTCATAATTACCTTCAATATTTCCACATCTTTAAAAACAGTGAATATAATCCTCTTCATGGTAAACCCTTGAAATCAAATAAATTACAAGGCGTTGGGCATTTTCTAGGTACCGGGTTATTCACTATAAATTACCCACCCCTGTCATCTTATTATTCTCAATAGAAAAAAAAAGTTAAATGTTAAAGTTTTGTGGTTATGACTGAATTTTGGTAAAATGCTATCAAAAATACACTAGCGTGCAGATTTCAGGGGATAATATTTTTTTTCAAATGGCATATCCTGTATGTAATTGAATTTTTGGAATGATATTTTTTTCCTGATTTCAAAAATATACAATATTTTACCCCTATCTTATACCGTTTTAGTAAACGTCGAATAACTTGGACCAATTTGTTTGAAAATATGAACAGGATGTTGAAAAGGGAAACATTCTAAATTGAATAGAAATATTTTTTGTGAATTGAAAAGATTTTATGAACATCCTGTTCATATTTTCAAACAAATCAATTAACAGGATGTTCATAAAATCAGACAGTTTTCTTCCTCACTGTAAACCATTTTGATTATTCCATTGAAGAAATGTCACAAAACAAACATAATATAGTTGTCATTTTCATAGCTTCACAGTAACAATTAGTATAACTTATTCGACGTTTAATAACTCAAAAACGATATAAGATAGAGGACATATGGTATATTTTTTAAATAAAAAAAAATATTCCAATAATTCAATAATATACAGGGTATCCCATTAGAACAAATAAAAAAATTATCCCCTGAAATCTGCACGCTACTGTATTTTTGATAGCATTTTATCAAAATTCAGTCACAACCACACATCTTTTACATTTAACTTTTTTTTTCTATAGGCAATAATAACGATGATAAAGGGTGGGTAATTTATAGTGAATAACCCGGTACAAAAAACTGAAAGTGTTGAAGAATGGGAAAATTATAAAAATCTGAAAAATCAATCAAATTATGATATAGTCCATCCAATATCAATTGCAGAAGCTGTTTCTATAGGGAGCAAATAAAAACTTCGCCAACACGAGCGTATATGCGAAGAAACGGAACGAAAACTAATCTGTACTACTCGTAAACATTCGATGTCGGCAAACGGTAGATCAAAAGAGCCGATAGTCAACGTGGACCTGAGTGACTGCTGTCTATTCACAAACCGATTCGTCTGGGCCAATCGAATCCGACATCATTGCTCGCAGGTGTGGCTATACAATGGGAGGTCATAAATCACGCGTTATATTTGTGTTTTAATAGCTCTGAAAGATTAAAAACCAGTAGCGTCTGTGGTCTTGGTGTGTGCCGATCGAAATACGTTTTAGGATATTCTAGTTTTGTAGGATATTCTAGTTTTTTTTTCTTAATGTATTTTTATAAATAAAAGCTTGTCTTTATTTTATTTTTTAATTTTTCATTATTTATGAAGTATTTTTAAAATCTTAAAATATCCAAATAAAATTAGTTATCTCCGCCACTGCTGCTCACAGGATTTTGCCGCAAGACTTTTTTATGCTTCTGCAATTGATATTGGGAAAACTATACCTGCAGCACCTGCAGAAATTATTCGAAGAACAGAAATAAAATGTGGACTACTATGACTAAACTGCCAAACGGGTATAGTATTTCTAATCCCAATTGGACCGACATAAAAAGTTTCGGGAAGGAATTCTCTTTGCAGTCGCCGCCTTGACATAGGCGTCGGTATATTATTTTTCAGTGGAATTTTTTCAGTTACTTATTCTTACAATCATAGCAATGTATCACCTCATGTAAAAGTAGACACATGTTATCTCAACTGAATTTTATTATTTGTTTCGAAAGGTCTGCAGAAAGCCATATTGATAAAATTATTTTCAATGGATAGTTCCTAACCTCGCCAACACACGGCACTGATTAAGAAATATTGTGAACTGCGTAAATCATGCGGCTTCAGATAACAGATGTCCAATCCAGCTAGCCGAGCTTCTATTCCTCAAATATATTGGTTAGCGCCTTTGCTGTCGAGAAATACAGTTGAATAGTGCTCTTTCTTTAGATAAAGCGCATGGGTGTAGACATAATGTCTAGATATACAGTGCCTTCATTTCAAAACTTCCCACCCCTATTATTTCTTTTAGCAGGGAAAATTTCCTGTAGGGAAAAAACACGTAAATTGAGATGTGGAGGGGGAAGTTTAAAACCAGTGCCAGTTGTATTTTAGGTTGAATCCCCCTACCCCCACTTAATAATTTTAAATGGCACCCCCACACTTGTAACACATCATTTCAAAGATCTTAAAAATCCTCACTCAACTCCGTTTAGAAAACTGAAATTGGTTGATCCGTTCTCGTAAAATAGGGCAAAAAGAAAATAAATGATAACAAAATGCAAAATAAATTAATGAATTTATGGAACCGCTACCACTGACTCAATAACGGTATGTGTTTGTTTCTTTTTTACACAGAGTTTTTTGCGTTAGCTGAAAGTGAGATAAAGGCACACAGTTTCTGCTTGGCTTCAGTTAAAATTAAATGGTGAAAACACGTATCTGACTTAGTTATTCCTGATTTTAAACTGTTTGTCAAGTGGTGTCAGTTGCACTGACAGTAATACAAATCGTAATGGTGTACACTTTATAAGAAAGAACTGAAATTATTTTTATTTATGGTGCTGAAAATAGGTGTGCTCGTATGACAGCCCGGGTTTTTAATGAAATTCATGCAGGCCAAAATGTGAGTCATCGATATGTTCTAGACCTTGTTCAAAAATTTGAAGAGACCGGTTCTGTGTGCAACAAAGCAGTAAAGCAGCCGAGAGTTCTGACTGAAGCCGCACAGATTGAGATTTTAGGCCAATTCGCCATTGAGCCGACTACGTCAATTTCGAAAGTCGCTAAGTTAGTAAATATTTCAGTTGGTTCTATACACAAAGTTTTAAAACTAAACAAGTTCTTTCCTTACAAAATGAGTATTCATCAGCAACTCAGTGAGGATGACTATGATAGGAGAATTGAATTTTGTGAACTAATGACTGCAAGAATTCAAAATTACCCGAATTTAATAAAAAATATTTGCTTCAGTGATGAATCAACTTTTTTTCTTGATGGCTTTGTAAATAAGCATAACTGTAGATACTGGGATAATGAAAATCCACACTTGTTTCGAGAGGATCATACGCAATATCCACAAAAAATAAACGTCTGGGCTGGAATTCTGGGAAACGAAATAATTGGCCCTATTTTTATTGAAGAAAATTTAACGGGTCAATTGTATTTAAACTTATTGGAAAATGTAATCGATCCACTCATAACACAGTCCTTGGAAAGCCAAGTTGATGAAGGAGACAACCCGCTCTTGGATGAACAAAATTTACATTTTCAACAGGACGGCGCACCGCCACACTACGCATTGCATGTCCGACAGTGGCTCGATCAACGGTATCCTGACAAATGGATTGGCAGAAGAGGCGCTCTGGAATGGCCGGCGAGATCTCCGGATTTGACGCCATTGGATTTCTTTCTCTGGGGTTATTTGAAGACAATGGTATACAAAACTCCCCCGCAGGACATTCAGGATCTAAGACACAGGATTACTGCCACATACAGACAAATTACTAACGAAACATTTACAAACGTCCGACAGGAATTCGAGAATAGATTGTACTTTTGCTTAGCTACCAATGGTGCACATTTTGAACAGCTAATAAAGTAAGGTACATTTATTTCATTGCAATAGCTATTATTTTATTTTTTATTAAAATTCATTTTCTTTTTGCCCTTTTTACGAGAACGGATCAACCAATTTCAGTTTTCTGAACGGGGTTGAGTGTGGATTTTTAAGATCGTTAAAATGATGTGTTACAAGATAGGGGTGCCATTTAAAATTATTAAGTGGGGGTAGCTAGGGGTAAGGGGGTTAAACCTAAAATACCACTGGCACTGGTTTTAAACTTCCCCCTCGATATCTAAATTGACGTGTTTTTTGCCTACGGCAAATTCTCCCTGCTAAAAGAAGTAATAGGGGTGGGAAGTTTTGAAATGAAGGCACTGTATATTATTTCAATAAAAAATACAATACACGTTACGTGCGTTGTGCGTTCTAATCTAAAAGGTCACACGACCCCATGTAGTTATATGTGGCTAAGCGCTATTTTTACCCAACTACGGCACAGCCGAAAAGGAACGGTAATGATTTTAGCAGCCTATGTATGTTTGTATTTACGAATGTTCCTCCGTGGCGTCTAAACTACTCATCTGATTTTAATGAATGAGACTTTTTATCATGGTCCGGGGTTCCTAAATATAATATAGTACAATATTAAATATAAATAATGATTTTAGCAGTCAATGTATGTTTGTATTTACGAATGTTCCAGCGTAGCGCCTAAACTACTCATCCGATTTTTATGAATGAGGTATCAATCGATTTATTATTATGGTCTGGGTAACATAGGCTACATTTTATTATACGAATAAAATCAATATGACGGATGTTACATAAAAAAAGTGGGGGTCTCTGACTTTTTTTGTGCTATCTTATCGAGTGGGATGTCAAATGAAAGAGGAAACAATTCTGAGTAAATAATAATATAAATATAGTACAATATTAAGTATAAAAAAATACCAAGCGGCAGAAAAACAATTTTGTACTATATTTCAGTGTTTATGAATACTACTAGCGCTTTCTATCGGCAGTTCTGAATATCAATCGTGTAAAAACAACAGAATCACCACCCCACCTGTTTCGTGTTTCTATTAGATAGACATTAATGTTAGAATATCACATATTATTAATAACTCTAATAAGGTACACATTCAGTGCAAAAAAATAAGAATACAATCGAAGGTCACTGAGATAGCTACCCGAACGAGCCAGGCGTGTGGGGGCAGACGTCGTTGACGGTCGTGTACGTAATAGCAATTTTTTATCGCGGATTTTAAATATATTTCAATTTTTACTGTCATTCATGCACATTGAATTCCTCCATAATTATTCATCTTCATTTCTATGTAAAATAGTTAATAATAGGGTAAATGGGGGGTTACTTTATCCTATTCCGTGTACTGAACAATTGTTGTATCATGAATGTCCTAGTCTAGATTGTTCAATTATTAAGTATCTATTACTCACGCTATCATATCATTCTTCTTTTTGTTGTCGCATCAAAGGTTAAAACAAAAAAGTTTATAATAAAATAAAAGGTTTAAAAAACTGTTACCCGATTACGGAAAAAATAAAATAAATTAAAAAGTCAGCAACAAGTTAGGTGTTGATTGCTATCATGGTCTTATTGAGTAGACATATATTTTGATTTGGTATGTTTCTTTAGTTCCATTGAAGTCTTCTGGCAGTTTCACATTAATAAGGTTAGGTTAGCAATATTTTATCGCGGATTTTAAATTTGTTATCATTCTCTACTGTCATTCATGCACACATTAAATTCTTCCATAATTATTTATCTTCATTTCTAAGTTAGGTAAAATAGCTAATAATAGGGTAAATGGGGGTTTACTTTATCCTATTCCGTGTACTGAACAATTGTTGTATCATGAATGTCCTAGTCCAGATTGTTCAATTATTAAGTATCTATTACTCACGCTATCATATCATTCTTCTTTTTGTTGTCGCATCAAAGGTTAAAACGAAAAAGTTTAAAATGAAATAAAAAGTGTTAATCAAGAATAAAAAATACGCCCGACCACGGCATCTGAATTGAATTATAACGGTATTAATGTGAAACTGCCAGAAGACTTCAATCGAACTGAATAAACAGGAATATCTACCAGATCAAATAAAAAGATGTGTCTACTCAATAAGACGATGATAGCAATCAACACCTAACTTGTTTCTTACTTTTTCGTTTTTTTCCGCAGCCGGGTTAGAGTTTTTTAAACTTTTTATATATAAACTAGTTAAATAATAATAATAAATTATATTTCAATTGTTTTTCATCAATATTAATCAGCATACAAGTATGTTTTGTCAAGGGAATATTTTGTCGTAGAAAATTTCATTAATAAATATAAATTAAAAATATTCAGATAAAATTTGGCATTACGAGTACCTAGTACATATTAATTATTTATAGTATAGATTATGTATTCAATTCAAACTTATCATGACTTGACGACTAAAGCGACGAAACAAACGAAAGTAATGGGATACATGCAACGACAACACTCGAGAAAATCACAAAAGAATTGTGCGTGTTGGTTGACTGTTAGCGCGCAACGAATGAAACTCTGTCTTGTCTGTACTCTCAAGTGCGCGGGCGGAAGAAGCCGCGGGGGTAAACAAAACGCATTGAAAACAAAACACATAATTTGTGTGGCGCGCACATAAGTTTTTTTATTACACGCTTTATATTAGCTTCACTTGTATGTTTGTTTGTTTGTAACCGACTATTTTGGGCACGATTTTGACCCACTTCCAGACGTCCGAGTGATGTGAAATTTGGCAGGTGTACATAATTCCGGTGCTATACAGGGTGTAACAAAAGAACGTTAAAATATTCAAGTAACGTATTCCTGAGATAATTTTAAGAAAAACAGTCTATAAAAACTCGTGTCCGGAAATGCTTCGTTTCGGAGATACAGGGTGTTGAAATTGAATTTTTTTGTTCGCTTTTTGAAAATAACTATTGCAAAAAATAAGTTATTTACACGAAATTTGGTACCCGGGGTTTTTTTGACGTGGGAAATCATAATTTCGTATTAATTTTCATGTAACATCTAGAGGGCGCTGCGTACGCTGTCGTTATTTATTTCAAATTGCCCTAACATTTTTGACAGTAAACTTTTGGTACTTTTCATGAAAAAACCTTATTCCCACACCTTTTCCAAGTAAAAAAGGGTCACTTCCTCAACAACGCTGGAGGTGATCGTTTTCGAGATATTTACAATTTTCTATATCGATGCATGTTACTTAGCTCCTAGGGCGCTAAGTGAAGTTGCTGAGAACATTACAAAAACTAAGTATGTGGTAGGTCTCGTCAAAATAAATT